>LPNX011063393.1:532958-708017 GCA_001517045.1 Pseudotsuga menziesii
TTTATTAGATTAGCATATATTTATATACAACAATGCCACACATTCTATGTTTTTAAAGAACTGTCTTCTTGAAAGTTTCATTGTAATAGTGGGTGCTTACATTGGAATTCAGATTTTTCAAAATCTCCAATTGTTGTTACATTTTTAATATCTATATTGTTAAGTATTTATTAGGCATTCAACATTGTTAATGTTATTCAATATCCATTTCTTACGTAATATTTATTAAACTATTTTTAAGAGCCAAGTACTAGGCATCTATGTTGCTTATCTCAGCTATTGGTAGTGACAAAAGCTCTCATATTCACAAAGACAAGTAAACTCATTTTGGATCTTTAATTTCAAGGACTTACTTAATAACTAATTAATTGATATACACATAGAAATATAAACAGTGACAATTACAAGAAGTAACAAGTAATGCAACAACCTATAAACAACAAGTAATCTCACATAGAAATATAAGTACCATGGCAAAAAGTAATACATTGTTGCAAGTTTGAATGTTTCATAATTTCTTCAACTTTTAGCTTTAAACTATATACAATATTACAATAAAATATTTCTAAGAGGCAGGTATAAGCAGCCTTGCTGCTATTTCACTTGTTATATTTATAATTAATTTGCCTAAAATTAGTTTCAATGTTTGTTGTATTAATTTCAATATATTATATTATATAACTTTTGTTACATTAATTTTAATATAATATAATTCTATGTTTCTTGTATTGATTTTAATATACTATATTATATATAGTTTTTTGTTACATTGATTTCAATATACTATATTATATATAGTTTTTGTTACATTGAAATCAATGTACATTAGATTACAATTTATGTTACATTTCATTCAATTTATTTCTTCAGTTTTAATGTTTTTTATATTAATATGTTACCTACAATTAATAGATTACAATTTATGTTACATTTCATTCAATTTATTTCTTCAGTTTTAATGTTTTTTATATTAATATGTTACCTACAATTAATTATTACCTACTATTAATTAGCCTTACATTGGTTTCCATGTTTCTTGCATTGATTTCAATATTCTATATACATAAAATTTATATTATATTGATTTCAATACATTATCTACAATACATATTATGTTGCATTATTTATGATTTGTTTTCTCTACAATTCATTGTCTATGCATTAGTTTTTTAGTGTTTTGTGTATTGATTTCAATATATTATTTTAAATGTAATTTTAGTTTCATACACTTCTTTTATTTCAGAGTTTCTTGCATTGATTATATTATTCTATCTACAATTAGCTAATATGGTATTGGTTTTAATGCTTCTTGCATTGAATTCAATATACAATCTAAATACAGTTTTTGTTACATTGATTTCAATATATTATCTACTTTTGTTTAAATGATTTATAATAAAGTAGCTCTACAATTAAGTGTCTATACATTGGTTTTAGTTTTCTATGTATTGATTTTAATATATTATCTAATTTTCAATGTTTGCACTTCGGATTCAATGTTTCATTCACGGTGTCCTCTCTTTGTGCATAGTTTCACTTACAATTGTGGTGTAGAAATTCAAGATATCATGCACTCTCATAATCAGCAAATGGATGATGTACATCTTGAGGATGTAAGAAGACGATGAATGGAATTTTATATATTATCTTTTAATTTCATTTGCCTCTTGGGTGAGGATGATGATACTCTTTGCTGGCATTAAATTTTGAATGGAGAATTCACTAACAAGGAGATGAGAATTATATGGAATCTCATTTATAGGGTGAGAATTAATGATGGTTGAAATATTCTTATAAGATTCGTAAGCCTCTTAAGAGAAAAGAGCAAAATTGTATGGCTAACTATTTGGAACAAAAAGTTTACCTAGAACAATGTAATCAAGAGGGGAGGGAATGGATCGAATTGATGTGCACTATGTTGTGATATGGACTGATTCTTTCCCATTGTTATCGATTCTTTCCTATTCTCTCTATGATTCTTTCCTATCCTATAGATGATTGTTTCCTATCCTTTTAGGATCTGCAGCTTGATTATAGGATCTGCAGCCTGGTTGTAGGATTAGGCAGCTCAATTGTAGGATCTGGAAATTGATCCATTGATGTATATGTACCTGTACAATTCATTGTAATAAAACATAATTATTTTTCTCTCGAACTATGTTTTGAACTTGGTATTAGAGCCAAGAAGCTTAAATCGTTAGTACTCTCCATGGAACCATGGCCAACTCAGATTCTAAAACATCTGGGAACAAATATGCTCCCATTATTATTCAATCTGAAGGTTCATCGTTCAATGCAGGGATTGTAGTCAATGAAACAAACTATGATTTGTGGTCTCAAATCATGGAGATGAATATTACTGAGAAGGAGCTTTCATTCGTGGTGATTCACAGCAACCTACCGAGAAGGATGATAGATATGAGAAGTGGTATGCAGACAATCAAAAGGTCAAGAGATGGTTGTTGGTGTCTATGTCCCCAGAAATCAAGAAGCGATAGATTCGCTTACCCACCACTCGAGATATTTGGAAAGCTCTTTCTAAAACTTTTTATGATGCAGCATATGAATTGCAGGTGTTCATCTTGAATTAGAGGACCTTCTCTACGAAACATAATGGAAGAACACTCTCAGTGTATTATGGAGAATTAACCGAGATCTTTTGTGAGTTGGATCATCGGCATAAGGTGATTATGAAGAGTGAGAATGATGTGGAATCTTACCGAAAATCAGTTCAGCGACAAAGGGTGCATATTTTTCTTGTTGGCTTAGATGGTGAATTCGAACAAATCCATGGTGAAATTTTGAGAAAGGATCCTATCCCCGAATTAGAAGCATGTTATGCTTTGGTCCGCAGTGAATCTATTCAACTCGCAACGATGAATGGAGAACCAGAAAAATTTGAAGCTTTCATCATGGTGACTTGAAATTGGTCTAATCAGAACCGATCTTCCCAAACCCAACCTAGGAACACTGATGGTGCCGATAAATCCACCTGCAAATGCACTCATTGCAATCAAACTAATCATACCAAGAGCCACTACTTTGAACTTGTGGGGTATCCAGAATGGTGGTATCATAGCCACGATTTACAAAAGAAGAATTCCAAGAGGACCTCCAGTGTTGCGGTTTTCGAAACAAAGACAGCAGATGGTGTTGCTGGTCAAATCTCAACATTAGCAGTAGCGGCAGGTAATGGTGGTAAGGTTTTAAATTTTTTCTACACTTATTTCTAATAGTGCATGGATAATTGATTTTGATGCTATGAATCATATGACGTTTGATTCTAGACAGGTCTCACCTCTTAAACCATCTGCACACAAAAAAAAATCCACTGCCAATGGCTCTTCGGCCCCAATTATTGGAGAAGGGTCTTTAGCTCTCACTAATACTTTAAATATAGATTATGTTTTAGTTGTTCCGTCTTTGGATTATAATTTGATGTCAGTTTCCCAAATCACCACTACCTTACTTTGTATTGTAATTTTTTAGCCTAATTATTGTGTATTTAAGGACATCCGAATGAGGCAAACGATTGGTTGTGGTGTTAGGCAAGGAAAGTTGTATTACTTGGACTTAGTGTTAAAGAGTTCGGACAAGTTGTGTCAATATTTAATAGTGGATGGCTCTTAGGGGGAGAAAAAGAAATCTGAAATTTAGTTATGGCATCGACGTTTGGGGCATGCCTCCTTTGGTTACCTGAAGAAATTATTTCCTAGTTTATTTGCAAAATTTGATGTTTCTAGTTTTCACTGTGACATTTGTGAACTTGCAAAAAGCCATCATGCTTCGTTTCCATTAAGTTTGAATAAAATTCCAGTTCCTTTTACGGTCATACATCCTGATGTTTGGGGTCCATCCAAAGTCACTACCTTTGGTGGATCATGTTGGTTTGTTACTTTTATTGGCGACTGTACCAAGATGACTTGGGTGTGCTTGATGAAGTCTAAAAGTGAAGTGAATTTGTTATTTCAATTTTTTTATAAAATGGTTCATACTCAGTACAATGCACAGGTTTAGGTTCTCCGTAGTGACAATGGAGGTGAATTTGAGTTCTGAACTTCAGCATTATCTGGAAGCACACAGAACTATTCATCAAAATACTTGTCCCAATACACCTCAGCAAAATGGGGTGGCTAAGATAAAAAACCTCCACTTGTTGGAGGTTGTCCTTGCTTCGTTGATAGAAGCCCATATGCCGTTATCCTATTGAGGAGAAGCACTTACCTCTGCAGCATATTTGATGAACCGGGCACCCTCCAGCACTATTAATTTCCAAACACCATCTCAGGCTCTTGTTGAAGCGGTTGTTGCTCCAGCAGTCCCAAATTTATCTCCTCACATCTTTGGTTGTGTAGCTTTTGCACACCTCCATAAGCATCAGTACAATAAGTTGTCTCCTCGAGCACTGCGATGTGTCTTTCTCGAATATGCTGCTTATCAAAAGGGGTACCGACACTATCATCCTCCAACCCAATGAATGTTTATTACATTAGATGTAACTTTTCATGAAGACTCAATGTATTTTTCCTCTGAGCCTGAACTTCAGGGGGAGTACCAGAAGGAAATTCAGAGTCTAGAATATGATGATCACATCTCTGAAGATGTGGTTGTTAACATCTCGGAAGTAGGGGAACTCTTTGATGCGCTAAATCAATAAGTGGACGAATTGGATGTGGGTGGTTTGACTTTGGATCCAAGTAGTGATGAACACCCAAAAACTGAATTTGTGGCTCCACCTCTGTCCAAGTCTCTCACACCATAGGAAGCTGATACGCAAAACCAATTGCTTGCTAAGGATGCTCCTGAACCATCTAGAAGACAGCTACCATAGTGTCACACTAGAGGTATTCCTAAACCCACATATGAACCCAAGCTTTCTAGTATTGTTAAATACCCCATGAGTCATGATGTTTCTAACCAACATTTGTCAGAATCAAATCATTCATTTGTAAATCAATTATCTACTATATCCATTCCTAACAATGTGTAGGAAGCCTTAGCTGACCCAAGGTGGAAAGCCGCTATGAATGAGGATTTAAAATCCTTGCAGGAGAATAAAACCTGAGAAATTGTTGACCGTTCACCAGGAAAGAAACCAGTTGGATGTCGATGAGTTTATACTGTGAAGTACAAAGCATATGGTGCAATTGAATGCTTTAAGGCAAGACTGGTGGCAAAAGGATACACCCAAACCTATGGGATTGATTGTACAGAGACATTTGCACATGTAGATAAAATCAATACAGTACGAGTCTTGTTGTCTCTTACTGCGAACTTGGGCTAGCAATTACAACAGTTTGATGTGAAGAACACCTTTCTACATGGCGAGTTTTCTGAAGAATTTTACATGGAACTCCCACCAAGATGCATGACACCAGAAACGCATAGTTGGAAGGTGTGCAGATTAAAGAAGTCACTATATGGGTTGAAACAATCTTTGAGAGCATGATTCAGAAGGTTCACAAAATCTATGAAAGCCTTGGTTACTGTCAAACCAACTCACACCACACTTTATTCTTGAAGAAACAACAGGGTAAGATAATTGCACTTATTGTATATGTGGATGACATGGTGGTTACAGGAAATGATCCTGAAGAAAGGAAGGCTCTACAGGATTACTTGTCCAGAGAATTTGAAATTAAATACCTCGGCCCCTTGAAATATTTCCTTGGGATCGAAGTGTCTCGATCTGATAAAGGTATTTTTCTATCTCAAAGGAAATATGCCTTAGACTTGTTGTAGGAAACAGGTATGTCAGCATGTCAACCCACTGATACACCAATGGAAGAAGGATTGAAGTTATGTGTTGAGTCTGATCAGGTACCAGTTGATAAGGGGAGATACCAGAGACTCTTAGGAAGATTGATGTACTTAGCACACACAAGGCTAGACCTTGCCTATGCCTTGAGTATTGTTAGCCAATTTATGCATATCCTGGCGAGCAACACATGAATGCATTTATGCGCATTCTGAGGTATCTGAAATCTGCTCCTGGAAAAGGAATTTTATTCACTAAAAATGAATATTGTCAAAGTGTGGATGCATATACTGATGTTGATTGGGCTGGAGCAGTCGATCACAGGCGTTCTACTTCAGGTTATTTCACCTTTGTAGGAGGTAACCTTATTACGTAAAGAAGCAAAAACCAGAATGTTGTTTCCCGATCAAGTGCAGAAGCTGAATTTAGAGGTATGGCACTTGTATTATGTGAAGCATTATGGCTAAGACTTCTCCTCAGAGATTTGGGCTATCTTCCTAGGCAGCCAATTTGACTGTATTGTGATAGTAAAGCAGCATGTGATATTGCTCATAATCTAGTTCAACATGATCGAACAAAACATGTGGAGGTAGATAGATTCTTCATTAAGGAGAAGTTGGATGAGGAGATCATGGAGTTGCCTAAGATTTGATCAAAGGATCAGTTGGCCAATATTCTCACCAAATCAGTTTCAAGTCGAGTGTTCTCAAATTTTTTGGGCAAGTTGGGCATGTGTGACATCTATGCACCAACTTGAGGGGGAGTGTTGCGTTATGGACTGATTCTTTCCCATTGTTACTGATTCTTTCCTATTCTCTCTATGATTATTTCCTATCCTATAGATGACTGTTTCCTATCCTTTTAGGATCTACAGCTTGATTACAGGATCTGCAGCCTGACTGTAGGATCAGGCAGCTCAATTGTAGGATCTGGAAATTGATCCATTGATGTATATGTACTTGTACAATTCACTGTAATAAAACAAAATTATTGTTCTCTTGAACTCTGTTTTGAACTCACTATACATGCAAAATGAAGATTCAATTTCTCATCTCTTGTTCTTATGCACGTCAAGTATGCTTAGAGACATCAAGAGCGATTCAACCAAACTGCAGGTGGGAAAAATCTAATTTGGAAGAAAATGTAAAATCGTGGCTGCAAGATGATTCAGTATTCAGATATGAATATTTTACTTGCTTGCTAGTGTATTTCTTGTGGTAGGATCATATTGTCATGATCTTTCAAGATAAGTATATCTCTCCATCTATTATGACGACCCTTCTGATAAAATTATCAAATGAGTACAAGGTGGATCCAAAAAGGGAAAAGAATAGTCTTTCATTCATGCCACACCTAAACAAAGAAATTGCTTGGGAATATTTTGACAAAGCTACGCAGGGTCATCCTCCACGTTGTGGAGCTAGTGCAGTCCTATAAAACAATAGAACACATTATTTTCATATAATAATGTACTGATAAGGGGAACCAATATGAAAGCGGAACTCAATATAGCGTGGGCATTGTTACATATGACTCGTACGCAAGGGATTGAAAAGATACAAGTTATCAGAGATTCGAGGGTGGTAATTGATTGGTTGAACAATGTCGTAGCTATTGAAAATTTCGTAGCTATTCAAAATCTAAAAGCTCATTCCAATGTATAAGCTTCAACCATATCTATTGTGAGCTAAATCGAAAAGTTGTTTTTTTGCAAGTAAGAGTGAGATCATTGTATTAAAGATGGAAAAAAGTTAAAAAAACATGGCTCTTTATGTCATCCAAGCAATACACTTGAGTCAATCGAGTACTATGAGTTTTACATGGATTGTGGCAGCCCAAGTGTATTGTAACGTCCCCGACCCTCCGACCGGCGAAGAGGACGCTACCAAACCATTATATATCCGAGCAAATAGCCCCATGAACATGTGCATACATAAAACTGAAATAAAATGCTTGGAAGTAAAAACATGCAGAGATGCATAATTGTTTAACATACAGTGGAAGAAATCCATACATTCAAGCATTCGACATGTTCATCGTAATCCATTAAATAGTAAATATAATTGCAGAGATGAAATATACAAGAATACTTATCTTGTGAAGAATTCATCCCACAACCAGCTATGTCGCTGCAACGTTCCACCCAACCATAGGCCAGTGTGCTCCTTAGTCTCTCAGCAACATTGCCACCCCCGAGATGGGCATGATTCCCCAAGGAATAAGGAACAAGCAGGCTTCCACCTATCCAAGGATACACAAATCAGCCAAGCCAACACAATTGGGTTTATCAGGCCATCAACAAATCAGCCAATCCAACACAGTTGGGTTTATCAGGCCATCAAGGAGCTAGGAAAAGATGAATGCTAATATGGTGATCTCATTGAAGAGCTAAGGACACCTACACTAGAACTAGCCTGACTTCTAGGACACTCACACACACCCAACACAAGGAAATCAGTCCCTTCTCTACTACACAATCCCTCAAACCCTAACTTCCCTTGTAGTGCTCTTCATGGGTTGTGGAGAAGAAATCCAACCCTCTAGCTCTGTCTATGTGGCTCCCAAACACACCAGGTTTATCAAGCAACCCAATCCTTCATTCCCACTCCAACATAGTCTTAAGACCAACCATTGCATACATGCAGCAAGACAAGCAATTCACAGCTCTAACTGGGGAATTTGATTCTTGAGTCATTCTTGGCCCTATCATGGCCAAAATGACTCCCTAGAATCCACAACAGCCCAAAAATGTAAATGAACCCACAGTAAACAAAATCATGGGGAAAAAAACATCCCCAGTCTCAACAATGAAGCAACGGGAAATACACAGCCCCAAGTTGGAAGAGGAGATCCGACTCTCAGCCCAGACAGGGGGAAAACATATACACAAAACCACAAGTCAATAAGGAAAATGCATACACAGTAGAAATTGTGCCCCTGAGGCCACTCTTCCACCTCATTGCGTGAGGAAAACAACGAAGAATCCCAACCTTTGCGTGAGGAGAAGAGAGAACGACTGTCCCCCCATGAGGATGGACAAGAGTGGAAGAAGAATGGTGTCCTATTTTCCCTGCCCACGTGAAGTGAAAGAGTCTGCTGGTGGAGTGTGCATGTGGGCAAGGACTGGAAGTCCTGCCACACATCACTACCCAGCAATAACTGCCCAACTAACATCAGAGGTTTTAATGTGGTAGTTGATTGAGTGAGACAAGGGAAAGGTGAGTAAGTTAAAAAGGGTTGGTGACAACTAGATGGGTTCAACAGCTGACACATGGCTTTTCCACATAGGCTCAAGGTTTAATAATTCCCCCCCTTATCCTTAGGAAAATCATGCCCTTTTCATCATGGTTGCATTGACATAGCTGGTTGGGGTTCATTTTAATTAAAATGCATATTTACATGATGCCAAAACTATAATGTGTCGGATATCATGATACACCATCGGCGATGATTTTAATCACTGGAACATTAACGCTAAATCGATGGTGGGGATTTTTCCTTTTGCTCCATGCCACGATTGATTACAATATATATACATCATATACATTTAATGCAAATGGGATCAAAACTGGGGTGTGACATGTATCCGCATAAACTTTCCAAAAATAACCCCACAAAATCTGCCTTACAGCCATACATACAAAAAGATATCAGTCCTCCTTCCCCCCACTAACCCACTATCCCTATCTAACCGACAACATGCCTTTCTACAAACAAAGCACAATCTACAATCTACTAAAAACATAACTAACAACTAGAAAAGGATAAGCCACAGGGTTTTCAGTTTCCAAAAGCCGCATACTGGACAACCGTGTAGCCACCACCTCTAGAGCAGTACATAAGGGATATCCCTCCTTCCAGCCGAGTGAGGATCCTATTCTGCTGGTTGATCACCCTGCTGCATAGGAGGAGCCGAAGGGATCAGCACACCAAAATGCTTCAAGAGGAGGTCCACTTTAAAATTCAGCTGCTTGAGGTTGGAGTTGACATCAGGACGCCATTGCTCTAGCTGCCCAAGCTGGAATTCCTCTGCATCCTTATCCCAGGTAGCCCGACCAATGACTAGGTTCTTCATAATCCAAAACAACGCCACATTTTTCTCGTACTGACTTGATTGACCCATAGAGTGTCCAAGTTCGAGGATCCAATCCTCCACCTTACAACGCTCTTCCTGCAGGATCTCATTTTCAAATTCCACCTACAGATTCTGCTCAGACTCATTTACCCACTGTTGGATTTCCCCAGGAAGTCCCAGTCCAAATATTCAGGATTCCCACAACGCATTTCCCTGAGCTCGTGTCCCCTGACCAGTTTCCTCCACCCAGTTCACCATGTGTTTACCCTTACCCTTTCAACTAGCCAAACTCATCCTCCTTTGGTTGCTCAAAGAATTCATAGGGTTACAAATTGTCCTGACTCTTAACAGGACAATGATGGAAAAAACACCCTTCGAACACTTGGTGTGGGAAACATCTAAAAGCCACAGATTCCTAAATAGAAATTTCCCATACCCTGAAATCATTCCCTCACTGCAATCCATGATAGCCTAGGTACCATCCTTCGTACAATTCTCATAAATCCAAGACAAGGCTCTCGGTTTACCTCCTTATGCATTCATGTTTTTTCTCTGATGAAAAGATGGTGAAATGAAGTTGGCGGAGTGTGAAATTAAAAACCAAGCATCCATCACATGGCCACCTGATTTCTTCTGTCTCAACCACGTGCCCTTATGTGGGATATGGGCCACCTGTTAGACTGATGGGTTCCGAGCATGATTTCCCTACATGTCCTAGGATACAAAGGTTTCACACCTGGCACATACCGTCGCATTTTTCACCTCTTGCCAATCCCTAGCCATGACACCTTGGCAGTTCTCCATAGTCCAGCTTGCCAACTAATCGACTACCTTGTTTCCTTGATGGCAGATGTGATTGAACTTTATTTCCATTCCTTCATGGATTGTTCCCTGCAAGGTTTCCACCCTTGTTTGAAGACTCCATGACTGAGCCACCTTGGAGATCTATGAGTCATTTTGAAGTTTGATGGCCATTTGAATGACCATTTTCAAGTCGCCTTCGATGATACTTGGAAACCATCCATTTTCTTTGAGCATGGTATATTTTGGAGAAGGCCTTCGATTTAAGTTGCATTGTTCGTTTCCAAATGATGAAGCTTGATCCAAATCCCCTCATCCCTCCTCTGCAATCCCTGACAATAAATCCATAGCCCGTCGGGCCTGGATTACCTTTTGATGCACCATCAAAATTAATTTTAAACGCACCCTCCAATGGAAGCAACCACTAGTCCGTACTTGGGATTTCTTTGGTCCGTATGGTCATGTTAGGCGCAATTTGCATTGTGCGGGTCAGACCCCATTTTTGGAGTATGATTGTCTCTAAAGTGTTAGATTCCCAGGCTGAATCACTCTAGGCTCTGTTTTCCTTGAAACATCCTCAGGTTTCTTTCCCTCCATACTTCCCATAGCATGAAATGGGGGAACAAGTCCCATACGCGATTCATAATGGAATTAGAGAAAGGGTTGGTGGACTATTCACTAATAGTTTTTTCTAGGTGTTGTCGAATCCAGTTGGATTTCCAGAAGATTTCTTCCCCCATGTCCTAGATTGAAGAGGTGAACGTACAGGAGTTCAAAATATGGTTGTTTGTTTCATCCTCGCATTCACACAAACAACAACGGTAAGGACCCATCATCCCTCGTTTCATGAGGTTTTTGCCAGTTAAAATTACGTTCTTCATTACCATCCAACTGAAATTTGCAATTTTGGGCCATAATTTCGTCTTCCAAATATTTTCCCATTTGTTTTCTATGGGTGGTTCATTAGCATTAATCAGAATGGCATAGGCCTCTTTAATTGTGAAAGACCCTGATGGTCTATACCCCCATATGAGCCTGGCATTCCCCTGATGATTTCGGATCCTTCTGTTGTTCAGGGTTTCTATCAGTTTGTCAACCTCCACCTCTATTCCTAGGCATTCCCACCATTCTTTATCATCCCAGGTCCTAAATTCTTGGTAGCTGTTATGTTGTTTCTGGATGTCACTAGACAAGGTCAAACCTTGTGTGATGTGTGCTTCCTTTATTTGTTGGAATTCTCCCTCCCACCCCAAAGGTGGAAGTTGTTTCTAGCAGTCCTCCCATATCCTGGTAGTCCATCCATCCCTGAACTCCCAGAAGCTATGATCCTGGACTAAGTCTCTCCCCTCCTAGGTTGTGTGCCAGATATGCGACCCTCATTTATCTTCCGAGAAATGTATAAGGTCCCTTTTTCCCATCCCTCTGCATATTTGGTGTGTCAAATTTCTGCCCAGGGTTCTTTATCCTATGTGACCCATATACACCAGAGATTGGCTCCACTGACTATGCTTGTTTTATCCGAGTCTCTAAGGCCAAGTCCCCCTTGGGGTTTGGGGGTGCAGAGCATGTCCTAGCTAACCAGGTACCACTTCCTCTTGTCAATGTTTCCTCTCCACAAAAATTCCCTTTGTATACATCGGATTTTCTTAAGAATCATTTTTGTAGCCGCTAAGGTGGATAAATAGTAAGAAGGAATTGCTTGGACAACCAACTTTACCAGGACCATACTACTTGCTAAATTGAGAGGCATTAGGGTCCAATTTGTCAATCTCTTTTCATATTATCCAGGAGGTCTCTCTACGAGCCTTTTTTCTAGGGAATTCACCAGGGGTGTGCCCAGATATTGGGACGCAAGGGAGCTTTCCTAGAATCCCAGGATCCTACAAATATTTCTTCAAGATACCCTCATAGTATTGAAGAAAAAGACCTAAGATTTTTTTATCATTGAACTCCACGCCCGAGGCTGATCTGAAGTCCGTCAGGAATTTCTTGAATCTTCGGGATTCTTGGACTGAATGGTATCCTGTGAGCATCATATCATCTACAAATTGTTGGTGAATGTGCTTAGCCACCTCTGTGTGGACTTTAATCCATATTAATTCATCATTATTGAGTGTGCTAGATACATCCCCAATCCCTCTACCATTAATATAAAGAGGAAAGGGGATAAGGGATCCCCCTGCCTGATTCCCCTAGAAGGACAAAAGGTGCCTAATGAGACCCCATTAATCAGGATGGAATGGAAAGTAGATGTTACTAGGTGCATTATCCATTCAATCTAGTGCTTCTGAAACCCAAAAGCTTCAAGCATACGCCTCACAAAGTGTCAATTGAGCTTGTCATAAGCCTTGGCTATATCCAACTTTATCAGCATTCCTGGCATTTTTTGCGATCTTATGCCAATGGAGTAATTCATGAACTAGAATGATTCCATCCATTATCTACCGAACCTCCATAAAGCTCAATTTTTCAGGAGAAATAAGCCCCGATAACAGGGGTTTAAGATGATTTTCTATCACTTTGGTGATGATCTTATAAATCACATTACACAGATTTATGGGTCTGAATTTATCTGGGGAGTCCGCTCCTTCACATTTTGGAATTAAATTAATTAAGGTGGCATTGAATGCTGGAAGCAATATTTTAGTTCTCCTAGAATCTTCCACAATTCTCCATACCTCCATATTTATGAGATCACAGAAGTGATGGAAAAAATTAACTGTAAAACCATCGGTACTCGGGGTTGTACCTTCCTTCATTTGAAACACCGCCTCCTCCACTTCATAGAGGGTTATGGGTTTCATCAAAAGATCATTTTTCTCAGAGGAGACTAAATAAGGGATGAACTTGGTGATTTGATCAATATCAGTACTTCTCTCCAGTCTCGAGTTTGACATTATCTCTACGAAGAAATTATTTAAGGTCGCTTCTATTCCCTCCCTAGATTCGACCCGTTCGCCTCCCACTATTTTTAAAGAGTAGATTTTGTTTTTCATCCTATTTTGCAGCACTGAGCAGTGAAAGAAAGTTGTATTCCTTTCCTCCTCTTTTAGCCAATGATTTTGATATTTTTGTTTCCGAAGGACTTCCTCTTTCTTTTCTCATTCCTCCAGTATTGAGCAAAGCCTTTGCTCTTCTACCTATAAGTCTTGATTATATCCATCCCTCATCCCTATCTACTATATCTCCTCGATACATAGCTCCAAGGTCCTTTTATCAGCAAAATTTTTACTGAATTCTTCCTTGTTTATGCCAGAAATTGTTCCCAGACTACAAGAGAACAAGCCAACACAATCTCAAATATTTCAATAAAACAAAATAAGGTTTTTAGGTTTTTTAAAGTTTTTTGGTTAATAAGTTTGATTACAGGATGCTATATTTTAATTCAGAATATCTGAGAGTTTTGCTGAAGAATGAAATAGGTTGCTCAAGACCATCCTTATTCTTCTGCAACAGAACAACTACTAGTGTATCTTCAGATGCAAAGGAAAAGGTTAGAAATTCTCTGGTAAAATATGGACTTACTAATACAGGAGCTTCAGTAAGAGCCATCTTGATTTTTTCAAAATGAATTATTTGCTTCAGTGGTCCACTTGACTTCTTGATCCTTCTTTAGCATGGTTGTAATCTGCTTGATAGTCTCAACAAAGTTTGGTATAAACCAACGCAGAAAGTTGATTTTACCAATGAAAGATTGGACATCTTTTTTACTCCTTGGAAAACTTATCTTCAATATTGCTTTCACCCTTTCTGGGTCAATCCTTATACCATCTACAGAAACTAAATGACCCAGTAATTTGCCTTCCTGTACAACAAAGTGTGACTTCTTTGGATTCAAGGACAAACCAAATTTTCTGCATTTTAGGAAAGTTTGTTTCAAATGTTTTAGATGTTCATCATCTGATTGTGAAAATAAAGTAATATCATCTAAGTAAATTACCACAAACTTGTCCTTTTCCCCAACAAAGGCTATATCCATAGCCCTCTGAAAAGTTGCTCCAGCATTCATTAAACCAAAAGGCTTCTTGTCATACATGAAAGTTCCCCAGGGAGTAGTAAAAGTTGTTTTCTCTTTATCATCAAGATGCATAGAAATTTGATTGTATCCCGAGAAGCCATCAACCATAGAAATCCTTTGTGCCCCAACAACCTTCTGCAATATTTTCTCAATTTTAGGCAGAGGATAATTATCCTTTAGTGAAGATCTATTCAAGTTTCTAAAGTCAACACACTGTCTGATTTCTCCATTCTTTTTTCTAACAGGAACTAGATTAGCCACCCATGAAGAGTACCTGAGAGTAACAATGATCTTGGCATCTAATAACTTCTTAACTTATTTTTCAATAACAAGAAACAAGGTTGGATTAATCCTCCTCAATTTCTGATGAAAGGGTTTAACATTCGGTTTTAAAGGTACTTTATGTTGTATAATCCCAATATCAAATGTTCTCAATTCTTCATAAGAACATGCAAAGACATCAACATGTTCCTTTAACAATTTAATGTACTTGTTTCTCTGTTTTGTTGTGAGTGATTTCGAAATTTTCACCATTCTAGGATGTTCTACAGTACCAATGTTACAATCCACCACATTCTCTTCTGAAGACTGTACAACAGGTTTTAGAGGTGTATCATCTTTTGAAAATATCCTTTCTAAAGGTACCAAACCTTTTGGGATGAAATTGCCTTTTAGTTCAATAATCTTATGGCCAGCAATTTCATTTTTAGCAATCTCTTCAACATCTCCATCCTCATCATCTTCTTCTTTATCAATCAGGGAATTAGAAAACTCATTTGTAAGCTCCAAAAATATTTTAATTTCAATGTCATCTTCAAACACTCTCCACTGCTTTACATTATCAGGTACAGAAGGTCTGTACCTAACCTCAGTGGGATACCTCAACTGTGTGGTTTTGGGAATTCTAAAATGTGTAGCAACTAAGGCCAATGAATCAGCAGTCTGATTATGATCCCTTGGAATATTATAGGTAATGTTAAAAGCTACAAAATAATTATCGATCATATCCCATACCTCATTTTGGTAGACTTTCAACAAATCCTGTTTCACTTGATAGTTGTTCCTCACCTGCTGAACAACTAACTCAGAGTCGCCATATGCAAAAATCTGTTGAATGCCCAAATCTTTAGCAGCCTTCAATCCTAACAGCAAAGCTTCATATTCAGCAATATTGTTTATAGTAATAAATTCTAACTTATACATCAGCTTTACTATTTCACCACCAGGGGATATGAGAAGCACCCCTGCTCCGGCACCTTCTTTGCAAGATGACCCATCAAAGTATAATTTCCAAAGCTCATCTTCTTGTTCCTTACTGCATTTAACTGGCTCTTCCTTTTAAACCTGTAACAAACCAGCAGTATTGTCATCATCACTAAAATGTAACATGCAAGTACCCAAATATTTATCAATAGCATACAGAGGATGGTTTGTAGGGTTCTTGTCATCTATCACAATATAGGTAAATTGAAGCTCTATGTACAGCCTTTTGTTTTCTCCTCCAAACACAGGAATAGTAGCATATGATAAATCCATTTTTAAAGTTCCACCAACTTTCTTTGCCCAAGACCTAGAGAGAAGTAACCCAAATTTAGGTGTGATATCTGCTACTACCACATCCATGATCACACTTTTCATTGGTAACTGAGCCAAACTAACAACCATGTCCTTAATCACACCCAAACACTTCATAGCTCGTGAATCAAAAGCATACAGATCATGGTATGGTTTTGTTATACTCAGACCTAAAGCCTCCATGACAGCCTTAGGCATTAGGTTGTGTGATGCTCCTGAATCTAAAAGATAGTTATGTATCATTTGTTCATGGAATGTTAGGGTAATGTAAAATGGAGGTGAAGCACCTGCTTCATTCTCAGTTTTTTCAACCAAAGCTGATCCAATAAAGATCTTAGGATTTTCTTCTTGCAGATTCACTGTATCAGAAAAACGCTGATTATTTATTGAACCAATCATTTTAAGAACTGATTCTTTGTAAGAAGGGTTTTTCATTAATTCAGTAAAATCCATAGGAATATTTATTTTTCCTAATTCATTTTCCAGATCAAAATTCTGCACAGTTTTGTTTACCTTTTAAACCTCCATACTCTTCTTTTTCTTATCCTGAATTTGTTTTTTCTCTGACACGGGATCATATTGTTGTTTAGTAGGTACAACTACCTTCTTCTTTGGGTTCTGTACTACTTGTTTTGGGCCTGACCTCAAATTCAAAGTCTTCTTTGGTTCATTCTGATAGACATCAACAGTTACAACACTCATTTTCATATTCAAATAATCATTTGCTTCAAACATGTCAGCATCATAATATTCTGCATTTAAAAATTCTTCTTCAGTGACAAAACCCTTAGTCATTTGTTCTCCGAAATAGTTCATATCCTGATCTATGTCTTCAAATAACACTTCTTCATCAATCTCTTCTTCATCAACAACATTGTTTTGAAGAGGTGGTGGTACCCTTTGATCATCAGTCTCTCTCCTTTCTCGCTGAATATCATTATTTCTTCGTTCTCTAGGTATGAAGCGAGGAGCAAATTGTCTTCTGAATTGGTTCTGATTGTTAGGGTTTCTTTCACCTTATTGAACAGGCTTTCTTGAATTTCTTTCTAGTTCTAACTTGTTTAATTTCGCAGTCAAAATCTTCACTAACTTGGCCATCTCATCAATTTTACCTTCTAAAGAATGAGATGTTGAAACCCCTAGAGCTGCTTCCTTCTTACCTTTCCTGTCATACATCTGTTGAGTTGTTTCCTTCTTCAATATATTGGAAGCCAATATATTAGACTCAACCTCTAACGTTGCATCCTGCATGTTTAGTAAAGAAATAGGTCTTCTTTCTCTTAGTAGTAAGGAAAATTCATGGTCGAAAGCATTTGCATATGTGAGTTTTGCAGATAGTTCTGAAGGTTTTATTTCTGCAAGAATTATGCTGTGCATTTTATTAAATCTTTTTGAAAAGTCTGCAATGGTTTCATCCTTTTTTCTCCTAAAGGCTCCAAATTCAGTTATATAATAAGTATGATCTTTGGTGTCACCCCATTGTCTCATGAAGAGGTCCTGAAGCTCTTCTATGATGGTGATAGAATTTGCAGGCAGCTCCCTAAACCATTTTCTGACATCTCCATCAAGGATCTGCACAAACATCCTCATCCATACATCCTTAGCTTCAATATTCTGGTTATCAACATAACTGAGAAAGGCTTCCTAGTTCTTTTCAGCTGTAGTTTCACCCTATCCATTAAACCTAGGCAGGTATTTATGATAATCACCTCCATGAAGTGCATTCAAAGGGTGAGGCAAAACTAATGGTGCATACCTGGCTGCAACCATTCGGTCCATCATATCTATAGGCTGATTTTGGGCTGCCATTTTAAGGTTGATTGACTTTAGTGATGGAGATATGTGACTGGAACTTGGCTGAAAAGGGGTTTTACCAACTTTCAAATGAAATAGAGGAATTTTACCAGGAGATACTATTTTTTTCTTTTTGAAGGATTGAGGATCAATGAAAACTTGAAAGTTACTGACAAGAATTATAGGCTTTAACCAAGGTGAAGTTTCTTCTTCTAATCTCAAAATAGATAAAGGTGATGAACCATCCAACTGATTAGGGTCACATAGGGATGGTAATGATTGAGACCTTCTAATCTTCCTTGTTGTTTTCAATATCTGCTACTACCACATCCATGATCACACTTTTCATTGGTAACTGAGCCAAACTAACAACCATGTCCTTAATCACACCCAAACACTTCACAGCTCGTGAATCAAAAGCATACAGATCATGGCATGGTTTTGTTATACTCAGACCTAAAGCCTCCATGACAGCCTTAGGCAATAGGTTGTGTGATGCTCCTGAATCTAAAAGATAGTTATGTATCATTTGTTCATCGATTGTCAGGGTAATGTAAAATGGAGGTGAAGCACCTGCTTCATTCTTAGTTTTTTCAGCCAAAGCTGATCCAATAAAGATCTTAGGATTTTCTTCTTGCAGATTCACTGTATTAGAAAAAGGATTATTATTTACTGAACCAATCATTTTAAGAACTGATTCTTTGTAAGAAGGGTTTTTCATTAATTCAGTAAAAGGCATAGGAATCTTTATTTTTCCTAATTAATTTTCCAAATTAAAATTCTGCACAGTTACAGCTACCTCTTCAACCTCCATACTCTTCTTTTGCTTATCCTATATTTGTTTTTTCTCTGACACGGGATCAGATTGTTGTTTAGTAGGTACAACTACCTTCTTCTTTGGGTTCTGTACTACTTGTTTTGGGCCTGACCTCAAATTCAAAGTCTTCTTTGGTTCATTCTGATAGACATCAGCAGTTACAGTAGTCATTTTCATATTCAAATCATCCTTTACTTCAAACATGTCAGCATCATAATATTCTACATTTAAAAATTCTTCTTCAGTGACAAAACCCTCAGTCAATTGTTCTCCGAAATAGTTCATATCCTGATCTGTGTCTTCAAATAACACTTCTTCATCAATCTCTTCTTCATCAACAACATTGTTCTGAAGAGGTGGTGGTACCCTTTGATCCTCAGTCTCTCTCCTTTCTCGCTGAATATCATTATTTCTTCGTTCTCTAGGTATGAAGCAAGGAGCAAATTGTCTTTTGAATTGATTCTGATTTTTAGGGTTTCTTTCACCTTCTTGAACAGGCTTGCTTGAATTTATTTATAGTTCTAACTTGTTTAATTTCGCAGTCAAAATCTTCACTAACTTGGCCATCTCATCAATTTTACCTTCTAAAGAATGAGATGTTGAAACCCCTAAAGCTGCTTCCTTCTTACCTTTCTTGTCATACATCTGTTGAGTTATTTACTTCTTCAATCTATTGGAAGCCAATATATTAGACTCAACCTCTAATGTTGCATCCTGCATGTTTAGTAAAGAAACAGGTTTTCTTTCCCTTAGTAGTAAGGAAAATTCATGGTCGAAAGCGTTTGCATATGTGAGTTTTGCATATGTTTCTGAAGGTTTTATTTCTGTAGGAATTCTGCTGTACATTTTATTAAATCTTTTTGAAAAGTCTGCAATGGTTTCATCCTTTTTTATCCTGAGGGATCCAAATCCAGTTATATAATAAGTATGATCTTTGGTGTCACCCCATTGTCTCATGAAGAGATCCTGAAGCTCTTCTATGATGGTGATAGAATTTGCAGGCAGCTCCCTAAACCATTTTTTGACATCTCCATCAAGGCTCTACACAAACATCCTCATCCATGCGTCCTTAGCTTCAATATTCTGGTTATCAGCATAACTGAGAAAGGATTCCCAGTGCTCTTCAGTTGTAGTTTCACCCTATCCATTAAACCTAGGCAGTATTTCTAATAATCACCTCCAGGAAGTCCATTCAAAGGGTGAGGCCAAACTAATGGTGCATACCTAGTTACAACCATTCGGTCCATCATATCTATAGGCTGATTTTGGGCTACCATTTTAAGGTTGACTGACTTTGGTGATGGAGAGATTTGACTGGAACTTGGCTGAAAAGGGGCTTTACCAACTTTCAAATGAAATAGAGGAATTTTACCAGGAGATACTGTTTTTGCCTTTTTGAAGGATTGAGGATCAGTGAAAACTTGAAAGTTACTGACAGGAAGTATAGGCTTTAACCAAGGTGAATTTTCTTCTTCTTTTCTCAAAACAGATAAAGGTGATGAACCATCAACCTGATCAGGGTCACATAGGGTTGGTAATGACTGAGACCTTCTAATCTTCCTTGCTATTTTCAATATATATTCTGGGTCTGAAACACCCAACTGCAAAGGTGAAATAGGTTTGTTTCTAGTCCCAATTCCCCTAGTAGCCACTGTGACAAACTGGTGAAAAGTAATCTTTAAGATATGTTGGTTTAAGTTCACCTCGTAAAACCAGTGAAATGATAAGTATCCCAGGGAAAAATATGTTTTCAACTTCGTTCCCCGACAACAGCACCAAAGATGTTTATGCCAGAAATTGTTCCCAAGCTATAAGAGAACAAGCCAACACAATCTCAAATATTTCAATAAAACAAAATAGGATTTGTAGAGTTTTTTAAAGTTTTTTGGTTAAGAAGTTTGATGACAAGAGGGAATGCACTCATAAATCCAAATAAATACTAAATCATAAGCATAGAAAAATTGAGATGCATAACATAATAAACATTATCCAACAGAAAACAACATTGAGGTTCATCCACAAATGGCAAGCACTCCAAGTATAAAAACATTAAAACAACAATGAAATTACCAACTGAGTAGCTAAAACAAGCTATAAATAAAGCCAGAGAACAAACTGAAGGGTAAATAGAGAATGTATTTCATAATCAGTCTTTCAAATACACATAAGAGTCATTTACTTAGCTTATGAACAAGTCTGAAGACCTCCTCTTGCCAGCCAAAAAAATCGAACCATCAGTCCTCTTTGTGACATACATTAATACAATCCTTCAAAATTGGTTAAGGACTAAACCCTAACTGCTTTTCAGCCTACTCATTGAAATAGTTTTATCTAAATAATAATTAAAAAATGAAATATCCTTCAAAACATAACCAATAACTGATTGTGTTAACAAGCTTTATAGATCTTTAGCTGCTTCAGCTAACATGGCTATCCCTTCTAGGGCTTGGGCCTTTATTCTAGCCTTCATTTGATCTACTTCCATATCTTCCATCTTTCTAGTGAGTTCTTCATTTTGCTACTGCAGATCCCTGATGGTTTGTTTCAACATTGTAAATTGACCTTCTGTATTCCTCTTCCTTTTCAATGCCTCCCTTGAAACTGCAATCAGCTCCTGATATTGGTTGTTCACCTCATCCAAATCCTCTCTGAGTCTTCTATTTTCCATGACCAAGCCATCATTTGTCTCCTGCATATATTCCACCTGATACTTATATTGTTTTACACTTCTCTATAAATTCTCTTTTTTTGAATCAAAGGCTTTATTTCCTGCTGTGGTTTGCATCTCATTTGGAAACCATGGAATGTTTAATCTCTTATAAATTTCTTCATCTTCTGGCAACAATTCTATAAGAGTTTCAAGAAAACTTAGGTTTTCTTCCGTCTCAGCTTCACATGGAACATTTTCCTCAACCATTACTTTCTTTTCTGAGTGAGAAGCCTTTATCTCACCTTCTTGTTGTTCCTGCAGCATTTGAATTTGTACCTCTAGAAATATATCAGACAGTTTAGTTTCAGTAAGGACAGACTCTCTTTCTGATTCCATTGGCCTTTTACCTTTACTGTCCCCTTTATCAGCAT
Source organism: Pseudotsuga menziesii (assembly GCA_001517045.1). Lineage (NCBI taxonomy): Eukaryota > Viridiplantae > Streptophyta > Pinopsida > Pinales > Pinaceae > Pseudotsuga > Pseudotsuga menziesii. Next base: position 554,878 of record LPNX011063393.1, read on the forward strand.
TCAATTTTTCATCAGACGAGGAATCATCTATCAATGTTACTCTTTCTTTGCTCAATTTAGGGTTCAACAACTTCTTCATATTCAGTCTGAGCTTGTTTCTGGGTCTGGTTTTTGGTCTCCACATAGGAGCAATTGCCCCCAACATTTTGAAAGTTTTGCCCTGATGGGTAACTAAGGCAAATTCAACAACTTTTAGCTTCTTTCTCTTTGGTAATTCTACCTCATCATCCTGACTGTGAAACTCCTTTTTAGTACAAACCTTATTTGCATCAATAACAAGGACTTTATCATCCTCAAACATGCATTTCTCATCTTCTAACAGAACTGTGATTGGACTTTGTCTTTGAACTTCAATATCCTCTTTCTCACCTGAAATTTTCTCTGCAGGTACAATCATTTCATCAGCAATTGTTTCTACTGGTACATCATTTTCAATAGGCTCGGTCTCCTTATTATCAAACTGTATATATTTGCTTTCAATGTCATTAAGGTGTTGTCTAGATTCAAAATATTCATTTGCATGATCTGAAACTTCTTCTAATTTAATTCTGTCTTCATCTATGACCCTTACCTTTTTCCTAAGCTTTCTAATCAAGGTCTATCCTTTATCAGCTTGTCTTCTGTGAGACTGTCCTTCTTGACTATTTTGAAAACCTGACCAGAAAAGGAAATACTCCCAAGTCTTTCCCCTACTCTGCAAAACAGTGTTTATAATGAGTTTGATAAGTCCATAGTGGAAAATGGAATGTTTAGTATGATTTTGGTGCTCCTTAATTCTGCAAGACATCTGCTGCAGGCTCTTTAGAAAGAAGAAGGGAGGGTTCATCTTGGACTCATTATTGAGGTGTTGAAGAAATATGAATTTGTATTTAAAAACAAAGGCATATCTTCCTTCACAGGTAATATAAATCTGTAAAACTTTGATGGGTTCTATCCATTCAGGCTTGAAGTTATGAATGGGTACACCTTTACCCCAATCTGCAATTATACAAGGTAGTAAATACTTTTGTGCATTGAAGGTGAATGACACCTTCTTAAACCATAGTTCTCCCTCATTCTTGATGCCAGTTGCCTCAGCTACCAACTCCTTGGTCAATTTGAATTGCAAAGTATCAAAAGACACAGTGTCTTTATCATAGCACTGAGCAAACTTATGGGAGACCTCATGTCAAAACCCCATAATTTCCAAAAAATTTAAAATTTTTGAAAATACAGATAATTTTCATTAACGCAGTCAACTAATTGTTTTAATTAGTTATATGTTACTGATTTTGTAAACTGAATTATTTACTTGATTATGTATTTCTTATAGCATAATTCTTTTTCAGTTTATTAACTTGTTTTTCTTTGTGACCACAAGGTTGAACTGTCTTGGTGATCTGGGGCTTACTTAGCTTTGAGCTAACGCAGAAGTTTACCTGCTCTTACAGACTTACAAGTAAGAAGTTCGGGTGCTACTTGTCAATAATTCTAAAGCATTCAGATGTATGTTCGTCGCAAAAATACTAGCTCAGTAAAAGAGTATAAATGCTATTCAATTTCAAGTGCTTTATGAGGTAAAACCATTAAATCGTCATTCCTTTTTAAGACCCCAAGGAAATGAGATTTAGTCCTATCAGTATTGGTGACAGCTGCTTTCTTTCTAGTAGATGTAATTTATAGTTCTTATTGCGTACTCAACTCTTCGATGTCTATCAGAGTCGTCATGTGTAAAAATGCCTTAAATCTTTCTTTGCAAGCAGATTAAGAATGACAGAGTTATTATGTCAAGAGTCTAACTTAAATTGTGCACAAGTACCATTTACATCACGATGGATTTGGTTACTGCTTGTGATAACAACATAATGTACCTTGATACGAAGTTTATGTACCACTGTTCCCACTTCCAAAACTTTGAAGTTTAAAGGGTTTATAATTCTATTACATGCTGCTTTTGAAAAGGATTACATTAGTATTGATGATTCCAATTTCTCTGCACATAATTTGCTTGGAAAAACTATTCTCTATTTAATGCTAATACACCATTAAAAGTTCAATGCCAAGCTCTTTAACATTTTAAAACTTACTATGCTCAATTTCAAACTTTACTAGTTTAATAATTATACAATCAAGGCAATGGAGATTAACCTTAACAAAAGGGTATTTATCATAGATTGATTCTATAAACCTCCTTTATAACAACAATTAGTATACCTTTCAAGTTAAAGTTATAGTTGGTTCAAGAATGAATGCCCTTTTGTTATAAACAAGGGGTCATAGGTTAGACCTCACCCATGAAGTGTTTATGGTTTATCTTTAATTTATAGTTCTATATTATTTTTTCTAAATGCCTCCTTTACCACCTTTACATGCATACATGCTAGATTAAGCATTGATTTTATCCTTGCTAGGTTCAAATGTTTGGTTGAGTAATTGCTAGTTTGTAAGCAAGCAACCATCGAATGAATGTTCTGAAATCCTTTCAATCATATTGCAAGACTTAACTAAAACTAAGGTTATAATTGTTTGAAAGTAAAACAAGTCACAAGGTATAAAAAGGGTCGTATTAACCTACACGCCCTTGATGAGTCTTATGGAAAAGTTTATATGGTAATGATTCTTTTGTTTTTATGCACTATGTATAATAGGTTGACTTCGTGCTAAGGATCATAGTGGAACCTTCGAAAATAGTAAAAATGATTGGTATTAATACTCATGGAGGAGTGTTCGCCGGGACTATAGATTTATACCCACAGCATGCAAATTATTTGATTGATTAACGTGGCATCCTTCCATCCAAGTGTTACATGAATATATGGCACTGTCGAACCCTAAACTCATTATTCCTTTGTTGTTTTCAGCCTCCAGCCGCTCTGCTACTGTTTTAGTCTGCCCATCCCGCCGCTCTGCAACAAGTCGCTGACAGTCTCTCGGCTCGGCTTCCTTGTTCCTGTATGGTGTGAGCTTGCCCTGCCTATTAAATGGAGAAGAGTCATAAGCTTTTAACTGCTATTGGAATTGGGTTGCTTGTTTTTCTTGAGAGTTTATTCTTCACTGCTCGCTGCATTTGTTAACCTCCAGTCTGCAAGTGTCTTATTCCTTCACGGCTTAGTAGTGAGCGTTGTGGCTTCACCACTCGTGTTGTGCTTTGGTCTTAGGTTTTTCGCCACAGAGTGGTTTAGGGTTAGAAAGGTCACGGCCTCAGTGTTTAAACCTACTTGCTTGTTGCTCCACCTTTTGGCCTTCGTGGGTCACTGCTGCGTGGGTTAATTCCATTTCTTCTGTGGCAGATGAATGTCTGTCTCCTCCTCGCATTGGTAGCTGCGTTGTTGGTCGTAGGTGGTTATATTTCCATAAAGTTTTAAGTTAAGAAGAACATACATTAATTTCATTTCTTGTTTTAAAGCATTCCAGTTTATACACAGTAAAATCTTAAAAAATTTATTGTTTGCTGTAACACAGGTGTCGACCTGTCCTCCGACATGGTTGGTGCAGGGCTGGAACAAGCGTTACTCATGGGTAAGTCTTGGACTCTCCATGGAAGTTCTACCTTGTCCATTCCCTTATGGGACTTTTACGGGTTGGTCGTCGTGGCCTATTAAACCCTTGCAGTTTTTTGGTTTATCTTGTTAATGGGTTCGTTGTTTTAATGGATGATGAAACCCTTGCTTGAAGCGGGGTCCTCCGGCTTAGGCCGTGACTGTAATTTTAGTTTTGTTCAGTTACTGTGTAAATGTATTTAAATGAAAGGAAGGGTTGTTTAAGCTATACACTGTTAGCTTTTGTTGGAAGCTGAGGGCTTTGGAAGAGCTTCAAGCTCTTTGTTATATCTCTGTTGTATATTTTGAAGTAGTAGGGTTTTTACCCTAACTTGGCAATATAAAGAAAAATATTTACAGTTCTTTAAATTATCTTTAATTTATGATGCACTACTGTAAATTGTTAGATTGTTATTTATAATGTGTAATGATTGGTTGAGCTCGGTAAATCGAGCATGATATTAATCTACTGGTTTATTTCCTACACGTTAATGCATTTGATTCTTATCCTGTAATATTATTTAGATATTACTTGCTAGGGTATCTGTACATTATTTTTATAGTATTTAATTACTCTATTCTAATAAAGTTTTTAAATATTGTTTTACACTTGTTAACCTTTTGAATATAAGTAATTTAATGTTCTTGCAGTGTATTTGTGTAACTGCTAGTTACATCTTTTAAGGTAAGTAATTTACATTTAATTAATATTTATTATATTGAGATATGTGTGTTGTTTTACCTGCAACAATATTGTTTTATAAATATACACATTATCTATGTATTTAGTTTATTTATAGATATAAAATAAGAAAGTGTTTTGTTGTTTTATTCTTATACCATCTGTACTAAATATTTTAAAAGAGGTCCCTTCAGTATTCTGTATTATTCTATTTAGGTTATAATACTAGTATTTATAATATAAAAGAAAGAATAATACTATCTATGTTCTGACCTGAAAACTATATGATAGTATTTGTTTTAAGTTTCTAAAAGATAGGTTGGTAGCTATATTTAAGTTCAGTTAGATAAAATGAAGAAGTTGTTTGTATTACAGTGTAATTAAAAATCTTACACCTATTAGTTTTTTTTTAGCTTTAGAAATAAACCTAAAAATAATGGTCTATCCTCACTCACAATTTGAAGGTTATAAAAGAAGAATACAGTAATCATTTATTCCATACAAAAAAGAAATTAACCTATAGAGATGAATGGCATTCTAGAAAAACCTGACACTGCATAGTTTAACTTTTATATATTCTCTTCCTTTGTTTCAAGTAGATAAAAAAAAAGGTTTCAAAAGTGAATACTGTAAAAGAAACTGTTTCATCGACCAAACATACTCCTGTCAATAAAAAAGATATAGTTTTTTTCTTTGTTTATAAAATCTATCATTCATAGTCTAGGTCTAACTCTAATCCTTCTCCATGTACAGAATGCTATTTCTTCTGATAGTAAAATAAAAGTAAACCTTCTCTTAATCAAACTAACATTTTATTCTATAATTGCAGCATACTTCCTTTATATAATTTCACCACCTGTGCTGCAGTACGATCTGGATCACTCTAGATGAGGAAAAACACAGGTAGGGTTTGTTTCTCATTAAGCATAATTTCTTTACTAAACAAACTAAGTTATCCTATCCTCTAAGTTTCTACATCATAAACTGCAAAAGCATCATTCAGTCATACACAGATAATAACACAGAAATTAAATAATAACAGAACCTATTCTCAGAGCTTGGTCGACAATAGCAATGGGAGGTCATTCCTCCCTACCAACTCCTGGAGAGCGCTCAAACAACGACTCCTCACAACCCCCGAGCTTGCTCTGGTCTCCCTGGATAGAACTAGGTGCAGCAAATAATCAAGTACTAGTCCTGAGACTCAATACGATTCCTGAACTCTTCAGTCAAATCTCTCAGCTGGAAAGTTGTATCAGATCAAGTTACTGCAGAATATCTCTCAAAACACCTCTTACAGTTTTCCCTTTTTCCCAATGAATTCCTTGAAGTGCATTCCTCCTAAATGATTCTTCTCCTGGAAAATATCTGAGCAGCCTCAGCTCTCTACATTGGGTACTTTTAAAATATTGCCTAGGTCTTTTTGGGTTAGTTGTCATTAATTGAGCCACCTGCTCTGATCCCACTTTCTTGGGGGATCATGACCCCAAATGTAGGGAAGTTTCCACCTGCAACATAGGAAGGGTTTGAGGATGCTGCCACTTGTCTTTTTCTCCCCACCTAGTTCCTTCCACCAGTTTGACCAGTAACACTCTTATTAACAGCTCTCCCAAGTTGTTGTCTCCACTTTTTATTTATTAAAAATAAAATATTCATAATTTCATTCCACATCTTTTGACTCTGCTAAGTCATCAGTTCCTACTTAGCATTAAATTTAACACAATGTCTTAGGAATCAAATTAAAACAAATAACATTATTTTACAAAATTGGGGTATGTGACATACACACCCCCTTAAAATGTAACATCGTCCTAGATGTTACTTATTCTTCATCCTCTGCAGTCCCCTGGAATAGATTTGGGTATGCTTCCCGCATCTTACTTTCCAGTTCCCAGGTGGCCTCTTCAGGACTAAGGTGCTTCCATTGCACCTTCACCTGTCCAATGGTGTGGTTCTGTAGTGTAATTTCCCTCCTCCCGAGGATACCGTCCGGTTCCACCAGAATTTCTCCTTCTGGTTCCACCTGTACAACATTCCAATCAACCACATGAGTAGCATCATGAACATATTTCTTTAAAACAGAGATATGAAAAACATTATGTACTTTCAAGTTAGGTGGTAATGCTAGCTGATAAGCAACTTGACCAATCCTAGACAAAATTTTGAATGGACCACAGTAACGTGGTGCTAGCTTTGCACAACTCCCCAGTCTTAGAGATCTTTTCTTTGGCCTTACCTTGATGAACACATGTTCACCTACCTGGAACTCCTTTGGAGTTCTTTTCAAGTCTGCTTGACTCTTTTGCTGATCCTGTGCCTCCTTCAAATTTTCTTGCGCTTGTTTCACAATTTCCTCCATTTCCTTCAATAATTCTGGTCCTAACACCAATTAATCTACTGGATTATTCCAAGAGATAGGAGTTTTGCATTTACATCCATATAAAATTTCAAATGGACTAAAATTAGCTGATGACTGATAGTTATTATTATATGCAAACTCTGCTAGATGTAAATAATCTTCCCACTTACCTAGTTGATCTTTCACATACATCCTCAATAAATCCTCCAGCACCTGATTCACTCTTTCAGTCTGTCCATCTGTTTGTGGATGGAAAGAGGTCCTGAAATTCAATGTTGTATTTAATCCCTTAAACAAGGACTTCCAAAAATTTCCCGTAAATTTAGGATCTCTGTCTGAGATTATAACTTTCGGTACTCCATGTAACCGAAAAATATGCTTTAAAAAGATATCAGCAATATTGGCATCCTTGTAAGTAGTTTTAACAAGAATAAAATGTGCTTCCTTGCTTAACTTGTCAACCACCACCATAATAGAGTCATTTTGATTCTGATTTCTGGGTAGTCCAGTAATAAAATCTAAGCTAATCACTTCCCATTTCCAGCTAGGAATAGGTAAAGGTTGTAGCAAACCAACTGGATGTTGGTGTTCGGTTTTCCCCTGTTGACATTCTAAACACCTTGCAATGTATTCAGCTACCTCGGATTTCATGTTTGGCCAAAAATATTCTTTTCTTAGCATGGTTACAGTCTTTTGATAACCTGGGTGTCCTGAATATGGTGTTTTATGGACTTCGTCCAGAATTAACAACTTAATTTTAGGCACATTAGGTACATATAGTTTATCTTTAAATAATAAAAAATCATCTTTATTTAAACTATAACCTTTTATTAAGCTTTATGTAGGTTCTTCTTTAGCTGTAATTTGCAATTTCTGATAAATTTCATCTTGTTTTACCCCTTCTTTAAGATGTTCATTTAAATTAGAAGCATAAGTGCTGATTGCTGCTGTAAAGTTCAGCTTTACGTTTCTGCTTAATGCATCAACCACCTTATTTTCCTTACCCTTTATGTGTTGGATTTCGAAATCATATTCACTCAAGAAGGCTAACCACCTTGCTTGTCTAGCATTTAACTTAGGCTGATCTAGAAGATATTTCAGTCCTTTATTATCAATCATTAGAATAAATTTTTTGCCTATTAAATGATGTCGCCACATTTTTAAGGCGTGTATAACATCCGCAAGTTCTAAATCATAAGTTGCGTAATTCTTTTCATGAATTTTTAACTTTCTAGACTCATAGGCAATGACATGCCCGTCTTGAGTTAGAACACCGCCTAAGCCATCATTACAGGCATCAGTTCATACTACGAAGTCCTTACTAGGATATGCTATTCTTAGAATAGGTGCACTAGTCAATAAGGTTTTTAATTTCTTAAAAATTTCTTCACATTTTGAGTTCCAATCAAATTTCTTGCCTTTTTTTTGCAATGAAGTGATTGGATTTGCTATTCTTGAAAAGCCTTCAATGAATCTTTGGTAATAACCGGTAATTCCCATGAATGACCTAACATCCATTACATCTTTAGGAACCGGCCAATCTTCGATTGCCCGAATCTTTTCCGGATCAACCGAAATTCCTTCCTTAGTCACTACATGACCTAAGTACTAGATTTCATCCTTAAAGAAGTCACACTTACTAAATTTCGTGAAGAGTTGTTGTTCTCGCAACTCTTGTAAAACTATCTTTAGGTGTTCTTTATGTTCTTCTTCCATTTTAGAGTAAATTAAGATGTCGTCGATAAACACGACCACAAACTTATCTAAATACTTATGCATTATATTATTCATTAAGCACATAAAGACAGCTGGGGCGTTAGTAAGCCCAAATGGCATTACGACAAACTCGTAGTGTCCATATCTTGTTCTAAATGTTGTCTTGAAGATATCTTCATTCTTAATTCTTACTTTATGATATCCTGACCTCAAATCTATCTTTGAAAACACCATGGCTCCACGTAGTTGATCAAACATATCATCTATGCGGGGCAACGAATACCCATTTTTAATAGTTATCTTGTTTAGCTAACGGTAGTCTATGCATAATCACATAGTTCTGTCTTTCTTTTTAACAAAGATGACCGGTGCTCCCCAAGGAGACACACTAGGTCGAATGTACTTCTTATCTATTAACTCTTTTAGTTGTGATTTTAGCTCATTAATTTCTAAAATGTTCATTCGATAGGGAGCTTTTGAGCTAGGCACCGCATCCGGTACCAGCTCAATGGTGAAATCCAATTCCCTTCTTGGAGGTAATCCTGGAATTTCTTCTGGGAATACGTCAGTATACTCTTTTAAAACAGGAATATTTTATATCTTTAACTTATCTATTTTAGTTTTACCTTCCTCATTTGTAATAGTTACTACATAGGCTTTACATCCTTTTCTAACAGCTCTTTTAAGTTGTAAAGCAGAAATATGCCTTATTATAGTTTTTCTAGGAATACCCTTAACCTTTATTGGTTGTTCATCACTATTTAAGCACGTGAAAGTTTTATCGTAACAATTTAAAACTACCTTATGCTGTTCTAACCAGTCCATACCAATAAGCAAATCATATGAGCCAAGTGGCAAAACATTAAGCTTAACTGTGGTTTTAAAATCATCCATAAGTAAAGCACATTCTTTCACAAAACAGGTTACTTTTCTTTTTGCCCCAGTGGCTAATTGCACTAACCAAGAATTTTCAAACTTATCGACAGACAACTTACATTTTTCCACTATCTGAGGTGCAATGTAACTGAGACAAGCTCCTGGATTGATTAAAATGGTTATACGGTTTTGATTAATCATACCTTCTACTTCCACCATGGAAGTCTGATAATCAGCTTGGCGGTTCTCCAAAGCTGCGTTAATTCTGGGCATGCTCCTCGCTAGTTCCCCAACAGTCATCTCCTCCTGTACAGTATGAATATTGCTGACTGACTTTTTCAGTTTGGACAGACCGAGGCATAGTGTGGGCCATTACATTCCCAGCACTTAACAGGCTCCTTACGTTCAAAATTCTTGGTAAAATTTCCATCTTTATTTGCAGCTTCCTTGCCCTTAAAATTATTCGAATTATTAGAAGTACCATTCCTATTTCCCTGGAAATTTTTGTTGTTAGAATAATTTTTGGTCTTATTATTCTTGAAATTTCTATGAGGTACAAATTTCTTCTTCTTAAATTTAGGCTGATTGTTATTTTTCTTAGCCGGGCCAATTTGTCAAGCCTTCTTTCTTCCGGTTCTACTCAAAACAAAAATTAGCCTTCCTCATAGCTTCCTCCAAAGTCTTCGGGTTATCATATTCAATTATATCATTGATATGATATGGTAGACAACTAAGAAATCATTGTACTTTTGGTTTCTCGTCTACTAGGTAGGGTACATACCTAAGTAAACTTAAGAATTTGCTGTTCAAATCCTTCATGGTCATTGAACCTAACATCAATTCATAAAACTCTTTAGCTCTTTCTTCATAATACTGCTCAGATAAAAATTTCTTCTTGAAATACTTTTTAAAGGTAATCCAGTTAACTTCCTTTTCTCTTATACCCTTGACTCTCTTCAGGTCTTGCCACCATATATCAGCTTTTCCGGAGAGATTATATATTTCCATTCTTGCCTTGAGCTGATTTGAATAATTGTATATATGAAAATATTTCTTCATCCCGGACAACCAGGACTCTGCTTCCTCCCCTTTTTCAGTCTCTCCATTAAACGTTGGGGGCTTTATCTTTTTAAACTCCCCTGAAATTTCCTCATATGGTATGTATTTCTTCTTTTTGTCATACAATTCAGCCTCACTACTGTCACTAGTAGTATGGTGACTTTGTCGTTCATCAGACCCTTCAGATGATGAACTACTTTTATTTTTTGTCAGCTTCATCCTTTTGGATTTTCTTTGATGACTGACATCTTCAGATTCTGATCTTCTACTCCTTCCTTCAGTTTGGAATTTTTCTATTAAAATTTGGTTCAATTCTTCCTAAGCCTTCAAAATCCTCTCATTTTCCCTCTTTACTGATTCCATTTCAGTTTTCAAATCTTTTACAGTCTGCAACAGCTCTGAGGAGTTGGCAGTCACCTCTTCTAACATAGGTTCTCTGGGCAATTTTCTTGTTGTTGTATCTGGAGACTCCTCCTGTGCATACTCTCCTAGCTTTTCCATACCTGCCTGTTAAACTTCAGAAAAATAAAATAAAAAATAAAAAATAAAAAATAAAAAATAAAAAAATTATGTTCTTAACATAAAACAAAATATATGTTAGCATATTATTTTAATTTTACTGTTATACGAAAGCTAGTTGGGCTGCATCAAGGCCTAGTGTTTGAACCTTGTGCTCTAATACCACATGTCAAAACCCCATAATTTTTGAAAAATTTAAAATTTTTGAAAATACAGATAATTTTCATTAACGCAGTCAACTAATTGTTTTAATTAGTTATATGTTACTGATTTTGTAAACTGAATTATTTACTTGATTATGTCTTTCTTATAGAATAATTCTTTTTCAGTTTATTAACTTGTTTTTCTTTGCGACCACAAGGTGGAACTGTCTTAGTGATCTGGGGCTTACTTAGCTTTGAGCTAACGCAGAAGTTTACCTGCTCTTACAGACTTACAGGTAAGAAGTTCGGGTGCTGCTTGTCAATAATCCTAAAGCATTCAGATGTATGTTCGTCGCAAAAATACTAGCTCAATAAAAGAGTATAAATGCTATTCAATTTCAAGTGCTTTATGAGGTAAAACCATTAAATCGTCATTCCTTTTTAAGACCCCAAGGAAATGAGATTTAGTCCTATCAGTATTGGCGACAGCTGCTTTCTTTCTAGTAGATGTAATTTATAATTCTTATTGCGTACTCAACTCTTCGATGTCTATCAGAGTCGTCATGTGTAAAAATGCCTTAAATCTTTCTTTGCAAGCAGATTAAGAATGATAGAGTTATTATGTCAAGAGTCTAACTTAAATTGTGCACAAGTACCATTTACGTCACGATGGATTTGGTTACTACTTGTGATAACAACATAATGTACCTTGATACGAAGTTTATGTACCACTGTTCCCACTTCCAAAACTTTGAAGTTTAAAGGGTTTATAATTTTATTACATGCTACTTTTGAAAAGGATTACATTAGTATTGATGATTCGAATTTCTCTGCACATAATTTGCTTGGAAAAACTATTCTCTATTTAAGGCTAATACACCATTAAAAGTTCAATGCCAAGCTCTTTAACATTTTAAAACTTACTATGCTCAATTTCAAACTTTACTAGTTTAATAATTATACAATCAAGGCAATGGAGATTAACCTTAACAAAAGGGTATTTATCATAGATTGATTCTATAAACCTCCTTTATAACAACAATTAGTATACCTTTCAAGTTAAAGTTATAGTTTGTTCAAGAATGAATGCCATGTTGTTATAAACAAGGGGTCATAGGTTAGACCTCACCCATGAAGTGTTTATGGTTTATCTTTAATTTATAGTTCTATATTATTTTTACTAAATGCCTCCTTTATCACCTTTACATGCATACATGCTAGATTAAGCATTGATTTTATCCTTGCTAGGCTCAAATGTTTGGTTGAGTAATTGCTAGTTTGTAAGCAAGTAACCATCGAATGAACGTTCTGAAATCCTTTTAATCATATTACAAGACTTAACTAAAACTAAGGTTATAATTGTTTGAAAGTAAAACAAGTCACAAGGTGTAAAAAGGGTCGTATTAACCTACACGCCCTTGATGAGTATTATGGCAAAGTTTATATGGTAATGATTCTTTTGTTTTTATGCACCGTGTATAATAGGTTGACTTCAGGCTGAGGATTATAGTGGAACCTTCGAAAACAGTAAAAATGATTGGTATTAATACTCGTGGAGGAGTGTTCGTCCAGACTATAGACTTATACCCACAGCATGGAAATTATTTGATTAACTAATGTGGCATCATTCCAGCCAAGTGTTATGTGAATATATGGCACTGTCGAACCCTAAAATCATTATTCCTCCGTTGGTTTCGGCCTCCAGCTGCTCTGCTACTGTTTTAGTCTGCCCGTCCCACCGCTCTGCAACAAGTCGCTGACAGTCTCTTGGCTCGGCTTCCTTGTTCCTGTATGGTGTGAGCTCACCCTACCTGTTAAATGGAGAAGAGTTGTAAGCTTTTACTTGCTGTTGGAACTGGGTTGTTTTTTTTCCTTCAGATTTTATTCTTCGTTGCTCGCTCCATTCGTTAACCTCCAGTCTGCAAGTGTCTTATTCCTTCACAGCTTAGTAGTGAGCATCGTGGCTTCACCACTCATGTTGTGCTTCGGTCTTAGGGTTTTCACCACAGAGTGGTTTAGGGTTAGAAAGGTCACGGCCTCAGTGTTTAAACATGCTTGCTTGTTGCTCCACCTTTTGGCCTTCACGGGTCACTGCTGTGTGGGTTAATTCCATTTCTTCTGTGGCAGATGAAGGTCTGTATCCTCCTCGCATTGGTATCTGCGTTGTTGGTCGTAGGTGGTTATATTTCCATAAAGTTTTAAGGTAAGAAGAACATACATTAATTTTGTTTCTTGTTTTAAAGCATTCTAGTTTATACACAGTAAAATCTTAACAAATTTATTGTTTGCTGTCACACAAGTGTCGACCTGTCCTCCGACATGGTTGGTGTAGGGCTAGAAAAAGTGTTACTCACGGGTAAGCCTTGGACTCTCCATGGCAGTTCTACCTTGTCCGTTCCCTTATGGGAATTTTATGGGTTGCTCGCCGTGGCCTGTTAAACCCTTGCGGTTTTTTTGTTTATCTGGTTAATGGGTTCGTTGTTTTAATGGATGATGAAACCCTTGCTTGAAGCGGGGTCCTCCGGCTTAGGCTGTGACTGTAATTTTAGTTTTGCTCAATTACTGTGTAAATGTATTTAAATGAAAAGAAGGGTTGTTTAAGCTATACACTGTTAGTTTTTGTTGGAAGCCGAGGGCTTTGGAAGAGCTTCAAGCTCTTTGTTATATCTCTGTTGTATATTTTGACGTAGTAGGGTTTTTACCCTAACTTGGCAATATAAAGAAAAATATTTACAGTTCTTTAAATTATCTTTAATTTATGATGCACTACTGTAAATTGTTTGATCGTTATTTATAATGTGTAATGATTGGTTGAGCTCGGTAAATCGAGCATGATATTACTCTGCTGGTTTATTTCCTCCGCGTTAATGCATTTGATTCTTATCCTGTAATATTATTTAAATATTACTTGCTAGGGTATCTGTACATTGTTTTTATAGTATTTAATTACTCTATTCTAATAAAGTTTTTAAATATTGTTTTACACTTGTTAACCTTTCGAATATAAGTAATTTAATGTTCTTGCAGTGTATTTGTGTAACTGCTAGTTACATCTTTTAAGGTAAGTAATTTACATTTAATTAATATTTATTATATTGAGATATGTGTGTTGTTTTACCTACAACAATACTGTTTTATAAATATACACATTATCTATGTATTTAGTTTATTTATAGATATAAAATAAGAAAGTGTTTTGTCATTTTATTCTTATACCATCTGTACTAAATATTTTAAAAGAGGTCCGTTCAGTATTCTGTATTATTCTATTTAGGTTATAATACTAGTATTTATAATATAAAAGAAAGAATAATAGTATCTATGTTCTGGCTTGAAAACTATATGCTAGTATTTGTTTTAAGTTTCTAAAAGATAAATTGGTAGCTATATTTAAGTTCAGTTAGATAAAATGAAGAAGTTGTTTGTATTACAGTGTAATTAAAAATCTTACACCTATTAGTCTTTTTTTTTTAGCTTTAGAAATAAATCTAAAAATAATGGTCTATCCTCACTCACAGTTTGAAGGTTATAAAAGAAGAATACAGTAATCATTTATTCCATACAAAAAAGAAATTAACCTATAGAGATGAATGGCATTCTAAAATAACCTGACACTGCATAGTTTAACTTTTATATATTATCTTCCTTTGTTTCAAGTAGATAAAAAAAGGTTTCGAAAGTGAATACTGTAAAAGAAATTGTTTCATCTACTAAACATACTCCTATCAGTAAAAAAGATATAGCTTTTTTCTTTGTTTCTAAAATCTATCATTCATAGTCTAGGTTTAACTCTAATCCTTCTCCATGTACAGAATGTTATTTATTCTGATAGTAAAATAAAAGTAAACCTTATCTTAATCAAACTAACATTTTATTCTATAATTGCATCATACTTCCTTTATATAATTTCACCACCTGTGCTGGAGTACGATCTGGATCACTCCAGATGAGGAAAAACACAGGTAGAGTTTGTTTCTCATTAAGCATAATTTCTTTACTAAACAAACTGAGTTATCCTATCCTCTAAGTTTCTACCTCATAAACTGCAAAAGCATCATTTAGTCATACACAGATAATAACACAGAAATTAAATAATAACAGAACTTGTTCTTAGAGCTTGGTCGACAACAGCAATGGGAAGCCTTTCCTCCCTACCAACTCCTGGAGAGCGCTCAAACAGCGTCTCCTCCGGACCCTCGAGCTTGCTTTGGTCTCCCTGTATGGAACTAGGTGCAGCAAATAATCAAGTACTAGTCCTGAGACTCAATACCATTCCTGAACTCTTCAGTCAAATCTCTCAACTGGAAAGTTGTATGAGAACAAGTTACTGCAGAATATCTCTCAAAACGCCTTCCTTACAATTTTCCCTTTTTCCCAATGAATTCCTTGAAGTGCATTCCTCCTAAATGATTCTTCTCCTGGAAAATATCTGAGCAGCCTCAGCTCTCAACATTGGGTACTTTTAAAAGATTGCCTAGGTCTTTTTGGGTTAGTTGTCATTAATTGAGCCACCTGCTCTGATCCCACTTTCTTGGGGGATCATGACCCCAAATGTAGGGAAGTTTCCACCTGCAACATAGGAAGGGTTTGAGGATGCTGCCACTTGTCTTTTGCTCTCCACCTAGTTCCTTCCACCAGTTTGACCAGTAACACTCTTATTAACAACTCTCCCAAGCTGTTGTCTCCACTTTTTATTTATTAAAAATAAAATATTCATAATTTCATTCCACATCTTTTGACTCTGCTGACTCATCAGTTCCTACTTAGCATTAAATTTAACATAATGTCTTAGGAATCAAATTAAAACAAATAACATTATTTTACAAAATTGGGGTATGTGACACCTCTGCATGATATCCATCAATCTTTTTGAAAAATGTCAACCATCCTGCATTTGCAAATAGCTCTACACATTCTGGAAATTTATCTATCCAACTTAGGTCAATGGGCTCAGCTCCATTTGTTTTTCCACTTTTCTTCATTTTCACTATGGTTTACAGCACCTGCTCAATTATTCCATAGTCTATTTGTCTTCAAATCATCACAGTCTTCCCTATCACATAGTTCAGGGAATCTTCTGTACCAAATTTCAACAGTTTGACCTAATCACAAAATTCAAGGACCCCCAACAGTTCTAGTCTGAAGCTTACTATTTTAAACGATGAATACTTGAATGTATTTTTTAAAATTTCATCATTCATAGTCTATTAGGTGAGCAAACTCATATCTTTCCTTTGAATTTTGACATTATGGATTTTATCAGAAAACCCCAAATTAAACAAACCCTAGCAAATGCCACGCGAGGTACCTGTTCAGAATATTAATACAAGCACTGGAATGCAGTATCTTGAAGGTTTAGGTGTCGAATTTCATGTTCCAGCTATCCCTAACTATCCAAATCACTTCAAACTGTCGCTACTGGAAAGCCCTAAATCCTCATTTAGTTGTAAAAACTCTGATTTCTCAGCAGTATGTTCTCACCATGATTTTCAATACCTTTGTATCCTTTAAATTAGGAACCTATTCCTGAAAACTCTGCCTCGTTCAACTTGCTGTCGTCATTCTCCCTGCGTTACATGCAGTCGCCATGATCTACCTTACATGATGATCATCCACCTGTTTCAATGATAAAACTTGAAAGACACGTATCAAATGTAACAAATGATGTGATTAACACCTCACGGACAAGACACCCGAAAAAATTGGACTGAAAAATAATGATTTCGGCATTCACGACTTTCTTGTAGCACTCTAGTGTATTAATTTCGCTCTTGCACTACAAGAAAGTCCAAACACATAATTTCACATCATTAAGTCACTAATAAGGTTTACGACTTGGTTTATATGCTTAATCTTGACCTTAGTGTCATTTATGAAACCATTTAATCCATACATACTTTGTAGAACCCTTCAAGAATGAACTCTAAGAAAAATTTATAAAAGCAGGCTTAAAAATAAGAAAAATCAAAATGATAAAAACTAAAAGTTTGAACTCAAAATTAACCTTTACAAGTAAAATTTCCTAAAAGCAAAAATAATAGGAAGGTTCAAAAACATAAATAAAAGCATAAAACTAAGGAAGACAAAATCATGACTTAACACTCCCTATTCCATTTTTTTATTTTGGATTTCAGGGCCTTTAGTTTCTATTGGAATTTGTACATGCTCGGACCCCCTTCCTCACTCAGCTCTTCCCACCAAGTTTTGATCTTTTCATTGAAACCGGGGTGGTCTAACCAGAATTGTTCCAATATGAAAGGATTTTTTAATTGGGATCCCAACCCACTCCACATTAACTCTATAGTCCAGTGGTCCGATCGAACTCATGGAAGGGTAGCTGAGTGAATTTCACTGCCCATATCAATGATCGATTCTGAGACCATGAACATGTCAATATTGGATTTTATATGGTTTCTCCAAACCTTTTATTTTTCCAGTTGAACTAGCCTTTCCCTAGAGTGATGTCGACCAAGGCAAGGTCCTCAATGATGTCCCTAAAAACCTCACATTATTCCTCTAGCCTTCAGTGGCCACCTTTATTCTCCTTCATGGACATAATGAGATAAATTCCCCTTCCACTACCTAGTGTCCATTGGTCCTGCGCTCACTGACCTTTCAGAGAGATGTGAGGAAATATCTCTTCTCCCCTAGATTATGGGGACCGTAAACATTCGTGAGCATGCCTTCCACCGGGAATCCAACCACTTTAAAGTCCACATATAAGAGGAATCTACTACCCTGGAAGCCTCCCAAAGTAACCCTAGCAGGATCCCACAGGATACCCAAGTCTCCCATAAAGCCTCTAGCATCGATTCTCACTCCTTCACTCCCCTTCCAAATTTTCTTGCTTACCTCCTCTATTATGTCTGCATAGCACTTTGTGTCCTGAAGGAAAACAATTGTCGGGTTTTGTCTCTTAATCTTTTTACTTAGAGTTCTTACCTTCCGTGGGTTTTTTAGGCCCCGAATATTCCAGGATAAAATATTCATTGGGAAACTAAAGGCCTAAGGCCGCCTTTATCGTTGGGTATTGTACCGACTCAACTAAACTCCTGACCGCCTCTGCAACTCTCTACTTATTCGATTTTCACCCAACCTTCTTAGCGGGTTCTTCGAATTTCCTTCTCATCTCCTTGTGAAATCTCGAGAATATCCCAATTTGTTTGAGGCTCGGGCATGGAGGATGGTTACCTTCAGCAGTATTAATTGTTCTTGCGCAACATGGCCTTTCTCTTCATCTACACAAGCCTTTTCAATCCCTTCTAGATCTAGGTCTCCAATATCCATATCCTCCACTTCATATCCTATGTCTTGATCTTCTTCGGTCTGCTTTCCTTGAGTGAGTTCCTCTTACATATGAAAACCTTGTTCCAACGTCTCCTGGGGTGTTTTGTTTCGTTGTTCCTTCTCTGTATTTTTTCCTTCATTATCTTCTGCGAGATCTTCCGTGAGATCTTCTAGGATCTCAAATTTGTTAGAGACCATTGGCTTTTTGTGAATTTCTTGATTTTCCTTCCTTTAACCCCCTCTTTTCCGGGATGGGACCTTAGTGAAACCCTGATCCTTCTGCTCTTCCTCCTTTATTCCCCCACCTGCCTTTGGGTTATTCATGGGGAAATCCCTAAATAGGTTCCCATATTCAGGGAATATTCACCATCGAAAGGGAATATTCTCATATTCTAGGGTTTGGAGCCAGTCCTCATCCTCCCATGACATTTGGATTACTTATGGAAGCTCTTTAGATAGATCCATGTAAACGCATATCCTTCTGTATGCCATATAACGTTGAGCCCAAGTTTGTTCTAATATTTTAACGAATTTACCCAGGGCATTCCCTAGGTCTTCCAAAATATCTAGATCTCAGTACTCGCCCGACAAGGAATACAATCTCATCCATACAGGATCCACCTTCATATCTTCCTTGTCCTGGAAAAACTTCTCCTTCCAGGGCCGTAAGAAGAGGCCAGCAAAGTAGTAAAAATATGGCCCCCCTTATAGGATCATGTTCCTTCCTTCCATATTTAGGAGGGAAATGGTAAAAAAACCTTTTGATCCCAACTAGATATCAAAGTGCCCCTTTGGTTTCCATGTCGAGTTGATTCACCATACTAGGGTTTTTTCTGATAGTTGAAGACCCACAAACTTACCTATAAGTGTGTGATCCTACATGAACTGGATCTTTTCTCGGATCTTGGATTATTTAACCTGCATAGTTGGAATCAGGGTCGCTTTAGGCATGCACTTCCTTGGCTTCCTAACCATTGATTTCTCCACCTTGTTTAGATCTAGGTCAATCAGAATGTCTCTGAACCTTAGTCCAGTTGTTTCAGGATCTCAGGAGGCTCCCATGCCTCCCCCGTTGCCGTCTTCCATTCTTCCATTAGGCCTCATTCCTTTAGAAAACCCCACTCAATCCTTCCCCCTATGATTTCTTCATCTACCAAAACCCTCTGAAAAAATTATCTGCAATGTTTCTTGGTTGTTTCCCTAATCAAGTCAAGAAAGTTATATAGGAATGATGATATGAGTTTCGAAGTTTTGAGATCATAGCACTCATTCTCAAATTGTATAATAACTCTTTTTTGTGACTATATTTTTCAAAGTGATATTCATATTTATGCAGTTTTAAGTTTTGTTTTGAATCTATGAACATTCCTAAAAAACAAAAAAATGTATATTCTTCTACAGATGAATATAATATTTTTTCTTTTTGGGGGGGAATTAAATATACAACAAATGACCTTTTCTTTTTATAAAAAATGGTTATATTTGTATTGCTAAGGTATTAAAAAGGATTTAGCAAATTCAGACAATTTTTTCCTCATGAGAGTCTCTACGGAGAACAACAAAGAAAGTCTTAATCATAGTCCTCCAAAATAAAAACTTGCACCTTCACCTTTACTTTTTACAGAAACGATTATATTTGTATTACTCGTGGCTGAAAAACGATTTAGAAAATTCATACAAAATTTTCCTCATGGGATTTTATGAAGAGAACAATAGAGAAAGTCTTAAATACAGTCCTCCAACATAAAAACTTGCACCAAAAAACATAAGTTTCCAAACTACTATAGATTTTTACAAAATATCCTGAGAGAAAAATGAAAAAAACATAATAAAGGATTCATATTAAGAAATGGTACCACTTTCTAGAGTTTGAGCAGCTTGTCCTGAGTCTTCAATGTCCTTTGAGATGCTACCATCGTCCCCAAGAGAACTACCCTGTAAATTCTGAGAATCTTCCAAATAATAATCCATTTCCACCTCATGAGTGCCTTGCATTTCAACAGGGGCTGCTTCAAATATGAAAAAACTATCTTTATGAGATTCTTCTTCCTCGGAGCTAGACTTTATCTCAACATTAGGTTGCATCATAGAATCGTCTATATTATTTTCTACATAGTTCATGGCGTGGGTTTAAGCAATTTTATCTCCTGAAGAATTCTTCCCAAATAAAAGATCATCATGCTTTGAACTTTGTTTTGAAATTTCTTTTAACCGGTCACCACACACATGGATAACCCCTTCAAAACCATCTAAACAAACATCTATCCTAGTGGTATAATCTATGATAAAAAGAGTTGTTTGTTCAAATTAATCAAGCCAAGAGTACACCACCATGATGTGCAAGGTGATATACCAGACTGCTGATATTAATACCTCCATTTGAGACATCATCTCTCTAAGATGAGACTTGAAATCAAGAATGTTGGCCTATAGGGTTCTAATTATTCCTAAAATTTCTTCTAAACTCATTTCAACATCCATATGATTAGCAATATCCTCAATATTCCACATGAAAAATTTGCAACGGGTTTGATTACCAAGATAAACAAAGAAGCTTAGAATTGCCTTACCCACCAAATTCTCAAAGAGTATTCTTTTAAAAGGCTGGAAGATGGACCTATTTTCAATAGTATTAAAGATAGTATCCTTAGTAGCACCGTAATTTTACATATAACCGATGCAAGGGATGGGATTTTCACAAGCATAACCATAAACAGAGCCTCAATACCAAAAATTAAGAACAAGACTCAAATTGTTCCTATCCACCTAGAAGTTAAGTTGAAGTTAAATAGGTTTCCTCTTAAAAAACATAAGGCCCACCCTACAGAGTCTAATAGAGGGTATCCTCTAGCCCCATAAGCCTCCTCCCTAGAAATAGAAAAAATCCTTTGAAAATACAAAAATAATAGATGCTTAAATAAAATAGATTTATGGCAATTATGATGGAGGAAATATCACTACTTCCATCAACAACCACAATACACTTAAAGCAAATGAAATTCATCGAAATAGGGAAGCATTCGTGAAACTTGTTGTTGGAGTGGCTTTTGGACCTATCTTGGAAGTCGCATACCAAATATGTCCATGGGACAACTCAACAATTGGACCAAACTGCGGAAAAGGCAAAAGTTAGTTAGAAATTAGTTGAGTTTTTTCCACTTTGTAACGGGCTCCACCCATGTTGTAATGTATAAATATGTAGGAGATCTAAGAGTAAACAGTTAGCTTATGATTGGCTAATGCATATGTGTTAGTTGTTTTTTAGTCATTGTTCTTGATGTGTTATGTTAGGTAGTTGAATATTGTTATGGAGTATTGATGCACGTTGCGCAAGTTATGTAAGATTGTCCTATTGATAATGAGAATGAGTATTTATATTCTGAAATACTTTGCATTTATATTGAATATGGTGAATTTTAATGTTACTATGCACTTGGATACTATGTTATGTTGTTGTTATAAATATGTTATATATTTCCATGAATGAGTTATTGATCTAGGAGAATCTCCCAAAATGACCAGAAAATAAAATCTTCAAATTTTGAGCAAAAGTACACATTCACATAAATCTTGTTGAGATCTTCCCAAAATAACCAAAAAAATAAAATCTTCAAATTTTGAGCAAAAGTACACATTCACATAAATCTCGTTGAGATCTTTCCAGCGATGCTCATTTCATCAAAAATGAACTCTGCACATGAAATTTATTGGCAAAATAAGTTGGCAGTGACAAGGGCCTATTGCCAACTTTACTTCCAAAGCACCTAAGTGAGGATTGGAAGTTGGGAGGATTGTTGTTGATGTTGCCGACTTATGACGTACCGAAGTCGGGAAATTTTCTTTATTTATGTTGTCTACATAGTGCTAACTTCTGACTTCAAACATAGGGATCAGAAAGTCGGCGGGATCGGGATCATTGTATTGTTGTTTGGAAAGTGTGCACTACCTGCTTCCAAAGTTGGGATTGGGATTGGAAAGTCAAAAGGGTCGTTGTTATTTATGATTTAATTAATAGCGGTGACTTCCGAATTTCAAAGTCAAGTCAGGATCATCACGTTGGGAAAGATCATTGTGGATTGATCAACACTCCAAAAAAATAGCTCAGAATCGGCCATTCAGATCGACAAAGTTGGGATCACGGCGACGAATTTAAAATGAACAGTCCAGCATAAACAGTTCTAGATTTGAACAAATGAACATGGAAATTCTCTAGGATTTTTTATTTCTAATCCGTAATTCTTATCACTGTGTCAATGCCTTCGATCGTGGTCTTTATCTTGGAGATAATTTTAGTTGGAGATTTATTTTGTACCCAATTGGGCAAATATAAAATAGACACATTTCTGCTATTTAAATGGGCAATAGGGGACACAGTATAAAAAAGGAGGAGTTCAAGCTCATTGTTCTGAATTTGACAGTTCAGTTCAATTGAGGTTGATTGAGTTCAGTTCGAATTCATAGAGTTCGTGATTTCAAGTTCATGCTTATGAAGACGCATAGAATTTGACATCATGAACACTGTTAATAGGGGAAGAACTTTTGCACGTATAAACCAAGTCGAATCCAAAAGGGAGAAAAGTTGGGTATAGCTATTATATTTGTATTTTCCATTTCTTTATTAGCATTGTGGTTTTTACAAGCTTGAAAAACTTGTTGAAGAGGGTCGTAATCTAGTTAATGGGAATTTGTTCTTGATTGTCAAATTGTAAACGGTATGAAATTGTTATTTGTCATCTTTGAGGAATTGTGAGGGTGAGAGAACTTTTGAGAGAATACTAAGCTTCTTTGTATTTTTCAAAAGCCAGTTTGAGCCAAATAGAACTCAGAGAATTTTCTAGAAAATTGATATAATTTATAGCACTTGAAGAACTAATGAAAACAATCTCACTAGAAGTGGACCCAGAGATGTAGGCCTTTAGAGAAGAATTTCATTATCAAGTTGTAGCCTTCAAATTTGTGGTTTGTGTCTCTGTTTATTTGCATGTTTTATGTAAATGTGCTCTCCTTAAGCTTGTTGTTAAATGCCTATTTGAAGAAGTTAACATTTTTGGACTATTAACTCATAATTTTGGTAATTAAAGATCCTTAAATTTCATATCAAGTTGGTATAAAATCAAGTTAACCCAAGAATTGTGAGTATGTGAATGTTAACTAGATCAAGGCTTAAGAGAAGTGAAGGGAATCTTGAATCATTCAATCCGAAAATCGAATCGAGACAATCAAAAATGGCCTCGCTACTAGGTGAAGGTGATCCCTCATCATTAGATGAATAATTTGTCAAAGCTTTCATCTCTGTGAAAGATATGGTAGACCAATTCTATGCATAATGAATGAAGGCTAAAGAAGAAGGAATATCGAAATTTGAAGATGAAATTGGACATGCAACTCATGGAGAGGAAATGGAAACTAATGATGCTCATGTAGAGCACAATAAGTATTTCCATAATTCATTCTACCGAATGTCAGATAGGGTAGACCAGTTTTTTGCAGATTACCAAGAGAGTTTGTTGAAGAAAGGAAAGAAGAAGGTAAAAGCAAAAGAAAATGCTTCATTAAGTGGAGGAATCACCCATGAACCTTCATCTCCATCTTCAAGTTCTAGTTCTTATTCTTCCTCTCGTTCTCATCATTCTAATGGTCATAAGAAAGGTGATCTTAATCCATTATTAAAGCTTGATGTGAAAGTTGATTTACCTATGTTTAATGGAGAACTTAATGCTAAGATTACATAATTGGTTCAGACAAATGGAAGTTTACTACATAATTCAGAAACTTGCAGGTGATGAAGCAAAAATCTAATTGGCCACCCTCTATCTTGTGGCACTGCTCTCATATGGTGGGATAGAAAAACTCAAGAGGACCTTATCATTAAAGGTAAAGTTATTTCCTCTTGGTATGAGTTTACTTCAGCATTGAAAAAATAGTTCTATATGTTGGGTTATATGCAACAGCCTATGATGGAATGGAAGAATTTCAAGCAAGGTAAGGGTTAAAATGTGCAAGAATATACAAAAGAGTTTAGAAAGAGAGATTTAGTGTTGGTCATATGTCTCTATACTCAAGATACATTGGTTAAATACATAGGAGGATTGCATAGTTACTTAAGACATACAATTCTTATGTTCAGTCCTGCTAACCTGGATGAAGTGTGTATTCGAGCCACACATATTGAATCTAAGGGGAAGAATACTTATGATAAATTTTCCTCAATTGAATTGATCCATTTGAAAAAAGGAAACGATAAAGGGAAGAGAAAGCATACATCTACCATGAAGAAAGAGGATACAGAACTTTCGTGTTTGCATTACCAGAAAGATGGGCATGATGCGGAGCATTGCTAGAAGCTACACCCGGATTTGAAGTCAAAGTGGGATAAGAATTAGAGAGAAAAGAAAAAGATCGCGACCATAGTTCAAGATCTCGGATTTGAATCCAGAGATGAGTCAAAGGTGATAGCCATGGGTCTTATAGGTAACATTTTTGTTGTTGGTTGTAGTTCATTTGCTTCTACTTCAAAATTTGATATGATCCATGACGATGAAAAGAGGACAAAATTATTTCACATACGTCAGATCTCCAAGCATACCAAAATAGATACTCTAATTGATAGTGGATATCATGTGAATCTCATTTCTAAGCATGTGGTTAGAAATTTGGGACTAGATATGAAACATCATCCTAAACCATACCCCTTGGTTGGGTTTGTGTAGATTCAAAATTGAATATATCTCATCAATGTAAATTGAAGTTTGTCACCACATCCGGTTATGTTGATGAGGTTGAATTGGATATAGTCCATTTAAATACATGTTGGATTGTGCTAGGTAGTCCTTATTTATTTGATAGAAAGACCATGTTTTTTAAGGAGCATAATATTTATCATTTCTTCAAGGAAAGGATCAAATACGTTGTGATGTATCATCTATTTAAGTCTAACATGTCTATGGTTTCCACGAGGAAAATAAAAATTCTTGCAAATGCAAGTAAAAAATTGTCTTTCATTTCAATAAAGTATGATTATAAAATTGATGAAGTGGCACAAGACGAAGAATTGGTGCACAATAACATTTAGGATCTAATTTTGCAACTTGTGAATGATCCTTTGATTATTAATTATTAGGTAAAGAAAGACAAACACGTTGGTGATTCAATTTCCTTTACATTTCTATATTAGATAATATTACTCATTTTGTTACTAGTCAATAGATTATGGTTGGTAAAAGTAACAATGGATGTAGAGATGTATATGGCATTGTAGGAAATTTTACTTTAATCAACAATGTTTTCTTTGTATCTGCCTTTGTGGTGATGGTACAGATATTCAACTTTCAAGCAAGATTGGTGAAAATTATTGGGCAAGTGATGCAGCAATTCCATCACTTAGTTTTTGAATGATCCCAACTTTTGGTGGTCCAAAATCTTTCTAGTTGGGAGGTTTGATATAGGAGAATCTCCCAAAATGACCGAAAATTTAAAAAAAAAAGAAGAAAAAAATCTTCAAATGTTGAATAGAAGGACAATGTCACGTAGATATCACCAAGAGATTTATGGTGATACTTGTTTCATCAAAAATGGGCTTCGGACATGAAAGGTATTAGTAGAATAAGTTGGGAGTGACAAGGGCCTATTGTTGACTTTCAATTTTAGACGCACTGAAGTCAGGATCGGAATTCAGAAGGATCATTGTTAATGTTGAAAGGCCAGTGTTGAATTCTGACTTCTAATGTGCCGAAGTCGGGGATCAAGAGTCTAAAGGTTCTTTATTTCAGTTCTCTGCATAGTGTCAACTTCCAAATTCCAACCTCCAACATCGGGATCGGAAATTTGGTAATAGCATTGTATCAATGTTTCGCAATGCCAACTTCTGACTTCTGAAGTTGGGATCGAAAAGTCAGAAGGGTCGTGGTTATTGTTGATTGAACAGTGTTGACTCCCAACTTCCGACATCAAGATCAAAAAATTCAAGCTCAGCACATTGGGATCGACAAACCAAAAAGATCATTGTGGACTGATCAGAAGTTGAAAATACAACTCGGAATTGTCCATTTAGATCGGAAAAGTTGGGATCACAGCGATGAATTTAAAATTAAAGACCAGCATAAACGGTGGTATATTTGAACCAACGAACATGGAAATTATCTGGGATTTTTTTATATATCATCCATAATTCTTCTCACGACACCAATGCATTTGATCTTGGTCTTCATCTTGAAAGATAATTTTAGCTAGAGATTACATTTGATACCCAATTGGAAACGTTACTTGTGGAACTAAAACAGATATACTTCTACAATTTAAACACACAAACAGAGGACATAATAGAAAAAAATGAGTATTTCAGCTTGACTTGTCCAAAATTGATAGTTCAATTCAATTGAGGTTGATTGAGTTCAGTTTGAATTCACTTAGTTAGGGATTGCAAGTTCAGGATTATGAAGATGCATAGAATTTGATGCCATGAATAGTGAATAGAGGTAGAACTCATGTATACACCAAGTCGAGGCCGAAAGGGCGAAAAAGTAGGTATAGTTGTTCAATTTTTCTTTTCCATTATGTTTTTTTGCATTCTGGTTTTTACAAGATTGAAAAACATGTTGAAGAGGGTCATAATCTAGTTAATGGGCATTTCTTGTTGCTTTCAAAATTGTATGAAGTTGTTATTTGTCATACTTTGTGGACTATGAGGGTGAGACAACTTCTGATAGAACCCTAATCTTCTTGGAAGTTTTCAAAGGTCATCTTGAGTCAAATAAAACTCATAGAGTTTTCTAGAAAAATGATGTGATTTACAACACTTAAAGAACTAATGAAAATGGTCTCACTTAAAGTGGACCTGAAGATGTAGGAATTTAGAGTCAAACTCCATTATCAAGTTGCAATATTCAAATGTGTGGTTTGCATGTCTATTTATTTGCATGTTTTATGTGAATATGCTCTCTTTGAGCTTGTTGTTAAATGCATATTTGAAGAAGCAGACAGTTTTGGACTATTCACTCATAACTCTTGTTTTAAAGATCCTTAAATTTCATATCAGTTATGCAAAGTATATGAATGAATATTAGATATATTTACTATATGTTTACATCCCTTCAGCATTGTAGAATATTAGTTCCTTCATCCCCCCTTGATACCTCAAGTGAGACTTCTCCTGCTTATGGGTGATGCCAAAAGGGTCAGTGTTTAGGTTTTTGTTGGTGAAATTTATGATGAAACTTGGGTCTTCTTGCGCGCCAAAAAATGGTTCCATTGTCGGGACCGGGATCTATGACTGAATGGAGAGTGAGGGTTAACTAATGGTTTGCTAGAGACCAATGAAGGAAGAAATAGAAGATTGGTTGAAAGAGAAATATAATGAATTCGCAAGAGAGCAGAATAAGAACCTTGATATCAGAAAATAACATTAGTTGCAAAAGTACGTCTATTGCACCTAAAAATTCCATAGTTGCATGTTTTCCTTTCAGAGAGACCAGCCTGGGATTCCCTTGACAGCTTTTTTCCATCCAAGGGAACGTCGACACTTTTCCCAATTCTGAGAGAGCGTCGACGGTGCTCTTTCTGGTGGAGTAAAATGCGTCGGTCCCCCTTTATTTTTGGCAGTAGGAGACATTGGCGCTTCTCCTTGTTTAGCAATGAGCGTCAGTGATTTTTCACCTAAAACCAAGTGCGTCGATCATCCAAAAACATGAAAATAAAAAGTTCTAGAATCTTCCTTATGAAAGCTTCTATGGAGTAAATTCCTACTAGATAGGGAGAGGTGGAACTTTCCTTTCTCACTTGTTGGGATTGTCTCCTATCCACTTCCCAAGTGAATTTCATGAGAATTGGCCTATAAATGAAGCCTTCATGGAGTGAGTGGGGGGAGGCCAAAGAAAGAACCCTTATGCTATTGGATTGAGAGTTGGTTAAAGGAAATATAGAGTGAGCTTGTAGGTGAAGAGATTGTCATAGGTGTGAAGGATTGTAGATCTGTTGTAGAGGAGAAATCCATCAACATCAAGGCTTGGTTGTAAATTTACTCTCTTTTTCTATTAATGCAAAAGTGTTCCCCTTTCCCATATTTAATGTGTTTTAATCTCAGTTAAATACTGTTGGACTCCTTAATCACTGACATAGGTAATTGGTTTGTCATGATGCTCTCACTTTCTTTTTTTTTCTTTTGATCTATTTTGCAGGTATTGAACATTGCAAGGATTTTTTGGAACAAGGACAAAGAAGACTTAGATATGAGGTATGATTTTAGCTTTACGTTATTCAAACTGATTATTTAGGGGAAGGATATGCTGCTGTGATCTTTTGTTCTACACTTGTGTCTTACAAGGTAGAGGAACAACTCTTTTCCGTAAGAGGTGTAAAATTCCTGATAACAAAACTGGCGACTCCGCTAGTGAGGCACTAATCCATTCAAATCTGGGGCAGATCCAATTAGATCTAGAGCAGATCTAGTTAGATCTACAACTATTTGGTAACCTTCGTACTTATGAGGTTGGCACTTTTTTCTTAGCTCATTCCAGCTGATAAGGTAACCGATCTATCTTATTTTTCTGGTAATTTCCTTTGTTGAAAAGTTGTTTTGACTTTCACAGTCCAACTCATTCCCATCTGTTGGTCCCTCCTACAAATTTTTATTTTTTGCATCTACAACTCCATCGGCGCACCTATCTTTGGCTGACAGAGCACCACCACCTCCTAGGTGCTTTTTTTCTCTTGTTACAAATCACCGACGCTACCTTAATTCAATTGGTACAAAGCACTGACAATGCCCTTCTTCAGTCAACAAGAAGCGTCGATCAACTCTACAGCGCTCTGGTGTAGCCTGTCTTGGTGCGCCGAGGTAGGTACCTTGAACTGCTTAAGTTTTCATTTTTTGCAACTTTTACTACTCTGAAAAAGTCCAGTGTGATTTGCTTGGGTTTTCTAATTGTTTGAGTCTAGTGGTTTTGATAAACGGATTCTTGTGCATTTAGCTCAGTGTCGAAAACATTTGTCTTCTTCGTTAGAAAAAGTTATAGTCAAAGGAATTGTGTGAAAAAACAGTCTTCAATTTTTTGGATTTGTGTGATTTGATCTCTGAAAAAGAAATTATGGCCTCTCATCAAGTCAGTTTGATTTAGACTACTTTGTGTTTATTTTATGCTTTAGAACAACACTTAAAAATACAAAAAGAGAGTACTTATCTTGGCTTGTTTTTGCTTAGAAAATTTCATTTTGGATTTCATAAATGTTTTAGGAAAGCGAATCTTTTTGGTGTGAATTAAGTAGAGTTGATTCCTATAAACATTAGAGGCTTTTGTTTTTTCTTTTTCGTTTCAGAAAATCAAAGTTTTATTGGTGAAGAATTTTGTGTTTGAAGAATTCATTTTAGATTCACTTGTTAGGTCTTGCATTTGAATTGGTAAAGATAGTGGTGTATTTTTGTTTCTAAAAGGAAAAAGAAGTGGTCTTTCCCTACTCTAGCTAGTTTTCATTGAAAGAAAAAGAAATGCATCACATATAGATTAATTTTTCATTTTGGAGAAAACACCTCACAAACATTCACTAATCATTCAGATAAAATATACGGTATCTTTAGGCTAAAATTTTATAGAAATTTGAGTGATAGGGTAGAGATGTGTTATGGCATCGTTAAGCGTAGGCATTTTCGTTTATTACCTACACTGCAGCCCGAGGATCGTGTGGTTCTTCCACATACCGTTGGTATATCGAACGACCCTTCATGTACCCTTGAGGTATATCAAAAGTTACTTCATGTACTCAATTGTATATTGGCAGACCCCTTTCGAACGGTTGTGCATTAGACAACACTACTACAGATTTGAGCTCCCACGTACCTTGCGTATATCGAGAGACCCTACTAGTATTCCTATTACCATCTGAGAAAATCCCTTTGGTCGTCTTGTTGGAGAAATACATCGATAACAACACTCAGGGAGATTACTACGCATGTGTCATCCAGGTAGTCAGGTATTCAGGTGAGGGATGGTTGATCCTCCTCGGTATATCGCGAGTTGTGACAACTTGACAATCCTAGTGATAGACCAGATATCATCGGCCCATCTTATCATTTAAGTCTGTTTGCAACCTTTAGCTTACGTAGGTTTGTCTGTGTGTGTTTCCTTCTTCTTTTTGACCTAGAGTAGGAATTTTTAACTGTTACCCTGGCTAAGCAGTTTACGAGGCATTCTCCTAGACTGCAGGGTTTACCACCTGACTCTCCTCCTATGGTGGAAGGACAAGAAGGTGAAACCATGGAACAACTAGCTACTACTGATGTTTGTTCAGATACCACTCTCGCTACTGAAACGAGGGAAGAATTCACTACATATGACAACCCTTTGGTCGAACAGCCTCCTACGATTGATACCACTTTCCACTTTCCAATGGAAGGTCATGTCAGTTCGTCCAATTGGGTTGATATTCCATCTGATGATACTGAGGGACTAGAAGTATGGCCCTCATGCTCCTTTTTGGAGAACCTCTATGGGTCAAGCACTTTCTGAATTTGGGGTTACTAGACCATCCTTAGTTAACCCTTCACCGAGTGAGGAAAGGTATAAGAAGATGCTGGATGATTATCAAAGTCTTCGAGAGCACCTGGCTAACACTATTTCTACTTCAGTTCCTCATAAGGAACCTATGTCGTCTCTTTTACCCCACCTTTCAGACCCATTCCCCTCTGGATATCATTCACTATGAACATCTCAAGCCACTCGTATTTTTCTATCACTGACTCAAGGGGCAGTAGTTCCCAATCGAGGCCAACCCCTCAACTATGTCACTACGGTTCAAAATCATTGGTCTCATTCCGAGCCTCTATCCTCTACCATTGGGGGCCAACCCCCAACTCAAGTTGCATCAGTAGTCATTGGGGCCACATCTAGTATAATACAAACCCCTACTACAAGACAGCCAGCAGTTTCTCCCCCTTCTAGTATAGGACAACGCTTAGGGGTACATCATGTTGTCATTCAACCTTCTTGGGGATATACTCACCTAGGAATCCTACCTCTTATAAGTAATGTAAACTACCAACCTACACCTATAGGAATGGTACATCCCGGTATGCCTTACCTCAGAAGCATGTTTACCCATTGGGGACAACCAAATTGGTCGAATGTCCCGTCCTACGGAGGACTATTTGTAAACACTACCGGAGGATATGGAGGTCCACTTGGAGGACCCCTGAGAGGACCCGGAGGACCTGGTGGACCATTCGGAGGACCCCCACCCGGAGGCCCTCCATATGGAGGGCCACCATCTAGACCACTGCCACCACCTCCTCCTGGAGGACCGCCACCACCACCTCCTCCCGAAGGCCCACCTCCCTCAGGTGGCCCCGTGTCTGGAGGACCGTCAGGTAACCAACATCCTAACCAAGTTGTCCCTAGGGAATCATCTATGCCCATTTATCAATATGCTTATGGTCCTACTAGTATGCAAATGACACACCAGTACTACCAATACCCTCAACCAAATCAACAGTTTCCATTCCTGGCTACATTAGATCTTCCATATCTTTCTAGATTGATAAATGATCTGATTCACCATGACCCCTCCTCGCCAACCATTCCGGTCAAGTTACCATCGGATATACCAAAATTTGATGGTAAGCCTGGTGAGTACCCCAAAAACCATGTGATGACTTTTCATCTATGGTGTTCATCAAACTCTCTAAGGGATGGCTCGATCCATCCGCGCTTACTTCAGAGAACCCTCACAGGAATTGTTGCAAAATGGTATATAGAGTTACTGCAACACTCTTTTTGGGATTTCAATGCTTTGGCAATGGCGTTTTTAACCCACTTTCAACTACCAATTCGCTATGAGACATGTACATACCTGTTAACCTCGCTTCAACAGAATACTTCGACAAATATCTCCGATCACATTCACGAATGGAGACCAAGACGTAGGCTAATTAAGGCTCCCATTCCTAACCAGCTACTCGCTGATTGGATCACCAAATATTTACTTCCACCTATTGCTAGAGATGTTTCCATGGGAGGCGTTGTTATGGAAGAACAATTTATTATTCGTGCTCAATACCTAGACTTGGTTTATTCCCAGTCAATTACTTTATATGATTTAATCCCTCATGCCCCTCGCTCCACATCAGACCCGTCAAGACCTGCAAATGAACCACTTGCTGATGGAATCCTTGGTTCAATTCAAACCCAAATAGTGGAAAATTCTACCAAGAAACAAACCCAATCCACCACACTAGTAAATCAAATAGCACCACCATCCAAAACTGCACCTTCTCCTGTTTCTTTTGCCAAAGTAAATGCAGTCCAATCCGTTGAATATTCGAGAGGAAAAAAGAAAGGTAAGAATAAAATGAAAAAACCTGATAATCAACAGGAAAGTAATAAATCACCCAACCCTAATGCTGATACAAAAGGTAAGAGAAAGGTAAAATATCCATGTTTAATCTGTGGAGGTGATCATTTCACCAAGGAATGTCCTCATCGTGAGGAAGTTAACAAGTTTTTGAAAAGTTCACCCACTCTAGCAGTTCTCAAAGACCCTTTCCCTACACAACAACAATTGATCGATCACCAATCTTTGCATGGGACTTCTTCATCTATTAATGAGGTAAAAATGATATCCAGTGAAAAAATTTACTTAAATACAAGAGCACATAGTTATGACCCCCCTCCAAAGAAGAAACCTTATGAAGTTCTATCTGAGAAACCCTCATCTTCCACACCTCCTCTTAATAATGGTCTTCATATTGAAAAACCTATACCTAAGGAAATTTTTCTCCTACCCAAGAGTACGTTTCACAAAGTCATTATTAATCCTAACGCACGTGTTTCCCAATCCTACAACATTGTTGAAGACTTGGCCCAAGAACCATGCGCTATGTCAACCCTAGAAGTTCTCCAAAATTGTCCCACCTAGCGAGAAAACTTGCTCACAACACTTGTAGCTATGGATCCTAACAATAGTAACATCATTGCTTTCAAACTGGACAATTTTAAACTGAGGCTCTCACATCAGTTGGCTTTCCATATAACCACTAATATTTTTGGCGAGCATATCCGTCGTACCATTTTGGATGAGGGAGCCTCTGCTTCAATCATGTCTCTGTCTTGTTGGAGAGTCATTGGTTCTCCTGAGTTCAATCGTTCACCTACCACTCTCAAGGATTTTGATGGTCGTGGCTTCCAACCCTATGGATTACTTCCCGCTATCCAGGTTGAACTCGGGGGCAAATCAGTTTCCATCCACATTGAAGTCATTGACACTCCTTTGGACTACAACCTACTCCTAGATCGTAACTGGTTTTATGCTATGCAAGTTGTAGCATCGACCGTTTTTCGGATCGTCCAGTTCCCATTCCAAGGAAGGATTGTCACTATAGATCAGTTAGATTTCATCACCGCTAATGCTATTTTCAATGATTCAAACAACATTCCGCTTATGACTACCCCATAGTACTAGAATATTAGACTAGGTTTTCTTAAAGACTCTTCACTCATGGGATTCTTTCCATTATCAAACCTTCCTCCTGCTTCACAAACTACATCCATTAATATGATCTCTGCCTCTTCTTTACACAAAGGAAAATCGATTGTTGTATCAGCATCACTTGATCCTTTCGAAGAAGTCTACAATACAATACAATCCACCAGTGACCCTACCATCAACGATCATTTGTTGGTGGCCTCTAATTTTTATCACCTACCATGTTGGCTAGACAACCCCTCCCATCTCTAGATTATCTTTCACATACACTTCCGATGGATGAATCTATTATGGAAGTTACATCGCTAGAAGAGATGCCTTGGAAAGATCATCACCATCAATCTTCTTTCCTTCCCTCATGCCATGTGGTAGAAGAGCACTTAGCATCAGCAGTTTCATCCGATGTATTCACAAACTCTCAGTCTCTGATCCTCACTCATGATGTCGAGTCCGAAGGAAATCTATGCAATATCACCAAAACTATGCCCATGGATATCTTAGTGAAATCTGGTATTTCAAAGCATATTCAAATAGGTAAGAATTATTCACCTTCTGAGGTTCAATTATATACGGCCTTATTTAAGGAATTTAGATATGTTTTCACTTGTACATAAGAGGAAATTCCAGGGATTGATCCCTCCATTGTTGTTCATGAGATCAAAACTTACCCTAGTGCCAAGCTAGTCCACTATAAATTACGCCAAGTTCATCCACAAAAAGAAACAGCCTTGAAGGAGGAAGTCGAAAAACTTATGAGGGTTGGTTTCATTTACCCCATGCCTTTAATGGAATGGATGTCTAATATAGTTCCTATGAACAAAAATTAGGGAACTAATAGGGTTTGTATCGACTTTAGGGACTTGAATCGGGCTTGTCCAAAAGACAATTTTCCCACTCCCTATATGGACCAAATAATCGATAACTATGCTGGAAGCGTCATCGTTTCATTCATGGATGTTTTTTCTGGCTATAATCAGATTGAGATTCTCCCTTTCGACCAACATAAGATGGCCTTCATTTTCCCATGGGGGACCTTTTCCTACCAAAAATTACCTTTTAGCCTGAAAAACGTTGGTGCTACATTTCAACACACCATGTCGTATGTTTTTCATGATATAAAACACCTTGTGTAACCCTATCTCAATGACCTGCCTACTCCTTCTAAGCAATAGGACCTTCATGTCAAACATATAAGAGCTATTTTTCTCAGATGTCATCATTTCAATTTTCGTTTGAACCCCAACAAATGTGTTTTTATGCATGGAAACTAGCAGACTGCTTGGTTTCATCGTGTCTAAAGATGGCATCCATATTGATCCTTTGAATATCGAAGCCATCATGGCCCTACCCTCTCCTACGAATATAAAAAATCTCCAAAGTTTGCAAGGGAAGGCAAAATTTATAGTCGTTTGTCTGCAATTACGCAAAAAGGACACATGGTTTCATGAGATTGCTTAAAAAGGATACACCTTTTGTTTGGGATGATTTCACGCAACGCACGTTTGACAATCTCAAACATGCTCTTACCCATGCACCTATGTTGTAACCACCCAATTATACCAAGGATTATTCCCTATACGTGGTTGCATCCCTGTCAACTATAGGCATGGTCCTAGTTCAAACAGACAAACATGATCAAGAACATGTGATCTACCATGCTAGTAAGAGTCTTCTAGACTCTGAAACCCAATACTCACATGTGGAGAAACTTGCTCTAGCCATGGCCATCGTGGTCCAGAATTTCTGTCACTATATTTTGCTTCGCACTAACACTGTTTATGCTAAATCTAACCCCATGTACTACGTTTTGACACTTCATATACTTGGGGGGAAATACTCACAATGGATTGTGGTCCTCTAGGAATTTGAGTTGGAGTTTGCAAAACCTACTTCTAAGAAATCCATTGTTTTTGTTGAGCTTATATGTGACCTTCCCCATACTACAGAGAATACATATCCCATCGATTCGTTACCTGATGAATCATTTTTTCTCATTAGTATGACTAATCCATGGTATGGAGACATGATTTTGTATCTCCAAAATATACGATATCATCCTGCCACTACTCGCGATGAACGTCGTCGTATCTGCCACCAGGATAAATATTATCTCATTCGGAATGATACCTTATACCGTTGTGGCATAGATTCTATATTACGACGTTGTATTACACATGAAGAAGCTGAAATCGTCCTGAATGATTGCCATGTTGGAGCTTGTGGCAGTCATCTCTCTGGGTTGGCTACTACCTAAAGGATATTGCGCACAGGATATTTCTGGCCTTCAATTTTCAAATATTGTATTGAAATAGTCAAGAAATTCCCACCATGTTAAATGTACACCACTAAGAAGCGCACTCATCCAGCTCCACTCCATCATGTCATCACAGTTGGCTCTTTTGCGAAATGGGGTATAAATTTTATGCATTGCAGGCCTACCTCAACCGAGGGGCATGGATACATTATTGTGGCTGTGGATTATTTTACTGAATGGGCTGAGGCTATGCCCACATATGCTAAAGACAGGAAAAAACTTTTTTATTTCTGTTTAACCATATTATCGCTAGGTTTGGGATTCCTAAGGCCATTGTGACCGATCATGGATCACACTTCCAGAACAAAATGATGGCAGAACTTAGTGCAAAGAAAGGGTTTCTCCATGATAAATCTACGCCCTACTACCCTCAGGCCAATGGCCCGGTTGAAGCGATAAATAAAGTGTTGAAAATTATGCTTCAACGAATGGTAGGGAAGGCCAAATCAAACTAGAATTTGCAACTATTTGTTGCACTTTGGACCTATAGGACCACTCTGAAGACTTCCACGAGTCTCACATGTTTTCAGCCAGTATATGGGTTGGAAGAAACTCTCCCGATAAAATGTGAGATTCATTCTCTAAATATCACTATAGAACTTCTGCCTAACACCACCATAGAAGAGGAACGATTTCTGTATCTAAATAAGCTTAATGAAACCTGCCGTGATGCTGCCTTAGCAAATGAGGCGCACAAACGGTGGATGAAATCCCAATATGATAGATCTATCCAACCCCACTCTTTCAATGAAGGATATATGGTCTTAACTTATGATCAGAAGCACTATAAGCTGGGGGCAGGCAACTTTGAATCTATGTGGCACGTTCGTTACATTATCAGTCACGTTTTGGAAAAGGGGGCATATGAGTTAGTTGATTATGTCAGGATACCTCTGGGTGAGCCCCGCAACGGCCTCTACCTTAAAAGATACTATGCCTAGGTCATCCAACATAGGTTCTTTGTAAATACTATTATATATCGTTGTGTGTCTTAATTTGAAAAGTGTGGTTTCTTTTGTGATTCAAGATGTGTTTCTCAAACCCTACTTATGCATGTCCTATGTCTAATGGATAGGTGGCCCTTTTATCGGGTTCGTAGATGGTACTAATCGTTACACATTGAATATTGCATTAGCAGCTTCAGTACTATACTCTCCTACAGGTGATCTGGTGAGTTCAGGGGGTGTTTGTTTAGGTCCTTCCACCAACAATCTAGCAGAATATCATGTAGTGATTGGATTGTTGATGAAAGCCCTAGCTTGTGATGTAATGGATATTAGGGTTTACCTAGACTCTGAACTAGTTGTCCAATAACTTAACCGGGTCTACACCATCTGAAACCCTCTACTTATTTGTACATTTCGAAGGGTTAGATTCTTGGAAAGGTATTTTGAGCAAGTTGTGCATCAACATATCCCAAGACATTTGAATGTTGTGGCAGATTCCTTAGCTAATTATATCTTAGACTAGTATATTGCTCATAATTAAAAGTCCATTGTAACATAAAAAACATACATGTAAATTCATAAGTAGGCATACTTTTCACACGTAACATTTTTTGCACACACAACTGTAAATATAGTTTGTCATATATATAAAAACTGTAAAACTGAGATACAAAATTGGGCTGAAGCATCAAGCTTTCAATGCCCTCAAAGTTTAGGACTATCATAAGTTCAAAATATACATATTCAGGGAAAAAATCTGAAGCTTCGAAGCTTTCAGTAGGGATACATGTATAAAAATAAAAGCCTCTGTAGACTAGTCATCATGCTCATGCGCATGGTAACAAATGATGGCCTGAGCCACCCTATGGAGTAGCCTAGCGAATCACCCTGAGACTCCCGCAGTGTGACGCTGGTAACACCTAGGCAAGTCATCAGTGGTAATATCAAGAATCCCTATAGTCAGACCCTGTAGGTTCTCCTCGATATCTCCAAGCTCCTCATATGCCTCGAAGCGATAAACCACCATATCCCTAAATCCTTCCCGCCTGTCAATAGGTGACATCCCAGCTGGACGGATAGGTCCAACGGCTGCATAAAAAAGTTACACATGTCTCAGTATTACAAAATAAAAATTAAATAAAATTGAAAAAGTAACAACATGATGGATAGTGTCTTTCTCACCTTTGTCATCCCACTCCTCATCCTAGGTAGGGGAAGTTCCAGATCCTCATGGAAATCATCCCCCTCATAGGCGTAATCCTCAATCATAAGTAGATGGCCTCTCAACCAGAGAAAAAATGTTGATCCATAGACAACCTTTGGACCCCCATTGCTGTGACGGACCATAACATAAACCCACCTGAGCATCCTAGGATCAAGTCTTCTCATAGCCACCTGGGGCCTCATGTGAGTTACCCACTACAAGATGAAGGACACTACCACAAATCCATATCCAAAATGCTTAAGCTTCCCCCACTTTCCTGTGTTTAGCTGATCCTTCAGGCTAACCAACATGCCCTTGCACCAGTTAAAAACTATAGGCTCCATACACTCTAGGGAATACAACATCTGTACCCTAGTAGTCAAGTGGGTAGACCTAGTTCCCACAACCTTTCCGATGGTATAGACTATCGTCCTTAGAGGACGATCCACTATTTGTTGGATGTGAATTTTCCCAGATAGGGATTGTGTCCCTAGTGCAGAGTATCATTCAATTATGTCATGTAAGGAAAGTTCCCCACCTCTTGTGCCGGATAAGACTACTAGTCTCCCCCTCCGAGACAATCCAGTCAAGAAGTATATGTCCTCGATGTCTATGGTCAAGGTGTGGGTCCCGACAACAAAATTTTTCTTCTCAGGGTCCTACATGTCAATAATGTACTCCAAAAGTTGGATGTATGCCTTCATGCCTGGTACCCTGAAATACTTCAGTATCCCACAGTTCAATAAGGCCTCTACTATGGCAGGATCACTAACAACTTGAAATTTCGTTGTTTCATGCTCACGCTCTTTCCATATGACCATGATGTGAGTGTTGTTCTGCACCTGCAAGACATTCAAAACATGTATTAGAAATAATTTCATGTCCAGAAGGAAGTATAAAAATTCTGTTTTTAAACAGAAAAACAAAACATTAATTTTTTATGGATAGGAGGGCATAGTTTTTTACAAAACCCTAGTGGGCAGTGCCTTTCTCCTTCATGCATAGAAAGACCAACGCCTCAGTTAGTTACAGATAGAGTGCCTACGGTGCCTCTATCTCAACGTATGCGGAGCACTGAGTGTCAGCACCTCTGTCAACTATGGACATAGCGCCTAGGGCGCACTTGTCCCAGCTCGACAGAGCGTCGCTGTGCTCACTGGCAGAAAAAACTGAGGTTGCCACCATGCACGTTTTGGGCTTCCAAAACGACTAAAAATCCTAAAATTTCAGTCGAAAACTCCCTCCATACCAAGTAAAAACCTTCTATTTACGTTTTAAAAACCAAAAAATTACCATGGGAATGAAAGGAAATGGTTAAAACACTTACCTCTTCTAAGCAATTGGGAAAACAGTGGGCTGAAAGCACTTGCAATCACAAATGGAAGCTCTTCTACCTTCACTCCAACTCCCAAGTCTCTAAATGGAAAAGTGACAATGGTAAAAACCTTTTACTCCCACCTTCCATTTATAGTAGTTTTGGAACTTTTTGTTATTTCATTGCAATTTAATTATTTTTGAAATCCAAAGTTACTTTAATAAAGTGGGTTTTTTACTATTTGTTTTATATAGTTTTAATGGAATTGGCTTTAATGTGTCTTTGAGCTTTCAGGTCAAAATTTATATGGATCAAGGATATGAATTAAGCTCTTTTTTTCCTTTTCAAGATTAGAGCGAGAAAGAAAAAGTACCAAGCGTCTTTCTACACTTTTCACATGCTCATTAAACAACCAGTAAAAGAGTGTCGAGTCCACTTTTACCGCTTTTTCAGACTCGTAAAAATTGGATTATGAAAAAGGAAACCCATTACAGAGTTATATTTAAGCTCTTTTCAGTCTCCATAAAACAAAAAAATATTGCCAAATGAACTTGTTACGTTCATGCCTGTAAAAGTATTAGAACAATTGACTAATCATTGGTAAGTTTATCACTTTTTCAGACCGATCAGGGCTATTTATGAAAAAGGACCCATTGGAGTCTCCTTGTGTCTTCGATCAGACTCTCTAAACATGAATTATACTGAGTTCACTTTCATCGGACTTGTAAAAATTAAACGATGGAAGACCCTATTCGGGAATGAACCCCTCCTTTCTCAGGTTTGTGAAACGTATGAGAATGGACTTGCCGCTTAATGAGCTGCAATGAGTGTTTGTTACCCTCTTTGGACTCATAAAAATGAAAAGAAGCACTCATCCTTCAAGATGGTGAAATTAAGGGAAAGGGGAATGTTTTTCATTTGTATTAATGGCAGTTTTTCAATCCACCTTTGAACATGGAACATGTCTGCATTTGTAAATCTGAACAGTTGGGTAATCAGCTTATCTCCAAGTCGATCCACTTTTGTGAGTCACATGACTCCTTTGAGTCAATTCAAATAATTCTCTATCATATTCTTTGAATTACACCTGGTTTCAGTCTCATCAAGTCAATGTTTCCAAGTCATTTTTCATGTTGCACAATTGTTCAAATGATGTCTCAAGAGTAACTTTACTTATCCATAAAGTCAGTCAAGTCTGAGTCAGTTTCATCACTTCGAATCAACTATTGTTCCATGTTTTGTGTCATTGATGGGGGAATCATCATGGCCCTCCTTTGACGAGTCTATTCCTGTTGACTTCAGCTCATCATATGGGAACTAGAACTAGAAATCTAGTTAAGTACCTTGAATCTTGCATGCCTCAATGGCAGGTTTTCTCGCTTTCGACAGTAGGTTTTCATCAATGACCTCTTATTGAAATATTTTATCAAGCGTTTGACTTCAAAAACATCGATTCACGCTTGGGAGAATGTACTGGGATACCTTGGGGATCATTGAATTTAATGACGATTGTTGGCCACTTTTCCTAACTCACGCGACCCAGGTTCTCCGCAGCCCGCTGATCGAACAACTACCCGAGATACTAGCCCGATAGGGCAAGCCTCGTCGGAAACAACTACGAAGCAGGCATAGTCTCACCCGATGTATCTCTTATATGGGTAACCATCAGAACCATGTTTCCATGATTGTTGAGGGATGAGCTAACATATTTCCTTTGAAATGTCAGGGATGAGCTAACATATTTCCAGAACCCAAGTTTCCGTTTCGTCGCAAGTCCATAGCAGTTTGAAGGGTTCGGCGATGGTGATTTGGTTTGAAAATCTTATCCGTCTGGGTGTGCTGATGATTGGTGAGCAAATTTCCATACTCACCCGTCACCTTGGTGTTCCCTGCCAAGGATGACACCAGTCATCGGGGCCCAGACATGAAGAATGTTGAGAGATAAACCCGCCTTCAGATACCTGCACCTCCAGTGACGCATTGCCTAGACACTCGCTCCTCATTGGTGTTTTTTCAGGGATTCCTGATACCATTGTTGCCCCCAAATCCTCCATAGAAGGATATAGTCCCGAACTGCTATCTGTAGGAGCATTTGTTCGGATGGGAACATCAGGGGTCTAATACCTGCACAGCTCGGTTTGTGAATTCCACTTGCCAAGGATGATGGGGTTGGTGGAGGCATGTAGCATTCTCTAGACTGTTAAGGCATGATTGTGACTAGAAACAATTTTTAGGTTTGTTTCAGAGAGTAATCTCAGCACTGAAATAGTATAAATACACTCCCAATGGGGGGAGATAGGAGTTAGCTGGATGGTTGGGAAACCTTCAAGGGTTGAGGCTCTCTGTTGTAAATGAGATTTGATATCTGTGTTATGAATAAAAATTGTAGAGGAAGGATTGTCTTTCAAGACAAAGATTCCTGTGTCGTTGCTTCTTTCAATATGTATTTTCTTTACGTGAAATGTTCATCCTGTTTTCATTCCAGTTTG
Source organism: Pseudotsuga menziesii (assembly GCA_001517045.1). Classification (NCBI taxonomy): domain Eukaryota; kingdom Viridiplantae; phylum Streptophyta; class Pinopsida; order Pinales; family Pinaceae; genus Pseudotsuga; species Pseudotsuga menziesii. Next base: position 596,774 of record LPNX011063393.1, read on the forward strand.
TTAATTTCTTTCATGTTTGAAATGAGTGTATAACAGTTTGGAATTCATACATGTTATGCTCTGCATGTTGTTTCAAACATTCATTAAGTTTTCTTCTAAAGTTACGTATAATTGATCTTATTGGTGCTCTGCGTGATGGGTTGTTCCCTCTCATCTACTAATCACCCACTAAACATCTCCTGATTGCAAGATCGATGGCTATCTTGCCTCCGTTTGTAACTTCACGCCATTCTTTACCTCCTGCAAGTGTTCCTTATCCGGACCTTCGACTCCATTGCCAATGGTCCTTTATCCTAATAGTCCCACCTACCTCTTACATTAACATACCTTTCCCATTCAGGAGTTTGGCCTCCTGACCATTCTTGACCAAATATCCTACGTGAAGTAAACATGAAAACAAGCGAGAGCTCCCTCTCTAACTGTGCAGGACAGAGGCGCAATCTAAAGTGGTTCTGTTGTTTCCTGGGAGAGATCCCTTTTTCTGCCCAACCTATGGGCAAGATCCCAGTGCTAACAAACTAGCACCATTGTCTGGGACAACTTGAAGATCACCCCTGGGAAGAACGAAATTGTTTTAGATCTGGTTATTGATAGTGAACAATGATCAGGCATCAAGAAGGTTGAGCACTTTTCACCTGGAGACTCCACTTTTGAAATATTCAGACTTCATCAACTCCACTGGTGGTATGACCCAGAAATCAAATGGTCAGGAAAAATTGGTAGGCTCCGTCTGGAAAAATGGACCCCTTGTAAGGCCCGAAAATGCATGGTGAAAGGTTAAGATACTCGAGTTTATGTTTCTTCCAATATGCCTTGTCTTGTCTTGTAAGTTTGTTCTTATCCTTTCCTAGGTTTATCAAAACAACCTTCTATGGTTCAATTCGTTCGGAATAGAGCTATGAATATATTCATGTTTATCCTTCTTTACGAACCGAAAGCATTGTGTCGTATTGTACATTTGGTTTTGACCCATATTTTTCTCCTAGAGCTCATGACGTTAAAGGTCACCCCTGTGAACCTCATGAAACCTCGTTCGATAGCATATCTATTGTGCCTAACCTGCTCTCTCCCAATTTTCCAAGCCGATACAAACCACTAAAATTTCCTCCTCTCCTCCATGATTTTCCTGTGAAACATTACAAGTATCTCCCCAAATTTGATGGAGAATCCAAAGACTTCACTACTGAGAAACATTTACAAGCCTTTGAACATTTCTCTGACCTTTTTGAGATAGAACATGATGATGTCTGTATGAGGGATTTTCCCCATTCTTTGCAAGGAGATGCTAAAGAATGGTTCAAACACTTGCAGCCTAAGTCCATCAATACTTGGGAAGAGTTTTCTTGCACATTTTTAAAGTTTTTGGATAGGAGAAGGCCATTGGATCAAATACTTTCAGAATTTTATTCCCTGAAGAGGCATGAGGGTGAGGCCATTTCTAGTTTTAAAAAAATATTTGCAATATTTTATTATAGCATGCCTAAGGAAGTCCAACCTCTTGATAATGCTGCTAAAATATATTATGCAGCCACCTTTCCTCCTGAGCTTTCCTTGCTTCTTTTAAAAATAAAATCAACCACTCTGCAGCATATGTTTACTGATTGTTTGGAGGTTGAGGAAAACCTTAAGATGTCCAAAAATTTGTCAGGTCAGGACAACGGTGGTGAAATAAAAGATACATTAAAATTGGTCGGGCCCTACAAGAAGAATGGGAGAGTCCTTGTTCAGCTAAAGCTTTCCCTTGGTATATAGAAAGATGATCAACCCAATATAGGAGCATATGGTTCTATAGGCCTGTTTTCTAAATATTGCAATCTACACAGCACCAGATCCATAAAGGACTATTTTAAAATGGATTTCGGTGTGCTTGTGTATGATGAGTATGAGGAAGAGTACCTCTGGGATATACCTGAAGAGTTGGTTATAGAACCAAGGCCTGATGATGGAGAAAATCAAGCTGCAATGCAAAGTTAGAAGGTTGAAACAGGAAAAGGTGATAAATGTGCTGGAGGTGATAGCCTACCCCTATGTTATTCCTCTTTTGAATTAATACAACACATGATTAAAGCCTCTAAGCAAAAACAGAAGGAAGGGGAAATGGTGCAGCCTAGAAACCTGTATGGAAGAGAAGATGATAAAGAGAAACATTCATGCAATCCATCTTCGTTTACTGATACGTTGGGAATTTGTGATGAGGTGTTGAGTCATGAATAAGGATGCAACAGCCCTCAAATAAATACATTTTTTAATGTTCTTCCTTCAGGAATAATCACCCCATAAAGGAGGAATATGCCTACTCGGTTTCGTTGAAGAAAAGGAGGACCTCCCTCCTGAGGCACATGAAGAAAGTGAAGCTCTCGTTGCAGATATTTTGAGCAAAAAGATGGATGTTTCATTAAAGAAATATTATGTGGGCCCTCTTCTACAATATTCCAAGTATCAGCCTAACAAATCACCATAGGAAGGAAGTTCTGGACATCCTTCTCGTGAACAGATGACAGAATATGCTAGAGGTTACCGTGTTTCCTATGACCCCATAGCAGAGTACATGGAAAAGATGGGTAAGGGTAATGACTGGTTGCATCTCTGCTTTAAAGATTAGTTTATTTGTCATTGCCTTCTCCCATTATCTATTTCATTCCTGTTCATCAAGCACGAAAAAAGAACAGAACTATTAGGCAAGTTGCTTGATTGGCTTCATTGGAAGTTTGATTTCACTTAATCGGACTTATGCACTAAATTAGGTAGAGTAGGTATGAACAAATAAGCTTGGAAATGATCGAGCATTTCCTTCATTGTTGTTTTAGTTTGTTTTCATTTTTCAGTTGTAAGCATAGGTTTGCAGTCAAGAGCATGGTTTACAAGAGTGACATAAATTCGCTAAAGCAGTAGCTTAGAGAATAATGGAGGCTTCGAAGAAGATTGGGGATGGCCCAATGGATTTGGAACTTGGTCTACGGGGGTTCTTTGCTACCTCGCTGGGAGGATAGCATCCCTTGTGGAGCTAGTTGTTAGCACTCAGTTTGCAACAGTCGATTTATGGGCCTGACAGAGTTTGAGGAGGGTTCTATTCATTTGAACATTATGTGAACACCCTTCAGGTTATCAGAGGCACATTTTCCATGTTTTAAGACTATCAGATAATAGAGAGAGGTCAATCTACGGTGGTAGACTCTTCCAGAGGTGATGACTTGCGGCAGCATGGACGATAGAGATAAGCATCATAGACCAACGATCCAGGATCACAAGGAAGAAGAGTGACGATAGATCGTGGTTGTGGCCCAAGACACGGGAGGATGGTCAAAGTTTGGCTTTCACAGAGTCCTTTAAAATGGGAAAACAATGAAAGGATGAGATCAAGGCAAAGCCCGATCGACGACCCGAAACAGTTTTGCTGAGCCAACATGCTCAATAGAAGGAACTTTCCCAAATCGTGAAATAGGTTAAAGGTCAGAAGCATCTGATGGCAGAGATGAAAGAAGAAATAGATCTACGATCCCAGCTGATTTCGCAAGCCAGACTTGTGCAAATAAAAGTAGCGATTTCAAATTGTGAAAAGTGGTACCGGCTGCAAATATCAATGGTCACGACAAAGAAGGGAATATATCTATGGTCGAGGTTCTTTTCATGATCTGAACTAGTGCGGACAATGTCATGGTCTCAATTCACAAAGAGGTGGTAGGACCCACTCGGATCGACGGTAGCATGGAGAGGTCGATCCTGATTGATAGGTAAGAACACACCATGATCTAAAGCTTCCTATTGTATCAAGAAAGGAGAAATTGGCGGTAGAAGTAAAGAAACATGGACGATGGATGTGAAAGGTTCCCCAAAATCAGAGGGCCTTGGAGGCCTCAGGGCTACAGGTGTCACTTCCAGTTCGGAGATGACAGTGGAAGGGATGTTCATATGCGTAATCCAATTCCCAATAGATTGGTTGATTCCCCGACACCATTTGTAGCATGCGTAGAGGTGAAATCATCCCTGTGGCAGATTCGTATTGCATAAAGACAGGCGGCTTCTATGTGATTTGGCCTGCGGAAGTAAGGAAAATAATCGGCGAATCCGCTACTCACACGAGGCAATGCCAGCACGAAGTGGGAGATCATTTTGTTTCCTACATCATAAGAGAAAGGAAGCGTGGGAGCATCCACTTCATGTTCTTTACAGCATTGATCAACTATACAAGGTGGCATCCGAAAATACTTCCCGCAGTAAACAGTAAGGTGCCACAGCTGATAAAGCGACATTACTAGATCCCCAGTAGGTAAAGGATCGCTCTGCTCGCACCCTCACACATGCTAATACCAAAAACACTCGATGATAGAATGTGCGGGACTGCCGACCAGTCATTGCAAAGGTCAGTCTCAAAGCCTTATATATATTGCCTTTGAAACGTCGAGGATGAGCTAACATATTTCCAGAACCCAAGTTTTTTTTTTGTCACAAGTCCATAGATGTTCGAAGGGTTCGGCAATAGCGATCTGGTTCGAAAATCTTGTTTGTCTGGGTGTGCTAATGATTGGTGAGCAAATTTCCACACTCACCCGTCACCTTGGTGTTCCCTGCCAAGGATGACACCAGTCATCGAGGCCCAGACGTGAATAATTTTGAGAGATACACCCAACTTCAGATACCCGCACCTCTAGCAACGCATTGCCTGGACACTCGCTCCCCATAGGTGATTTTTCAGGGACCCCTGATACCATCACTACCCCCAAATCCTCCATAGAAGGAGACAATCCCAGACTGCTCTCTATAGGAGCATTTGTTCAGATGGGAGCATCAAGGTTCTAATACCTGCACAACCCGGTTTGTGAATTCCACTTTCCAAGGGTGATGGGGCTGGTGGAGGCATGCGGCACCTTATTTCCTGTGAGAGATCCCACCTCACTGGGGGTAGGGAGTACAAGAATGATAAGCCATCGAAAAGGCTTGCCTCATCCAGGAGAAATGCGGCCCTTCTTCCAGACCTCATGCCCAACAGTGTTACCCGGAAAGGAAGGAGGTGGCAAATGAGGTTGTGTAGGGGAAAGTTGCAAACTGCCCTGCCAGTGTGTGCCCATGTAGAAAGCCCCATTTGAACACGGTGAAAACACACATTTTGGATAGAAAAAGGGCATCATGTTGACTCATTAGGCAGGCTAAAAGGTCCAAAACCCATTAAAGGGTGACTCACCTAAAAGCAAACGAAAAGGCATCATACTCAGAATCCACAACAGTAGCCAAGCACGTCAGGCTATCACCCAGGCCAAGTACACCTACTTGCTCCATAATGTTTGCTCATATTTGTAAATCATGGCAATAGTTCCTCTCTCTAAACTGTTAAGGCATGATTGTGACTGGAAACAGTTTTTAGGTTTGTTTTGGAGAGTAATCTCAGCACTGAAATAGTATAAATACACTCCCGATAAGGGGAGATAGGAGTTAGTTGGATGGTTGGGAAACCTTCAAGGGCTGAGGCTCTCCATTGTAAATAAGATCTGATATCCGTGTTATGAATAAAAATTGTAGAGGAAGGATTGTATTTCAAGACACAGATTCCTGTGTCGTTGCTTCTTTCAATATGTATTTTCTTTACGTGAAATGTTCATCATGTTTTCATTCCAGTTTGGTAATTTCTTTCATGTCTAAAATGAGTGTATAACAGTTTGGAATTCATACATACTATGCTCCGCCTGTTGTTTCATACATTCATTAAGTTTTCTTCTAAATTTACATAGAATTCATCTTATCGGTGCTCTGCGTGATGGGTTGTTCCCTCTCATCTACTAATCACCCGCTAAATATCTCCTGATTGCAAGATCGATGGCTATCTTGCCTCTGTTTGTAACTTCACGCCATTCTTTACCTCTTGAAAGTGTTCCTTATCCGGACCTTCGACTCCATTGCCAATTGTCCCTTACCCTGATAGTCCCACCTACCTCTTACATTAACATACCTTTCCCATTCAGGAGTCTGGCCTCCTGACCATTCTTGACCGAATATCCTACGTGAAGTAAACCTGAAAACAAGTGAGAAATCCCTCTCTGACTACGCAGGGCCATAGGCGCAGTCTAAAGTGGTTCTGTTGTTTCCCGGGGAAGAGCCCTTTTTCCTCCCAACCTATGGGCACGATCCCATCGCTAACACAACCCAGAGAGCATATTTTGCTGTGGGTGCATATTTTGGCCTTGGCCTAAATTGAATTGGGAGTGCAAATGGGGTCTAATATTGCTTGACAAACCTACTGTGTGCAGGAGCCTCACATACAGAGCTATTGGGTCGGATTTCTTCTTTACACCCCCTGAATAGCACTAGAAGGGAAGGCATATCCCGAGGTACTGTGTAGAAGAGAAGGGGATGCTTCCTTGTGTTGGGTGTGTGTGGATGTTTTAGAAGCCAGGCTAGTTCTGGTGTAGGTGTCCATAGCTCTTGGATTGAGATAACTAGCTTAGCAGCCAACCTTGACAGCTCCCTGTCATCCTGATAAACTCAACTGTGTTGGCTTGGCTAAGTTTTTTTTATCCTTGGCTACGTGTGAGCCTATTAGTTTCCCCTTATTCCTTGTGAAATCATGCCCAGCTCGAGGGTGGAAGTGTTGCTGAGCAATTGATGAGAAAACTAGCCTATGGTTGGGTGGAACGTTGTAGCGACGTAGTTGGTTGTAGGACAAGTTTCTTTTAAGATAAGTATTATTGTGTTTAATTCCTTGCAACTGTGTTTGTTTTATCTCTGCATCTGTATATGTGATTATGATTTAATATGAACATGTTAAAATGATGTGAATATCATGTATTTCTTCCATTGTTTATCGAATGATAAGTTTCATCTATGTATGTTTTATTTTACTACATTTTATATCTTATGTTCATGGGGCTTAGTTTTCCCGAATTGTTAGCATTATAGTCGCATCCTCTCGCCGGTATAAGGGTGGGGACGTGACAATCTATTCACATGGTTGGAATCGTATCAGTTGAGATTGGAATTAAGACCCCGACCGATTAGGCTTCATCACTATGGTTTCCTATCCTCAAGTTGCATTTGGAGATCAGTTAAATTCTTGACATGGATCCACATTGTATGTTTGGTGGATGTGCTCAGTATTTGAGGTCGGGTAACATGGATCTACCTTGTATGTTATGTAGCCATGTTCCGCCTCTTACATCAGTTGTTCATGGATATACAGTGTATTTTTGGTAGCCATGACATGGTCATCATCATGGATCTGCGGTGTATTGGTCTGCAGTCGTGATTGAGTCAAACAAGTCAGTTGCCAGTTATAAGCTCATATCTCATTACCTATATACCAGATTTATATATTGCAAACTATTCACCTATCACTTCCTTCTAGCCTCATACTTTGGGAGGCATTATGTTGCACCTGAAAATTACACAGTTGTCTATTTTCCTTTCAGAGAGCCTAGCTTGAGATTCCCTTGACAGCTTGTTTATATCTAAGGGAAGGTCGGCGCTTTTTCCCAATTCTGATAGAGCGCCGACGGTGCTCTGTCCAATGGAGTAAAATGTGTTGGTCCCCCTTTGTCTTTTGGTAGTAGGTGCCATTGGTGCTTCTCCTTGTTGAGCAATGAGCGCCAATTATTTTTCACCTAAAACCAAGTGCGTCGATCATCCAAAAACATGAAAATTGGGATTTTCTCCTATCCACTTCCCAAGTGAATCTCATGAGAATTGGCCTATAGATAAAGCCTTCATGGACTGAGTCGGGGGATGCCAAATAAAGCACCCTTATGTTGTTGGATTGAGAGCTTGTATGTGAAGAGATTGTCATAGGTCTGAAGGATCATAGATCTATTGTAGAGGATAAATCCATCAACATCAAGGCTTGGTTGTAACTTTACTCTCTTTTTCTATTAATTAAAAAGTGTTCCCCTTTCCCATATTTAATGTGTTTTAATCTCAGTTAAATATTGTTGGATTCCTTGATCACTGACATAGGTAATTGGTTTGTCATGATGCTCTCACTTTGTGTTTTTGTATTTTGATCTATTATGCAGGTATTGAACATTGCAAGGACTTTTCGGAACAAGGACAAAGAAGACTTAGATCTGAGGTATGATTTTAGCTTTACGTTATTCAAACTGATTATTTAGGGGAAGGGTATGTTGTTGTTCTCTTTTGTTCTACACTTGTTTCTTACAAGGTAGAGGAACAACTCTTGTCTACAAGAGGTGTAAAATTCCTAATGACAATGTCTACATAGATCTATATGAATGGTTCTTCTATGAGTTCCCTATACTTTTGGAATAATGGTTATGGACTTTAGATGAATCGAACCCAAGATATCACATGGATCATCCAAGGGATTATACTCCAGAATGGATATGGTTAATAAATACTCTAAGTAATCCAATAACACCTACAGTAGGGTATTGGTTGGATATTATTTTGTAGGGGTATGTCACAGGGTATGCCATAGATTATACCCAATCTTAGAGGACAACACAAAGGGATTTCTTTAAAGATACGCACAGAAGGTACATGAAGTCATTATACACATGGATCAAGATGCCATTTTGTGACAAAGGAACTTTAGTATTGGAATTAACTCACCCTAGTAGTTAGCCTCTTACACGTGTAGTATGGAACTCGGGGCTAACCAACGAATGATCTGAATGAAGGAAGGAAAGGATAAATGAAGAGAGGATGAGATAAGGATGCTGAGAAAAATAAAAATATGTGATATTATAACAGATGTTATTACTATGTAGAGGAAAAATTTTGGAAAGACAATAAGAAGAGGACTCTGGTTGTGGTAGACAAGCAGCACAATGAGTGTCAAGAAAATTCTTTATGTGAGAGACCCCATATCAAACTTAAAGGAAGAAGAAGGAAAGAAACTCAGTCTACCTGAAAGAATCCCCCCTATTTAGGTTGGGATCTGTATCAAACCCATGAACCAACACGCGTCCCCAACTTCTGAGGTAAGAAGTCCAAATCTAGTATTTCCATTTAGTAGTAATAGAAATAGTATTCAAAGTAGTGGAGGTAATTTGACTAGTCAGACACAATTTGCAACACCTATTAGCAGTATTACTCAGAATATGATGGCAATGCTAGACACTACTTTAAGGATCCTTGTCTTCCATGGGATGGGGACAGACGATCCATACCAACACTTCTTTGTGTGTGAGGTGATATGGTAGGTGAGGCATGTCCAAGATGATGATACCAAAATGGTGCAGCTAGTAACCACTTTTAGGGTTCGCGTAATGACATGGTATCTGAAGTATCAAACCACTGTATGAAATAGAATTTTGATTGGTATAAAGGATGCATTGATAAAGGAATTCAAGAAGTTGAAGTTAGAGTAGCATTATATAATTGAATTGAAGGAAAATAGGAAGTTGGAAAATGAGTCAATCTGAGAGTTTGACTAAAGATTCAAATCATTGATGGATATGGTGACATTACAAATTCAAGAGGAGCAACATAAAGAATGGTTCATTACAAGGTTGTTGTTGCATATATGTGTTCCATTGGTACAGCAAAACATCACAATGCAGTTGGATCCACTGGAGTTGGAGATGAAGTTGGAAGCATCCCCTATAGGATAAAGTAGCACAAGGATGTCCCATGTCCAGATGCAACTTACAACATTAACGATCCAGTTGCACAAAATTGCTAAGGGTAAGGACAAGAACAAGTAAATATGGTGTACCTCCTGTAGGATAGATGGTCACCATATGAATGAGTGCCCAACATATAGATATCACTTGGAAATGGGAGCCCCTAATCCCTTGCCTACCGAAGGTTCATGGTGTGAGATATGTAGAGGGAACTACTCCTCGACTGTTTGACCTATTTTATAGAAGTATATAAGTACCACAAGGAGCTTATATTGTAAATTTTGTAAGTCAATTGGTCATGATGAAAAGGATTGTTGTGCACCAGATCTTATGATAGAGTGCACTTTATATGTATAAAGAGTTCAAGGGGAGGTTGGACCAAGAGGAGAAGTATAGCATAATAAGTCCCAGAGAGAATACAACCAAGTGGGTAGAGGAGGATTTAGAGGTAGAGGCCATGGAGGATTTAGAAGAGGTAGAGGTATGATCATTTATTTTAATTGTAGTCAATCGGACCACTTTGTGTGGGATTAATAGAACCCATGCACGACATGCACCTATTATAAAAATTGATGCGACAGAAAATTTCCCACAGCTGGTTGCAAAATTGAAATAGATGAAGAAATAGACTCGGAATCAGATCCATAATCCAAATCCAAACTTGAATCAGAATCAGAACCTGAACCAAGTTCCAAACCAGAATAAGAATTGGATTCTAAATCAGATCAAAATGTCCAGATGATTGCAGTAAAAGAGCACGATGACAAACCAAATATAGTTGTAGTTACACGCAGAGGGGTGGAAAGTGGAAATGAATGCAACATACCATGAAATGTGCATCGAACAATGGGTATGGCAAGCGCGAGAAAAAATCCATGTGTTTGACCTTCATACATAAAACGATACATATAAGCAAGGAAGGAAGTATTTGATGGGGATAGGATATGAACCATCAACATCACAACCACATGTATATGATATGTCGTTGATATATGATTATTTAGTAGCTGAAGAACCTATGGAGAAGGGAAGAACTATAGAAAATAATTTAAAGAGCTCTTTGGAACTGATTAAAGATGAATATTCTTTGAGTGTACTACATTGGATGATAGATTGATGTTTGCAAGAAAAAGGGGTTTTTTGTTGCATTCAATTATGTGCACTGGAGAAGAAGAGAAAATGGGGAGTTATACCTGGGTGTGTAGATAAGGGATTATGATATGGACTACATTATCCTAGATATGGGATTTTATGTAAATCTTTTACCAAAAGGAACATAGGAAACAATGGATAAGCCAAATCTTACTTGGTCTAATGTGCCTTTGATATTGCGAACCAACATAAATTTCTCCCAATTGGGAGGTTGATGGGGGTAATAGTTGATGTGGACGATGTGTGCAATAGTACAACTGACTTTGAAGTGATTAAAATTGTGGATTATAGAAAGCCATACCATACATTATTGGGATTGGGATGGGAATTTGAGAACCAATATATCATTGACCTAAAAAGAGATAGATGGTATTCGAAGGAGATTATCTAAGAGTTATAGCACCACTGGGGCCAGTAGCAGGGAGAATGTATGTGGAACCAGTCATGAATGGAGAACTAGAAAATTTAAACAATATGACTGGTCGGATGGAAAATTATGTCAATCCTACTATGGATGGCATGTTCAGTTGGCACCGTACCAATTATTGCACATCAGATTATATGGAATATCTAGAGGATTGGAAATAAAGGATGCACAAAAAGAAAACAAGGCAATGTGTATGCATCACATGGTCAGTATATTGGATTGGCATAGAGGTATGTGACCTTCTCAAGTATGATGGTATCATGAATGTAAATTATTTTATTACATCATTTGAGGAACATTTACCAGAACAACAAAGGTTGCTATCATTAGATGTTGCACTAAAAGAAACCCTCGCAAGATAGTGGGATACTCACAAAGAGGGAATGAGAAATTGGAAACAGTACAAAAGGTTGTTGCAGGTAATATTTGGAATGGAATATACCACACAAAAGTACGCATGGAAGATATTTCATTAAACCATTTTACACAATATATTACAACATGGAGTGCAGTGCAAAAAGTAGATTGGACACATCAGTTCGTCCATACATTGGACACAGTTTCAAATAATTGGTACATTGAACTATAGATGCACAGAGGTACAACAGTCTGAGAAGAGATGGTTAGTAATTTGAAAGTAATGTTCATTTCTGAAGATGAAGTCCCAATAGTATATGCAGCCCTTCGAGTTGTCAAAACAAATATTTTTGTACTAGAAGATATAATGGGGTTAAGACCCCGATGCATTGTGTATCTACCGCATCCCACCGTGCCAGGAGTTTTGGAATGTTACAATGTCAATGAAGAAGGAAAGGAGGACAACCTAAGAAACCTATAAATACTAGAGACCAAAGGGGAGTGCATAATAGAGCGACAAGTTACTATATTTGTGGAATACACAAGGCCACTCAAAATGTGTAAAGTAAACATTGGCACAAAGGAGAATCCAAAATTTTCCAACATCACATAACACTGGAATGATGAAACAGTGGAAAAGATCATTGATCTGCTGTGGGAGTATCAGGATTTGTTTCAAAAAAAAAAAATAGAGTTGAAGGGAATTACAGGAGATCTAGGAGAAATAAAGATGCCTCTAAATCCAGATGCCAAACAAGTAATACAAATACCATGCCAACTAAATCTGGTTTCTAAGCAAAAAATCAAGGCTGAGATAGACAGAATGTTAGAGGCTGGAATAATAGAACCTATGGTGGAGTTAGAATGGATCATCCCAATGGTGGTCCAAGATAAGAAGACAAGAGAAATAAGGATTTGTGTGGATTTGTGAAAATTGAATGATGCTTACTTACATGGTCCATTTCCCACACCGTTTACATATGAAGTATTAGAAAAATTGGGAGGGCAAGAGGTGTACTCGTCTACTGATAGGTTTTCAAGATACCAACAGATAAAAATTGCAAAGGAATATAGGCATAAGACAACATTTGTGACAGAATGGGAATGTTACCAGTATAATTTGATGCCCTTTGGTCTGAAGAATGCACCTACAATATTTTCTAGGGTGGTTTCCTCATCATTTAAAGAGTTCATTCACAAGTTTATTGAAGTATACCTCGATGATTGGACCATTATTCAACCTCTTGAAGAATCACATTAAATTTATATGATTAATGTTGGATCTATGTAGATAGATATGTATCTCTTTAAACTTGAAGAAGTGCATTTTTTGTGCGTCATTTGGTATTCTATTGGGGCATGTAGTGCGAACACAATGCTTGTTGGTGGATCCAATGAACATTGTAGCTATTATAGACTTACCACCACCAACTTCAGTGTGACAATTGTGTGCCACATTGGGGCACATGTTGGGTCATAGATTTGTCCATATTTTCATCACCTGTCGACATATATTTCATCCATCTTCTTCATATTATTATCCATTTATCATTCCATTTTCCATCCATTTTCCATAACTACCCATAAAATACCATATTACTTCCATTGATGCTTTAGTGGTTAATCATGATTATTTTCCTTTATTTTTAATGAATTGGAAACTATTATGCACAATTTTACTAATGATGGTTTGTGGAGTGATTTTTCACGGACAAGACACTCACAGTTGGTTGTTACAGCCTTAACCAAAAACGCATGTCAGTTAAGAACACCTTGATTAGTGTCTCTATTTTCGGGCAGATGGAAAAGAATCTCAAAAATCCGAGACATGGGTTTTGTGCGTAATGGCCTCATTTACTTGAATCGCAAGGAAATCACCAAAAAAAGCTACATTATGAGATATACAGGTGGTTCTTCGAGAGGGTATTTTCCAGACTTGCAGTTATGGCAGGTTTTCCAAATTAGCANATCAAGTTAGGGATTTGGTTTCTCATTCTCCTGATAGAACTTTATGTATAAATATGTAATAAATATCATGAGAAAGGGAGAAAGAGAGAAAGCAATGTTATGCTGTAGGATTTGATCCACACTGTATTGTAACAATTCCATTCTGATAATACATGCTGACAGTTTCTTAATTCTTGAGTTGTAGACATTCGTTGTGGAGATCCAGATCTGCTCAGTGAAGGAAGGGTCCTCTTCCCTGAGAAGATGCTGGTAGTGTTTTTCATAGGGATTTGGCCCTTGCTACGTGCAGAAATGGATACCTTCCGTCTATAGGATGGAAGGATATGGTTTCTCTGGTGAAGGAAGAACCTACAGGAAAGTGTTAGTGAACCATACAAAACCCTACAATAAATTTGTGACAACAATGAGCAAATAACAACCCTGCAATGGAAATGTTACCAAAAACAAGCTATAAGCAACTAGATTAAACAATAATAAAGCATTGACGCCATTACACCTATTCTCTTGATGGAAGATGGGCCACCATGCCCTAGCTCAAGGCGCTACCTCTCAATGGAATGGGGATTGGCTAATGGAGCAAATGAAGCAAGTGGAGCAAGGAGGGTGAAATGGCTTGAGAGAGATGGGTCTCAAGACACTCACACAAGCAAAGTAATGATAGGAACATGGGAAGTGTTTTGAGAGTGAACCCCACCCTTATGTTTATAGCATTTTCTGAGTTTTTAGGGTTTTAAGCCCTTGCTCAAGGCTTTAGCCCCTTTTTTGGGCTTTAGGTCCTTTTCGGCCATTCTTTAGCTCCTTTAGGGTTTTTAAGCTATTTTTAGGGGTTTTAGCCCCTTTTTGGAGGTTTTAGCCCTTTTGAGATCTATTTAGGCTCTTTTATGGGTTTTTAAGCCCTTTTTGGTGTTTTTGAGCCTTTACAAGGGTGTGAGGGTCAATGAGGGTAGTGAATAAATGTCTTTGTGTGGTGTAGGTCATGTGGAGCTAATCAGGAGATTTTTTGGGTTAATAATGTTTATTGTAATTGTGTTATTGTTTATTATTATTTTGTTCATGCTTCCATTCATTAGATTTATCATAGTTGTATGCTTTCATTCATTAGACTTGTCATAGTTGTTGTGTTTTTAATTCATTTGATTGATCATTGGCCAACATAGCACTTCTTTTAGATTTATGCAATTAAATTTATTATTTCATAGGAATAGATTTTGTTTAAAGTGTTTTATATTTATAGTTTGGTTTCATGAATAGGTTTTAGGTTTGATTTATTTTCAAGGAGGTGTGATCTAGTCTACAAAGAGTTTTGATTTCATACCAATAGATCAATAATGCCAGGTAGAAATTGTGCTTGCATAGATATTGCACGATAGCTTTGAAATAAAAGACTTCCTCGAGTTGATAATTTATGTTTGGGAGTTTTCGTTGTTTAATTAATTAGACAATTAATCCCACAAACATTTTGGTGTCGTTGTCAAGGAATTTATCAATGGTACAAAAGTACATCTAACATTGTTTTGTAGATGCATTGTTAAAGTAGGGCATGTAGGTTGCATGATTACTTTTCAGTTTATTGAATTTTCTTTGAGTGTGTTTTTTCTTTCTTTCTTTGCATTCAGTTTTATTTCATTTTCAACTTTTGGAGCGTAAATTTTATCATTCCCCTTAGTGGTGTTGTAAGCACCACCCATTATACTAACAAGTTGATAGGAACATTCAATAAGGAGCCTCAGAATAGCACAGAAGAATCTATGAAGAGATGGCAGGTAAGAAAGATGGATAAGTTGTTACCTTTGAATTTCTCATCAAAGATTCAAGAAGAGTGGCACCAACGAAAAGCATTCCCCCACATGTTCTACCAATTTTTCACGGTTTGGAAAATGAAGACCTTGATGTATTTTTATTTCAATTCTAAGTACTTTTGAAAGGATATGGTTATTATTTTGATGATCAAAAGTTGAATTTGTTTCCCCTTACTCTAAAAGGAACAACCCTCCAATGGTTCATGAGCCTCGATGGGAATTGTATAGAAACTTGGGAAGACATGAAACATGTATTCTTGAAAAGGTACCAAGATTATTGCAGGGTCAATGAAGACATATTCTAAATGACACAAGGAGAAGAAGAGAGTCTGGAGGAATAAATGGAACGCTTTCAATATAACCTCCAAATATCCAAACAAAGGCAACTAGGGAAGGAGACCTTGAAAACACTTCTACTCAAGGGAATCCAAGCTAAATATTTAGAAGTATTAAATATGATGGGAACAGGTAATGTATATTAGTTAGCATATGATGATATTTGTGAGTTATGTAGAAGGTATTCAAGTGAAAACATCAATACTTGTAAGAATTCTAGTGATCCTTCTTTTCAATCTTTGAAATCTGCTACAAGAACAAGAGTTATAGGAGCTGAAATCAATAATTTATTTAAAATTTCTAAAGCTGATTCAAAATTGGTTGTTTTACACGTTAAGGAAAAGCATGAGGAATTTGAAGAAATAGTTTTCCCTTAGTGCCAGAAGAAACATCTTGCAATGGATTGTCCTTTGGATAGTCTCACAATTTGTGGCATATGTGACTTGAATCATTCCACATATCGTTGTCCCTCCTTACCAAGGATTAAAGAAACATATCAAAGAGATATGGGAGTTGCAGTCAACTCATTGCAACAGTCATGGAAATCGTGGCCTACATGTATGGTTCAAAACTCTATCCCTCCATTTCCTTACTCTCATACTCAACCATGAATACTCTTCTACCATGGTAGTTGTTGCAGCCTCAATTTAACTCTTGCCTACCCTATCCACAAGGTTGGAATGGCCTATCATATGATCACATGGGAACTCTCCATCATGCTACAACACAACTTGTTCCTCCAATATCAACCTCACAAACCCACCCTCTACATCAGCCACATCATGATCTTCTCATCAAACTCCTTGGTATGCTCCACACAATGATTATTTACAATATATGTATCATGCAAATGGGGTCAAAACTAGGGTGTTACATTCCCCTCCCCCTTTAATAGCACTGTCCTCATTGCTTTACAAAACTTGAACAAAATACTACACTGGTACCGCCTCAGTGTTCTGCAAAATTGAACAAAAATGGATGTGCCAATCGCACGGCATCCTCCAGCTCCCATGTAGCTTCTTCAGGTCCATAGTGCTCCCATTGCACCTTTACCTACCCTATGGCTCGATTCTTAAGCATTGTGACCTTCCTGTCGAGGATATGCATTGGATCGATTTGGAACTCTCCCTCAGGTTCCACCTGAATCACATCCCAATTTATCACATGGTTAGGATCATGTACATATTTCTTAAGCAAAGAAACATGAAAAACATTATGAGCTCTAGTACTAGCAGGCAATGCAAGTCTATATGCAACATGCCCTATTCTTTCAAGCACTTCAAATGTCCCACAATATCTAGGTGACAGCTTGGCACAACTTCCAAGCTTCAAGGAACTCTTCTTTTCTTTTACTTTGAGGTAAACATTATCCCCAACACTGAACTCTATGTTCATCCTATGCTTATCAGCATAGCTTTTATCCCTATCCTGTGCTACTTTCAAATTCTGTCTGATCTTTACAACCTCTTGCTCCATTTAATTAAGCAATTCTGGTCCAAGCACAACCTGCTCCACTGGGTTATCCCAAGTCACTGATGTACTACACCTTCTTCCATACAAAGCTTCATACAGACTCATCCCCAAGGATGCCTGCTGTTCAGTGTTGTAAGAAAACTCTACCAAGCGCAAGTAATCTTCCCACTTGGTTGGTTTGTCCATCATGTACATGCGAAGCATATCTTCAAGCACCTGATTCACTCTTTCTATCTACCCATATGTCTGAGGATGGTATGCAGTGCTGAAGTTTAGCTTTGTACCCAAGTCCGCAAATAATTCCTTCCAAAAATTGGAAGTGAACTTGATATCTCCGTCAGAGACTATTGCCTTCGGTAATCCATGCAATTTGAAAATATCCTTCATGAAGATCTTTGCAATGTCATGATTCTTATGTGTAGACTTCACCGGTATAAAATGTGCTGCTTTTGTCAACTTTTCTACCACAACCATGATGGAATCATGTTGTCTCCATGTCATTGGTAATCCCGTAATAAAAACCATGGAGATAACTTCCCATTTCCATTCCGGAACTGGAAAAGGCTGCAAAAATCCTGTTGGATGTTGATGCTCAACCTTTACTTGTTGACATTTTATGAACCTTGAAATGTATTCATACATGTCCTTTTTCATTCCTGGCCAAAAGTATTTCTTTCTAGCTGTAGCAATTGTCTTCTGATACCCTGGGTGACCAGAATACGGAGCTTGATGGATTTCATCCATAAAAACTCTCCTCAAATATGCTACATTCGGAATATAAATTATGCCTTTATAAGTAATAATTCCATCTTCTTCCAATTTATATCCCTCATACCTCTTCTCAAGACTTTGCTGCTGCAATTTGTATTTTACCTACTCATACAATTCATCTCCAACAACATGATTAACAATATGCTTCCTCAAATCTAATTCGAAAACACTAAGGGATGCCACATGCATTTCCTGTACCTTCCTACTAAGCGCATCAGCTACCTTATTCTCCTTTCCTTTTATGTGCTTGATTTCAAAATCAAACTCACATAAAAATTCCAGCCATCTTGCTTACCTAGCATTCAGAGTAGGCTGATCAAACAAATACTTTAGACCACGATGGTCTGTCCTGAGCTCAAATATTCTACCCATTAAGTAATGTCTCCACATCTTGAGAGCATGTACTATGGCTGCAAGCTCAAGATCATGAGTGGCATAGTTCTTCTCATGCTCCTTCAGCTTTCTTGACTCGTAACATATCACATGGTTGTCCTGCATAAGGACTCCTCCAAGCCCTTGTCTGCATGCATTGGTACACACCACAAAATCTTTCTCTGGATATGCAACCTTCAATATTGGTGCACTGGTGAGAATATTCTTCAACCGCTGGAAGCTTTCTTCACACTTCGAATTCCATTCGAACTTTATCCCCTTCTTTTGCAAAGAATTGATGGCACGTGCAACCTTGGAAAATCCCTCAATGAATCTCCTATAGTATCCTGCAAGTCCCATAAAAGATCTTACATCTGTCACATTTCTTGGAGTAGGCCAATTCATAATGGCTTCAATATTATCAGGGTCTACTGATATACCCTCTTCTAATATAATGTGACCCAAATACTAAATTCTATCTCTAGAAGTCATACTTGCTCAGTTTTGCATACAGCTGATGCTCCTTGAGCAATTGCAATGTCAATCTCAAATGCTCTTCATGTTCTTCCTCATTCTTAGAATAAACAAGAATGTCATCAAGGAAAGCAAGAACAAACTTGTCCAAATACTTGCTGAAGATACTGTTCATAAGGCACATAAATGTATCTAGTGCATTGGTGAGACCAAATGGTACCACTACAAACTCATAGTGCCCATACCTTGTCCTGAAGGTTGTCTTATGAATGTCTTCATCCTTGATCCTCACCTGATGGTAACCAAACCTCAAGTCAGTCTTGGAAAATACCTTTGCTCCTCTCTTCTGATCAAAGAGGTCATTGATCCTAGGCAAAGGATATTTATTCTTCACAATAACCTTGTTCAACTATCTGTAATCAATACATAATCTAAGTGTACCATCTTTCTTCTTTACAAACAGAACTAGTGCTCCCCAAGGAGACACACTCGGTCAGATATACTTCTTTTCCAACAACTCTTGCAGTTGCATTTTCAACTCTAGCATCTCCGGTGTACTCATCCTGTAGGGTGTCTTGGACACTGGTGCTACTCCTGGCACAAGTTCAATTGTGAAATCAATGTCCCTCTTTGGAGGAAGCCCCGGAATCTCATCAGGAAACACATCCTTGAATTCCTGTAAGACTTGATAGTTTCATCTCCTGTTGGTTCCAAAAT
Organism: Pseudotsuga menziesii; assembly: GCA_001517045.1. Taxonomy (NCBI): domain Eukaryota; kingdom Viridiplantae; phylum Streptophyta; class Pinopsida; order Pinales; family Pinaceae; genus Pseudotsuga; species Pseudotsuga menziesii. The sequence continues at coordinate 616,189 of LPNX011063393.1, forward strand.
ATGAGCCGCATACAACTGGAAACCTTATGGAACTTCTTCAACTGCATTGCTAAAACCTGCCTTACTGAAATTACCTTTGGAATACCCTTCACAACTACTAGGTTTCCTTCTTCATCCATGCATTCAAAAGTCTTATTGTAACAGTCAAGCTTTACTCTCTGAGCTTCTAACCAATCCATTTCAATGAGAACATCATAGGAACCAAGCGGTAGAACATTCAGATCTACACAAGTGATCAATCCATTCATAACCAATGGACATTTCTCAACTACTTCACTAACCTTTCTCTTAGTCCCAGTGGCTAGCTGAACTAAGCAAGATTTTCTATGCTTGACCTTCTTAAAAGCACACATCTCCACTACTCTAGGAGTAATGTAAATGTGAGTAGAACTAGGGTCAATCAAAATAGAAATAGTTTGTTCAACAATATTACCTGCAACTTCAACCACAGTTGACTGGTGATCTGCCTAGTGGTCCTCCAATGCTGCATAAATTCTAGGGACTGCTCTTGCTACCTAACCCACTGTTTCTGCTTCTTGAATGTTATAAGCTGGCCTTGCACTTTCATTCTCAAGTGGACAATATCTACGCAAGTGGGGTCCTTCACATTTCCAACATTTAAGTGGACCTTTATTCTACAGGGGCTCTTTAGGCTTTCCACCTATCACTCCAACTGGATTACTCGCAGCTTGGGATGGCTGCTTCTGCTAGTTCCTAAATCTAGAAGGTTTGAAACCTTTCCTTCTTTGGTCAAATTTCTCGTTCTTCTTTTCCTTCCATGCCTTATGGTAATTAGGTTTACCTTTACTTTACTCATAGCAATACTTAGCCTTCCTTATGGCTTCTTAAAGAGTTCTTGGTTCGTAAAAATCAATTCTATCTTTGTAAGACTGAGGCAATCCACTCAGAAACCGCTGGACCTTCACCTTTTCATCTCTGATGTACTAGACATACCTCAACAATTCCATGAACTTGTTTGCATATTCATCTATGGTCTATTGTCCCAATCTCTACTCATGGAACTCCTTAATCTTGTCATCATAATACCTGTCAGAGAGGTATTTCTGCCTGAAATACTTCTTGAACTGTTTCCACTTTAGTTTCCTTTCACTAATCCTCTTTACTTTCTTGAAGTGTTCGCACCAGATGGATGCTCTTCCATTTAGATTGAATATGGAAACTCTTGCCTTCATGTTTCTTGAATAATCCTGCACTTGAAAGTATTTCTTTATCCCAAGAAGCCAAGCTTCAACCTCTTGTCCAATCTTTATCTCACCATCAAATGTAGGAGGTTTAGCCTTCTTAAATTCATCCTGAGAGCAATCCCTATGGTGTCTTCTTCTTTTCCTTTTACGAGAAGATGAACTTGTATCTCCATTTGATTCTTTAGAGTTAGATGAACCACTGGAAGTTCTTCTCCTTCTCCTAGTGCTACTCTTACTACCTTCTGGTCTTGATGTACCTCGTCCAGAATCTATCTTTTTCTGCAAGTCTGTCAGACTCTGCAACATGGCAGCATTCAGCTAATGCTGCTCTTCCTGGGATTTAATCAAGCTTCTCATGGTGGCTGCAACCTCAGATGGTCTCTCTTGGAATATCCTTCCATTAGACTCTATGTCATCATTTCCATTCCGGACATTTTCTCCCATGGCATCTCCTGGACGCTCGTAAGAATCTCGAGCATCATACCCATCATGGGTTCTCATGACTGAACCACCTTTTGTTTTACTTTTTTTCTTGGAATACTACTCTTGGAAGTTGTCTATAATTCTGCAAACGTGTGAGTAGTAAACTGTTAGATGCATATCATTAAAAGAAATCAGAATTACTTACCTCCCTCTTCTGGAAATTCATAAAATAATAATTTTGATAAAACACAAAATTTTATCTCTTCTTGTTCAGCCCTGTAATCCACTGATAGTCTACTGAAAATTTCCTTAAAAATGGTTGAAATTTGCTGAGAAAATCTCTTTGAAAACACTAAAATTTCCTTCTCCCTATCAGGTCTCATCCCAACTAATGTTTCCCCGTTTCAACGGTCAGGACCACTAATTTTCTCATCTGCATTTCGGTGATCCATCCATCTATATTTCTCCGGCGTTTCGGAAGCCAGAACATCTAATTCTCTCCATGGTTTTGGAGGATAGAACATCTAATTTCCTCTGCTTTGTCGGCAAGTCACTTGTTTATTCCCTTCGGCCGTATCGACCTGTAGTGGTCTAACCTTCCGAATTTCATCGATGGTGCCAAGAGCTGTCCATCGGTAGTCAAACAAATAACATTTTCTGTTGTTTCAAACCTTCAGCCTTCATCGATGATCGGGTGCACTGTGCATCAGCCAGCTCATTCTCTAGACTTCTGCAACGGTGGCCAATGAAGTTTATGATTCTTCCGCAGGCCACCGTCCTATCAACGGTCGGAGCAATTAGCACCCGCGGCGTTGAACGGTTTAACCACTATGGATCCACTGTGTCAGCAGTTTCATCCCTTAAGATTTTTTGATGATAGCATATCGAAAATCGGCAAGCTAATTGTTACGGCATCGGGCGGTTAGTTCCATGGGAAGCCGCAATGGCAGCCCGCCATCCGTAAATATTTTTCGATCGGTGGCCTCATCGACTAAAATGTTGCGATCGATGGTTGGGGCGACTAGTAGCTGCGACATCAGCGGTTGGGGCCTCTATCCGCAGAAGATTATTCCACTAGGCAGCCGCAACGGTAGACACTCGAACAACTAATATTTTTCGACGTCATCCCTCGAAGGTCTCATCCACTAACTTCCATCGATCGCCAATGGTTTTCCACACTTAAACAAATTTTGAAAATTTTCTTCTTTGCATCGGCTCTTCCCTCTGCTAAGTTTCGTTGATCCACTTCACTATTCTTTCAGCAGCCTCATCCTCTACTTATCGACGATCCCATATTCTAGTCATCAGCGATCCCAATAGTTATTCTTTTCCGATCGCCGATGATCTCGTGCCTTAGAAAAATTTTCGGGAACTTTCTGCCTTGTCTTCCACCGCATCGACTGTCGAAACAACTATTCATTGGGTGTATAGTGTCTTAGACTGTCGCAATGACGGGTGCGCAATCAGCTAATTTTTTCCAATGTTGTTCATCGGCAGTCCCCTCATTTAATCTCCACCGATTGTTGACAGTCAATCCTCGGATGTCCTTTTGACTAAATGGAGCCAGTGTTTCGATGATCTTCAATTGATCTCCACCGAAACTGCGGCTCCCACATCCTCTATATTTCGCCAACGACCGATGATTTTATGACTTAGACAAATTTCCAGAAAATTTTTCTCCCTATACGACGTTGATTAACTAACAACTTCCGATCGGCAACTGAAACACAACCATCACAGAATTGACAAGCGGAACCTATATCCGTCAAAGGATTAGTGCACTAGGCTTCTGCAACGGCGGGCGCACGAACCACTAACTTCTCCCGATGGCCAATGATCTCGTGCCTTAGAGAAATTTTTGAAAATCTTTCACTGCGTCGACTATCGAAACGTCTTCCCTCTGTGGCATCGGCAGTCGGAGGCTCTATCCATCAGAAGGATAGTCCTCTAGCCATCTGCAATAGTGGCGCACAATCAACTAAGCATCGGGGAAGTGATCAACTAATCATCGCTGATCGCCGATGATTTCATTACTTCGTCGAATTTTCAAAATTTCTCCCGCTACAGGTAATCTTCAGACTAACACTTCCACGGTGTCGGCTGAGCTTCAAACTATAAGTTCCGTTGTGTTGAAGGACCTTCTCCCTTAGTCCTCTGATGAGTCGAAAACCAACAAACACAAACTTTCCTCAACTTCCTTTTGATTACCGTCCATCGGGTGGCCTTCCCACTAAGTGCTCCGCTGCATTGGAAGAACTTGTCACTAAGTTTTTTTATGAGCTAACAATTCTGGCACTTAGAAAAATTTTGTGAATTTTCTTGTCATCACCCATTTCTCCTGGTTTCTTCTGGAAATAGGCAACCTACCTTTGTTAACTGTTCTCATGGCCCTCTAAGGCCCAAATGCTGCAACATAAGCTCTGTCACTATATCTTCATGGCCCATTCAGGCCCATGCTGCAATGAGAGCTTTGATACCACACTGTAACGTCCCCGACCCTCCAACTGGCGAAGAGGACGCTAGCATACATCAATCATCCGGGCATCTAGCCCCTTGAACAGGAACATACATACATATAATGCTGAAGCATGATACTAAAAAACATAAAACATATTACGATGCATTAATCATTCATATATATAGAGGAAGCAAACAACATGCATTCATATATGATTCAGCATTCAACATGTACATCATCATGCATCAATGGAAAATATAGTTGCAGACACAAGTTAGGAAAGAATACTTATCTTAATAAGGACTTGTCCCGCAACTAGCTACGTCGCTACAATGTTCCACCCAACCATAAGCCCGTGTGCTCCTTAATCTCTCAGCAATGTTGCCACCCCCGAGCCAAGAATGATTCCCCAAGGAATAAGGAACTAACAGGCTTACACATAGCCAAGGATAATCAACACCACAAGGAGACACAGTTCAGCCAAGCCAACACATTTGGGTTTATTAGGTGAACAATAGATCAGCCAAACCAAGGACACCTACACCAGAACCAGCCTGGCTTCTAGGACACCCACACACACCCAACACAAGGAAATCAGTCCTTTCTCTGCAACGCAGTCCCTGATCTCCCTTCAGTGCTATTCAGGGGTTGTGGAGAAGAAAGCCAGCCACTAGCTCTGTCTGTGTGGTTCCCAAACCACCAGGTTTATCAAGCACATCAGGCCCTCATTCACCACTCCAATGTAGTCCGAGGAAAAAACCACTGCATGCATGCAACAAAACAAGTATTCAAGCTTTAACAGGGGAAAATAACTCCCTGAATCGTTCTTGGCCCTATCGTGGCCAAAACGATTTCATAGTGATCTACAGCAACCCAAATCACAAAGGAAACTCAACCAAAAAAGTGGGGAAACAACAACCAACAAACCATAGGAGAAAACCATAGCAATCTACAGCACACGATTCACCATGAAGGACGGAACAATGCATAGTCCGATAATACCCCGGGAAAATCAATTCTCTGCGTGAACGGAAGGAAAAACATATCCACCAACCGACAATTGGTGTGAGAGAAGGAAGAACCAACCCATAAGCCAGAAATCCGTGAGGTAGAGGAGAGAACGAACCCCCAAACAATGGATCATGGATCCATTTAACTCATCCCACGTGAGGAAACCGAACCATCGGCGCTGGAGAGAGTGCAGTCGTGGAGAGAGTGGGATCATGGCGTAGTGGTTTCCCTGCTAGCAAAATAGCGGCCCCAACTAACAATAGAATAATTAAGGTGGTGGTGACACCTGGATTTTCCCCCATAGGTTCATGGTTTAACATTCCCACCCTTAACCTTAGGAAATCATGCCCCTTCTCAATTTGGTTGTAGCGAACATAGTTGGTTGGGTTATTTAATTAAAGATGCATAATTACATGACACCACAACTTAATATGTATGCCGCATGTCCCGATATACCATCGGTGACAATTTCTATCCGAAACATGACATAACCAAATATATGGTGGGGCCTTTTCCTTTAGCTCCACACCATGATTATTTACAATATATGTATCATGCAAACGGGGTAAAAACCGGGGGGTTACAAATTTATACATGTGGGAGAACAATGACAAATTATACTCACTAGTAGTGTTTCGATCATAAATTCTTCGTTCCTCGTCCGATTTGAGTGATTCCAAAGCCAAATGAAATTAAATTCATATTTATATGTCAATTATAAACAGTTTTTTAAAATTCTATGTAATGATATTCCAAATTTCTCAGTAACAGTCTGCATGACAAGGTGTTTTTTCGAATTCTGGACTAGACCAACAATCACAGTTTTAGGCTTAAATTTTTTGTTTGATGGCAGATTGATGTGATTCCAATTGGATATGAAATTATGTTCATGTATGTATCTTCATTAGAAATAGGTTTGTATCCAATAATAATTGATGGGTAAAATAATCCAATGAACAGTCTAGGAAACAGAGTTTTAGGAATGCTGATTTGTGATAGGCCATTGGTATTTTGGTCATAAAATTTGCATATGATATCGGAATGGAGTGATTCAAACTTATTTTTAAACTATTCATAGTAGAATATACCAATGAAACAATTTTGTAAGATATGTCCAATAAGGCATCCCAAAAGTGACTTTCCCAGCTCTGTTCCTAAGCTTCCTGCTTGACACCCTGTTTGTATTTTGACCATAAATTTTTTGTTTGATGCCCAATATAAAAAATTCAAATTGTTTTGGAAACTAGATTCAAAGGGATACTTGGGATGTAAACATGTTTTAAAAATAATTCCATTTGGTCTCCCAAAAATGGACTGTCCCGATTGTGTTTCTGTAAAACGTTTAAGCCAAAATGTCACAAAAATTCAATAAATGAAATTTGCCCCCCCAAAAGTGATCAGAATAGGTGTGAATGTTTTTAGTGATGTAAACTTAAATAAAACACACACCCATACCAAAAATTTCAAGCATTGAGCATCTATATTGACTTACACAGTTTGTTGCAGCCGCAGTCGCAACTCTTAAAAATGATATAATGTTGAAAAAAACATGTGTATTTTTATGGATGTATTATGTATAAATGAAAAATAAATACATACCCTGATGTGCAATACACACGTATCTCAAAATCATAAATTTTTACCTACAATACAATCACAGCTGGGTGTTACAGTTGACTGTTACAGCTGGGTGTTGCAGGTGACAAATTCATGCCCAAGTTCAAGCTTGAAGGGTTCCATAATTGTTGGCTCATTTTCCCATGGAATCTTCATTCACCAATGCTTCCTTAATTACTATTATTTTTGTCTTCAGGAAAGTTTTTTTTTTGTAAAAAATAGAGATATATTAAATTTTGAAAATTGAAGACAAAAATTATTTAAGCATTTCGTTCAAATAGTCAACAATTCCAAAGAATTCCTGAAAACATCTCATACCCATTCCTTATATTTCTACTTTTTGATCTTCCAGATCGCAACAAGGCATGGGAAGAGAGCATACTTATTCAAAAATAAAAAATAAAAAAAACAAAAGCATGGTTTTATTCTGTTATTCTATCCTACCCTATTCTACTTGGAAATATAAAAATTGTTCAAGTGTATGCATATTTCCAATGGAGCCACTTTCGAAGAAGTGACTTAAGTATGCTCATACTCCCATCATAAAAAATATAACTTTATGAATGCTAGGATCAACTTCCCTTGAAATGATGGTGTCGAGAATTGTTGAAGTATGGAATCATGCTGCAGATCAATGAAAGATTGAAACCAAGCTTCAATATAGTCTTTGTTCCCTTGATTTCTCATGGTTGTTACACCACGAAGCTCCTTATTAAACTGATCTTCCTGAATGCATAAGAGATTCGGATCTAATGATGTGAATGATGCTTCAATATTTGGTTCAAATGTCCATTCTTCATAAAATTTGTTGATCTTGTTAACTTTTTGATGATGATAAGAAAATTCACTTCCAAGTCTTGGATTTAAAACATGTTCAGGCCTCGTATGGATTTGCTGCAATAGTGCACAATATTTTTGTAGTGGTGTAGGTGAGGTAGAACATGTAGTGCCCCACCATCGATTTGGTTATGTCATGTTTCGGATATAAATTGTAACCGATGGTATATCGGGACATGCGGCGTACATATTAAGTTGTGGCATCATGTAATTATGCATCTTTAATTAAATAACCCAACCAGCTATGTTCACTGCAACCAAATTGAGAAGGGGCATGATTTCCTAAGGTTAAGAGTGGGAATGTTAAACCGTGAACCTATGGGGGAAAATCCAGGTGTCACCACCACCTTAATTATTCTATTGTTAGTTGGGGCCACTATTTTGCTGGCAGGGAAACCACTACGCCACGATCCCACTCTCTCCACGACTTCACTCTCTCCAGCGCCGACGGTTTGGTTTTCTCACGCGGGATGAGTTAAATGGATCCACGATCCATTGTTTGGGGGTTCGTTCTCTCCTCTACCTCATGAATTGCTAGCTTGTGGGTTGGTTCTTCCTTCTCTCACACCAATTTTTGGTTGGTGGATATGTTTTTCCTTCTGTTCACACAGAGAATTGATTTTCCCCAGGTATTATCAGACTGTGCATTGTTCCATCCTTCATGGTGAATCGTGTGCTATAGATTGCTGTGATTTTCTCCTGTGGTTCATTGGTTGTTGTTTCCCCACTTTTGTGGGTTGCGTTGCCTTTGTGATTTGGGTTGCTATAGATTGATGTGAAATATTTTTGGCCACGATAGGGCCAAGAACAATTCAGGGAGTTGTTTTCCCCTTTTAAAGCTTGAATAACTATTTTGTTGCATGCATGCAGTGGTTTTGTCCTCGGAGTGCATTGGAGTGGTGAATGAGGGCCTAATGTGCTTGATAAACCTGGTGGTTTGGGAACCACAAAGACAGAGCTAGTGGCTGGCTTTCTTCTCCACAACCCTTGAATAGCACTGGAAGGGAGATCAAGGTCTGAGGGACTACGTTGCAGAGAAAGGATTGATTTCCTTGTGCTGGGTGTGTGTGGGTGTCCTAGAAGATAGGCTGGTTTTGGTGTAGGTTTCCTTGGCTCTTCAATGAGTTCACTGGCTTAGCATTTAGCCTTTACTAGCTCCTTGATGGCCTGATAAACCCAACTTTGTTGGCTTGGATGATCTGTTGTTCACTTGATAAACCCAACTGTGCTGGCTTGGCTGAACTATGTATCCTTGTGGTGTTGATTATCATTGGCTATGTGTAAGCCTGTTAGTTCCTTATTCCTTGGGGAATAATGCCTGGCTCGGGGGTGGAAGCATTGCTGAGAGATTAAGGAGCACGCGGGCATATGGTTGGGTGGAACGTTGCAGCGACGTAGCTGCTTGTGGGACAAGTCCTTATTAAGATAAGTATTCTTGCCTAACTTGTGTCTGCAACTATATTTTCCATTGATGAATGATGATGTACATGTTGAATGCTGAATCATATATGAATGCATGTTGTTTGCTTCCTCTATGTATATGAATGATTAATGCATCGTAATATGTTTTATGTTTTTAAGTATCATGCTTCAGCATTATATGTATGTATGTTCATGTTGATGGGGCTAGATTCCCAGACGATTGATGTATGCTAGCGTCCTCTTCGCCGGTCAGAGGGTCGGGGACATTACAAAATTCAATTTGCTTCGTTCATTTTTTCTTGGATTTGTTTTATAAGTATTTGCTTGTTGTTTTTTTCATAAGTGTTGGCTGAAGAGAGACCAATCACCTTTCTTCTTCCATCATCTCATTTTTTATTGCAGGCAAGTGCTACGTTTTTGAAGGTCCTTGGAAGAAGAAGGTAAATGCATGCACAAGTGACTCTTGAAGACTTTTTCTCAATTTTCAAATCGATTGAGCACATAAAATGGATAGATTGATGTGAAAACCATATGAATACAAATTTTTCTGAAGTCAAGTCCCATTTCTACATGCCAAGAATCCTTTTAAGACGACATTAAGCTCATCACACTTGTCATACCAATTGCTACCGAAAGAAACCTCTCAATAAGCCAATTGTGATATGGTAGATTCATTCACCCTCCTCATTTCAAAACCCTAAAAATCCATTCATGTTGAAGTCCCATTTTCCACTGCTTATGTAGTTAACCTTAACCTTTTTATTTGATATCACTACTACATCATGACTTCACATATACTTTCCACTTCTGAGTTTCATGTTGGTTCTATTTTTCACTATGATTCTTCACAGTCATTTATTTTGTACTCATATTGGATGATGTGGAATTCATTAAGGTCCAAATTCCAATGGTCTTGTCCCATCGACTCCAACACATCATCTGGGATCGAGATTAGAGTTTTATAGTGCCCTTGTATCTGCATGAATCAATGGTAGATTTCCTTGTTGTTAATCATGGGGATTCATCAATGCCTTTTGATTAAAAAATCTAGCAGGTGACTCGATTCCAGCACATCCATTCGTACCTGTCAAGATGCACTAAGGTAATTTAGAGCTCACTGTCATTAAAGGTGATTTTCTCCACATTGGTTAACAACATACATTAGTGGCTGGTAATCCAATGATTTCTTTCCATGCTCGACTTCAGCACATTCATTCACATGGTAAGAATTGTACCTCGGTTTTGTAGGAGCTAAAGATTATGTGATATAATGGTTTCAACAGTGACTTGCACCATCATTTGTTTCAGTAGTTTTGCAATTCCTTTCCATTTTCATTCCAGCAGTTGATTTTCAGAATAAGGGAAGGAGCTTTATGCTTTTGTGGTAGAATTCCTCCTCATCAATTGTCTCAGTAGTTAGTCTTAAATGCAACCAGGAAAACATCGTTTCGGATCAGATTCAGCCTCATTCAGTTTCAGCTCTCATATACATCTATCTCAACAACAGTTTGGCCTACATCAATTCCAACAGACATCATTCCATCCATGCCAATCGAAGATTCCACGGAGGTAACACTCGAGGTAAAATAGCATGATTTTTTTATTTATTAAAGATTTAAAAATATGTCATGAAGAACCACTAAGCATTATCCATTTCTATTTTCTATATAGCATTTTCGGTCCATCCATCTCCATCCTTACCCACTCAATTCTAACACTTCATCATTCACGCACATCCAAATCAAGTCCTTCCCTACATCTCCTACATCCAAGCATAAGAAGATGCCTTGTTGTTGCCACACAAGAACCAGCAGTGATCAAAGATGTTTTGTTGCCACATAAAACCCAACAACAAGAAGAAATAAATAATTTGATAAACATGCACAAGCCAAGGCCAATACAGAAAGAGAGGAATAGAATCCACAAGAACCTACAACATAAAATTTGATGTAGAATCCATTCCTTCTCAAGAGTATGCTATCACACAAGCACGATGGAAAACAAAGGCATGATTTATTTGATTTGTTTGCTTGGTTCGGTGGTGCACATGATGGTTCACATCTTCAAAAGTCAAGTTGAGATTCATTGAAGGCTGCATTATGTATTACAAAATATTTCAGACATATTATGTGCATGTTTTCAAGTTATTTGATGCTGACACTCATGGGTCGTAAGAAAATGGACATTAAAGGATCAATCACATTGCAAAATTATTTTCCTCACATACACATCATCACAGTTGCTTGTTTATAGGGTATTTTATTGTTTCAAGTTTCTTCTGTGCTTACAAGATCAACAGGATTTCCATATGCATGATAATCCTTATGCATCTAGCAACAATAAATGGCAACAAATTGCATCAGCAGTACTATATTTTGGGTAGTAGCAAGATCAGTTTAAAGGCATCACTGTAGAATAACTCATGTGACTGGGGAAATAAATTGATTTAGAAATGGAACAAAATCTTTCATTAGTTGTTCTATTTCTTGCTTAAATGGGAATGGATGAAATTTACTATGGTTTATTGCAATAGAATTTGTCATATCTCTTAAGAGTTCTGAATTTGATGTGAAAAATGGTTCTAAAACTCTTTCATTTCCCATGCATGATAATTCCTGTAGTAGAGTTTGGCTTGTGAAGATCACTGATATCCTTTTTGGCATTTGTGACATATGGAGGGTCTACAAATTATGTGACTGTCAGATGATATTTGAGCAGCTTGGGTCATCATAAAAGGGAATTTGCAAGTGTGATCTCTTGCTGGTATGAAGATTTCCTATGCATTGTCATTTTTTTTGCAATACATTATGAGCACTCAACTACAACCATGTGGAATCAAAATCAAGCTCACATAGTCATTTTCAAATAGCATACAGTCATTTTCAAGCAGCCTACAAACATTTTTGTAAGCCAAGTATGTGTTTCCAGCTAGCACATATATAATAAAAAATTGGATGTTGGGAGTGGTAGTGCAGATCGAAGAAAAGAAAGTTCCCAAAGTTCACTTGATTTCATGTTGGTTATTTAAACCAATGAATGGAAGGTAAGTGAATGAAAAATGGAATTTGAGAAAAGTTTACAAATGGACAGACAATGCTCTCACACCAAGTACAATAAATTATGAATACAGAAGTTGGAAATAGAAAAAATCTTGTGCCGTGGAAAAGTGCAGCAAAGAAGTGAAGTTTTAAGACAGCTTGTACCAAGGGAAGAACATACTATCTCTTCCTTTACCTGAGGAGAGGTAAAATATTCAGTTTGGGGGAGATGTGGATAAACAAGCAACATATGGTGCAACATCCTGAAGGTAATTCGTGACATAATACACACAACCAATCATCCTATGAGTTCATTTTTGTTGGGAAAATTATTTATGGCTTCAAAATGATATATATTGCACTTGTACCTCCTCAATCCATTGGAAATTTGATGAGTCACATGCTCTATTCAAACCAAGACCCAATCCCATCACCCAAGGTGGAGTCTTAGCTTACAATCATCTATTTTCATTCTAATATATTTTGAAGATGATATGAATGTCATTTAATTTTCTCCAGCATGGCTCTGCATTGACATTAAAACCTATATCCAGTCAATAGTGAACAAATCTATTCAATTTGTAGTCAAAACGTTGGGAATGTATTGATGCAACTATAAGATGTTTGGTTTGATAGTCGACATATTTGGGTAGATCAATTTGTAAACTATTGATCCAAATTAGTGATGGATTTTTCACATTATTAAGAAGAGATTGTTTCTATGAAATTTTAAACACAGATGAGTGGATGTTGAGAGCAATTTTTGCAATCAAGTTCATGCTTTTATTTCCCCACGGTTTTTGGCAAAAAGTGCAGAAATTTATTTAAGGATATTTTGCAAACCGTGAGCTGGTGTTTCATGAATTTTGAGGGAAGAAGCATCATGGTAAGAAGAAAAAATGTGGAAATTTTTAGTTCAATCCAGTGCATGGTTCTCAAGAAAATGGACATCATCACCTACAGCCAATTTGCATTTTTCTTGAAATCCGTGATGTGGGTTTCTTTGATTTTTGGTGTGGAGATGCATTAGAATGGTAAATACTTGCTTGAAAATTTTCAGCGAGACCTAGTTTGTATTTTGTGAAATATTGGTTCAGGAAGTTTAGCTGCAGCACATCTTTATTCATGTTTGTGACTTGTCTACAAAAAGTGTAGAATTTGAAATGAGCATATATTGCAATTGTTAAATTGGATTCTCATGATTTTTGGACAGGAAGTGCATAATATCAAGATGAACAAACCTGGTAAGTTTTATCCCAATCCAATGCAAGATTTTTTAGGAAATAACCATCATCACCTACAGCCAATTTGCATTTTTCTCAAAATCCGTGATGTCGGTATCTCTGATTTTTGGTGTGTAGGTGCATTGGACTAGTATAAACCTTCCTGCGAAATTTTAGTCCAACCTAGTTCTTCGTTTGGGAGAAAATGACTTCGGAAGTTTAATGCTCAAAAGGCGGCGACTCCGCTAAATTTAGCGCTCTTTGGCTGTGACTCCGCTAAATTTAGCGCTCTTTGGGCTGCGACTCTGCCCAAATCTCTGCCAAATTCTTCGCTAAATTTAGCGCTATTTGGGCCGTGACTCCACCAAATTATCTGCTAAATTTAGCGCTCTTTGGGCTATGACTCCGCCAAAATCTTGACCAAATTCTTCGCTAAAAAAGCTGTGACTCCGCCAAATTTTTTGCTAAATCCTCCACTAAGCAGCTGCGACTCTGCCAAATTTTCTGCTAAATCCTCCACTAAGCAGCTATGACTCTGCCAAATTTTATGCTATATCCTCTGCTAAGCAGTTGCGACTCCGCCAATTTCTATTAAACTTTCCATTTCTTCCGCCTGCAACTGTACCAATGGTAAAATGAAAGCAACAATTGAATGAGTCTTTCTAGTTTGGATGCTACACAGGTTTTGGGTTGCATGAGTGTTATACCCAATTCCTGTCACCAACATGTGATGAGATCCTTAACCCTTATGTTTTCCCTAAATCCCAAACTTGGAGTGGAAACTTGCTCTAGATATCAATTCTACATGAAAAAAACTAGCACCGCACTTTCCCTTTAGCTGATGAGCAGTACCTTGTTCAGTACTTCCTGAGTCCTGTTATAGAAAAGTAGTGCCACCGCGGATGTGCTTTGTTCTTGAAGTGGTTCTCACCTAAACTGCTATGTCATAAGGGAACAAAAGCAGTACCCTTAGTAAAAATGGAAAAAAAGAGGATTCTCAAGGCTTCTAGAACTTGAGCCTCGTGTCCTCCCTTATCCCTATTAATCTGGGTTGGTTGGATTCGAGATCCCTCTTGATAGGATATTATAGCCACCTCACCCACAATTCTATCAACTATCCCTATCCATTGAGCCCTATAAATACAAGCTCATATCCATAGTTGAGGGAGAGAATTGAATGGTAATGTTATGTTGTTGAATTGACTATATAGCCTAATCCATTGGAGAGCACAAGAGAGCAAGTTAGAGCTATCGAGGATGAGGTGTTTGTCTTGTGGAGGAGTTTGTCAACACTAAGGCAATGGTTGTAAGCTTATTCATTCATTTCTTAATGCAAAGTTGATTTCCATCCCACATATCTATTGTACTGGTCTCGCATATATATGTTACTGGATTCCTTAATCACCAGTATGGATGTGTGAATAATGTTCTTGTAGCTTTGATGTCCTTGTTTGTTTGACATGTTCTACAGGTACATAGGTTCATCATCAAAGCAATATTCTAGGTGTTTACAACATTCAGGGAAAGTCTTCATTCTTTGTCGTTCACTCATTTGTTCTGGATCTGAACCATTCAAACTAGAGGAACAACTTCTATCCACAGAAGGTGCAATATTCCTGATAACAAATATGGCGACTCTGCTGGGGAAAAAAGCAAATTTTAGTTGATCTGATATTCCTTAGTCCTTGGACCCTTGTCTGAATCTAGGCTCTAGTATATAACTCTCTTCAGTCAAATCTGCCATCTGACTTAGTGAAGTTTGGTTTGAAACTTTCAGATCTGAACTTCCTTGACTTTATATGCTCTATTTTATTGTCAATTCATCAGTCTTTACCTTGATTTGAGAATTTTTTTACTCATTCTCCTTGTGTTTTGGATTTATTCAGGGAATCGTGCATGTGTTGTAGACAATAAGCGATGCCACCGCCTGAACCCTGTTAGCCATAAGCGGTGCCACCTCCTGAGTGCAATGATTCAAAAGCGGTGCTCATCTAGAACCGCTCTGTCCAAGACCCCTCCAGCACAGTGCCAGGTAGGCCTTGTTCTAGAACTTGTTTTTTGTGATTTTTTGCAAAAAATAGGGTTTTGCTTGCTTTCAGCCCTGCATTGTCAGGCTTGTTTGTTTGAATCTGAATGCTCATGGTTGAAAATTTTGTGGTAAAATTTGTTTGAATGTAAGAATTCAAAAGCTAGGTTAGGCTTGATAATTATTCGTTTGCTTTCATGCTTGTTTGTTGTGATTCTGAATGGAATTTTTGAAATATTAGGTTTCACTTAGATCTATTTTCATTTCATTTATAAAGATTGAAATAAAAACCACTTGCTTATCATCTTGATTTCATTTTTTCCATAGAGGACTTCTTTTTGCTTTTTAAAAAAGGAATTTTTTTGTTGAGATTAGTTCATTATTATTATTGAGCATAGGGCACTGGATCTCTGATTAACCTCACAAGCTTTCAGGCTCCCTTTGTTATTTTGTCTCTCTTGCATTAGTACTATCTCATCAAAAGAAAAAATAGTGTAGTTTTAAGTTAGATCTATCTATGTTTTAGAGAAAAATCGAAAAAATAGATTACATATGCATGTAGAGTGCTTGTTGTTTTTCTTTTAGGAAAAGAGACTCTTACCCATCTGATTGATTTCAAAAAGAAAAATGAGTTTGGAATGTGTTTCTTGTCTTTGGATATGAAGGAGCTTCAACTTCGGTTTTGTCCCTGTCTTGTTGGAAAGCTATTGGCTCTCCCGAGCTTGTAACATCACCAATGACTCACGAAAGCCTTTGATGGACGAGGTTTCCAGCCCCATGATCTCATACCAGCCCTTTCAATCGAGGTTGGGGGAAAAACTGTTTCCATTCAAGTGAAAGTAGTAGATTCCCCGTTAGACTACAAACTCCTATTAGGAAGAAATTGGTTTTACGCCATGACTGTTGTCGCTTCGACGGTATTTTGAACTGTACAATTTCCGCATCTAGGGAGGATTGTAACTATTGACCAACTCAATTTCTGTACAACGGATGTTACTACCCATATGGATAATAACATCCCTATGTTAGGCCAATCCCCTCCTCCTCACCAATCGATTGGGGTAGGCATACTGAAGGATTCTTCCCTTATGGGGATTTTTTTGGCAAACCCTCCTAACACAGACACGGCGATGTTAAATATGATTTCTTCATTTGATTATGATCCAAATGGAAAACAAATTGTTCAATCCACCTCATTGAGTCCACATGAAGCAATGTACAATGTTATCCAAACCCTTTTCGATGACCACACTAATGACCTCCATTTGGTGGCTTCGGACCCTTACCACTTTCCCTACTAGTTAGAACCCTCTCTTCGTACTCTAGACTATCTCTCCCATACTTTCCCTTCTGATGAGTCCATTATGGAGATTATGAGTACGAATGAACCTATATGGGAGTATCATCACCATAGATCCTCGTTCCTCCCCAATACCAGTTCGGTAGACCATGATTTTTCATCCCTTTTTCCTACTGATATTGTCAAAACACCTCAAACTCCTATATTGTTGTAGAACATGGATTCTAAAGGAAACCTATGCATCATCACTCAAACAAATCCAATTAACATATCAGCCAAGCCTAGAACCCTTAAGCACGTTCATGTTGGGTAGAACTACTCAGCAGAAGAATTTGAAGCATACAACGCACTTTTAAAAGAATTTCGAGATGTTTTTTCCTAGTCTTACGAAGAAATGTTGGGGATAGACCCATCCATTATGGTTCACAAAATAAAAACCTATCCCATTGTAAAACCCGTCAGGGAAAAACTGAGACAAGTCCATCCACGGAAAGCCACAGCTATCAAAGCTGAGACAGAAAAAATTCTAAAAGCAGGATTTATTTATCCCATACCCCTAATGGAATGGGTATCGATCGTCGTCCCTGTCAATAAAAAGCAGGGCACCATTAGAGTCTGCATCTATTTCAGATATTTGAACAAAGCTTGTCCCAAAGACAACTTTCCCACTCCACATATCAACCAGATTATCGACAACTATGCCGGAAGTGTCATATTCTCATTTATGGATGGCTTTTTGGGTTATAATCAGATTGATATTTTACCCACCGATCAGTACAATATAGCATTTATTTTCCCATGGGGAACCTTTGCATATAGGAAGTTACCATTCGTCCTGAAAAACGATGGAGCAACTTTCCAACGTGCTATGTCCTATGTGTTTCATGATATAAAACATATTGTAGAACCATACCTTGACGACCTCCCAGCTCATTCACAGCGACGGGAGGACCACCCTAGTCATCTTAGAGACATTTTCCTAAGATGCCGTCATTATAACCTACAGCTCAATCCTCATAGATCCATTGAAAATTGCCACTATTCTAGCCCTACCAGCCCTTACCAACCTTCTAGAACTCCAAATTTTGCAAGGGAAGGCAAACTTTCTCCTCCGTTTCGTTTGCAATTTTGCAGAGAAAACATACGGTTATATGCGTCTCCTTAAGAAGGGCACTCTGTTATTTTGGGATGACCAAGCCCAATGAGCCTTTGATAATCTCAAACATGCTCTGACTCACTCACCCATGATACACCCCCTAGATTATTCAAAGTATTTTCTCTTATACATTTCTTCCTCCACTACTACCATCGCTATGTTTTGGTGCAGGAGAATCCCGATGGTCAGGAGCACGTGATCTACTATGCTAGTAAGAATATCATAGATTCTGAAACTCGATACTCACGCATTGAGAAATTAGCATTGGCCACGGTCATTGCTGTTCAGAAATTTCGTCACTACATTTTGCTCTGCACAACCACCGTATTGGCAAACCAGAACCCTATGTATTACATCATGACTCATCAGGTGCTCGGGGGCAAGTATTCTTGATGGATAGTCATCCTACAAGAGTTTGATCTAGAATTTGCCAAAGCTACATCAAAGAAATCCTTGGTCTTTGTTGAGCTCATGTTTGATATTCCCTGTGCTTCGACGGAATCGGAGCCCAATGATTCATTCCCAGATGAATTCCTGTTCTTGATAAGTACTACTAACCCATGGTATGGATATTTTCTCATTTATCTCTAGACACAAATATTTCATCCCACTCTATCTTGTGATGATCTTCGCCGTATCCGTCACCACGCAAAATACTACCTCATCTTGAATGACACTTTGTATAGACGTGGTATCGATTCCATTCTTCGGTGATGCCTTACCCACGAGGAAGCTGAACAAGTTTTGAATGACTGCCACTCTAGAGCATGTGGTGGTCATCTATCTGGGATGGCTACAACCCAGAAAATCCTTCGCACTGGCTATTTTTGGCCTTCAATATTTAAATATTGTCACGAGGATGTTAAGAAATTCCCACCCTGTCAACATTTTTATCCGAAAAAATGCACCCACCCTACTCTCTTACACCCCATCATTGTCGTTGGCCCTTTCTCCAAATGGGGGATAGATTACATGCATTGTAAGCCTACCTCAGCCGAGGGGCATGGTTACATCATCGTAGACGTTGATTATTTTACAAAATGGGTTGAGGATATGCCTACATATGTAGAGGACAGTAATACTGCCGCTCTCTTCCTTTTCAATCATGTGATAGCAAGATTCAGAGTCCTGCAATCCATAGTTACTGATCACAAATCACATTTCCGTAATCAAATGATGGAAGAATTAAGTGCCAAGCTAGGTTTTCGTCATGAAGACTCAACGCCCTATTATCCGCAAGCTAATGGTCAAGTCGAGGCCATTAACAAATTTTTGAAAACAATGCTACATTGGATGGTTGGAGACCATAAATCGAACTGGAACCATATTCTTTTCTCCACTCTTTGGGCTTATAGGACTTCGGTAAAAACAGCTACTGGTTTTACACCCTTCCAACTTGTCTATGGACTAGAAGTTGTCTTGCCTATTCAATGTCAGATTCCATCCTTGAAACTTGCTGTTGAACTTCTCCCATACACTTCCGCAGAGGAAGAAAGATTTCTCTACTTGAACAACCTTGATGAAAATAGAAGAGATGTTGCCTTAGCTAATGAGGCACACAAGAAACGCGTAAAGACGTAGTATGACAATTCTATCCAACCTCGTGCCTTTAACGAAGGTGACCTAGTTTTGACCTATGATCAGAGATATGACAAACTAGGGAAAGGGAAGTTCGAATCCATGTGGTAAGGTCCTTTCATTATTTCCAATTTTTTAGAGAAAGGGGCCTATGAGCTCATGGACTATGATGGAATCCCCTTAGGACAAACTCCCAATGGGTTGTACCTGAAGAGGTACTATGCCTAGATCTTTCTTATATAGTACCTTGTATATATGTATATTACTTGACTTTTAGTGTGCTTAAGTATCTTCAATATGGTTTTGAGTTTAGTGTCTGTATATGTTTATACCATGTTTTGGTCGTGCAGAGCAGATGGCTTTCTACGCCTTCGCTGATGGTGCTTGCCGCCACACCTTGAATCTTGCCTCAGTTGCTTGGGTTCTCTATTCCCCAGCTTACGATTTGGTCAATTCAAGAGTGGTTTGTATTGATATCGCTACCAACAATATCATCAAATATCATGCAGTCATAGGTCTTCTAACTAAAGCTGCCTCCCAAGATGTTCGTAACTTGGTAGTTTTGATGGACTCATAACTAGTGGTTTGTCATTTAAACCATGTCTATACTATCAGTAACCTCGTGCTTCTCCATCTCTTCTGGAGGGTAAGTTTATTAGAGAGTTCATTTGAAGCTATTACCTATAGGCATATCCCAAGGGAAGATAATGTAGTTGCTGACTCATTGGAAAATTACATCCTAGACTGGCATATTTCCCATTCATGACATGGAAATCAAACATGGTTCACTGTAAATAAACTATAAAAGGGACATAAAACTCATATAAATACATTCGCCATTTGAGACATATAGACACCAAAAGTAGAAGTCTGTATATATATATATATATATATATATATATAAACATGTTTTACAAAAAATAGGTCACGAGACCTCATCTGAAGCGCTCAGGCTTTCAGGAAAAAATCATCATACAAAAATCCTGAAGCTATCTATCAGCTTTCAGTAAATACATCATGCAGCCTATCATCTATTGATGCTCATGGTAACACATGACCTCCCGGGCTACTCGACGTAGTAGTCTACTGAAACAACCTGTTACTCCCATAGTGGGCCTCTGGTACCTCAGTGGGAGGTCGTCGATCGAGACATCTGGGATGTCTAGAGTCAACCTATCGAGGTTCTCCTCTAGCTCCCCTAACACATCATCGCCCTATGGAACAAAACAGGCTCTGGCTCACTTATCTAGTGGGGAAGATCCCCCAGTTCGTGTTGCTCTGACATCTGCATGAAAACATTTTAAGTCTCGTTACTACACATAAAAAATATAAAACATCAAAACATAAAAATGCAATTGCCATTTTAGGGTTTTTGTTTCTTACCAATATCACCCCACTGTCCACTAGGTGGAATCGGTAGATCAGGGTCACCACTGAAGTCAATACCTATGTATGCATAGTCCTCAACCATGAGGAGCTGATCTCTCAACCATCGGAAGACCAGGTCACCGAAATTCACCTTACCTCTACCCGCTCCTGTGCGGGCCATGATCTGGACCCACCTCAGCATGCAAGGGTCTCGTGCCCTCAACTCAGTGAACACCACCTGGGGTATCAGCTGGGGGACCCGCTCGAAAAATAAACACGCTAAGATGGAACCAAAACCGAACTAATTTAGCTCCCCCTACCGACACTTGGTCAGCTGATCCTTGAAAATTGGGAGTAGAGCCTCCACCCAGTTGAAGACTGTGGCTACCATGGCCTCTATAGCATAGAGCATATGTGCTCTAGATGCCTAATGTACCCCTTGGCTCCCCGACACTCTCTACATGGTAAATAAAACTGTGCGAAGTGGGCCATCCACCACTACTTTTATGGGAATTTTCTTCCCCGATGTTCTGGTCCCAGGAATACAATGGCGATTTATCAGCTCCTGGGTAGTAATGTCCCCTCCACGAGAACCAGTCAAAGATATGGGAGCACCCCTTCTCGATAGGCCTGTCAAGAAGTAGATATCTTCTAATTCAATTGTCAATACATGAGCACCCACCCCAAAATACTGTTGCTCAGGATTCCACATACGGAGAATGTGCTCTAATAAGCGCTCATGTGAAACCATGTTGGGTGTGCGAAAAAACTTTAGAAGAACACAGTCTCTCAATGAGGCTATACAACCCACGTTTCGTTTGGCAAATGCATCATCATTGTCATGTTGCCTCTCTTTCCAAATAACCATTTTTTATCAATGGGAACCTGTCAAAAACCATCACAAGACCAATTAGAAACATCATCAATCATTCAAATCATCAAATTTGAGCTAGTTTTCCTTGTACATATATTTTTATTCACTCACGGCCGACACTGCCTGTGTCCCATTGAGGACAGGCAATGGCACCACCTGTGTCAAGTGTTTTAGGCCGATTCTAGCAGGGTATCGCTTATCCCGCAAGAGATAAGAGCGGTGCCCGCATTCATGGTTTTAGGGATCACTGAAATAGCCAAAAACACCCCCAAAAATTAAAAAAAATGAGAACATGAAATGAAAGAGCAAGGTTCAAGCTTTTACCTGGAATTGACGGTGTGTAAATCCGACGGTAGATGCTCCCAGAATCACCAACTGAAAATCTGGCCAAGAAACTGCTCCAAAGGCTCTCCACTATGGGTAAATGGTAAAATGTTTTGTTTTTCGCTATTTACATAACTTTTATAAGCATTCTAGGTTTTGGCATGTCATAGTTTTTGAAAATCTATCAATCATGATCCTTTAATGTCGTTTATTGGAGAATTTAACCATTGTTTTTTAAGTCATTACAGGATAAAGAGCGGTAGCAGTAAAAATATTTGGGAGTTTGTTTTTTACTTTTTCATACTACCATAAAACAAAAAAATTCTTTGAGCATTTATTGTGACACTTTGGTCATGCTCTCCAAACTTAGCACCAAAGGTCCAAGTCCTTTTCTAATTCTTTTCAAACTCATAAAATATCTCATCGTGAAAAGAGACCTAGTTGATTATTCTTTAAACTCTTTTCGGGCTCCTTAAATACGAAAATATTGTCGAGTGATCTTGCCTTCTTCACGCTCGTTAAAGCACTTGAAGAGTTGTTCATCTGATGGTAGGTTATCACATTTTCAGTTTAGATGAACTATTTACGAAAAAGGACCCTGTGGAGTCTTCTTCTATGGTCGTTCAGACTCTCTAAACATGAATGATACTCAGTTAACTTTCATTGGACTCGTTAAATTAAAAATTGAGAGACCCTCTTTTGGGAACGAACCCCTCCTCTCTCAGGTTCATAAAACATACGAGTTTGGACTTGTCTTCAGACGAGCTACAATGAGTGTTTGTTACCCTCTTTGAACTCGTAAACACAAAAAGAGGCACTCATCAACCATGATAGGGAAATTATGGGAAGGGAATCATTTTGCAAGTAAATGGTAGTTTGTCGTTACCTTTGAACATGGCACTTGTCTGCATATCATTTCATTCAATTGGGTATTCAACTGATTTCCATGACGATCCACTTTCATGAGTCATGTCACTCCTTTGAGTCTTTCAAAAGAATGCAATGTCCACTGTCGCACTATGTGTTTGTCTGGTCTAGTCATGCTGCCAAGTCTTTTGTCATGCCACCCGATGTTCAAAGGGAAGTTGAAGAAGTTTTACCTCTGCAGTCAAAGCAGTCGCTGTGTCAGTACTTTTGAGTCAGTCTTATGGTTACCTCATTCACATCATTCCAAAACTTTGTTCCAAGTTTCGTGTCGTCAATGTGGGATTCATCATGGCCCTCCTTCGACGAGACTATTCTTGTCGACATCAACTCATCATCCGGGAAATAGTCTTAGAAACAAATTTAGTACCTTGAGATATGTAAGCCTCAATGACAGATTCTCTTTCTCTCGACATAGGTTCACATCATTGACCTTTGATCGATAGAATCGACTGGGTGATCAACATTAAGACATCTATTCACACTCAGTAGATTGTACTAGGGTACCTTGGGAATCATTGACATCAATGGTGATCTCCCTCGCACTTGTTAATGGTTCACATCATTGGTCGGTAATCAAGTGGTTTCTACCATGTTCAACTTCAGAACATTGTAATCACATGGATAGAATCGTACTTTGTGGAAAATGAGACGAAGACCCTGGGGACTTGTTTAGCACTCATTGCTTTCCCCAGGTTGCGATGGAGTTTTGTATATCAAGCATGGATCCACATTTGTATGGCCGTGGCTAAGCTCAAATTTGCATCTGTATGACATAGATCTATGTTGTATGTCTGGTAGCTATGTCCAAGTTTGAATCCTCTATCACATGGATCTACGTTGTATTCTAGTATCCATGGTTGTTTATTCCTCTCATGGATCTGCCTTGTATTGGTCTACAGCCATGAGTCGGTTACATTTTTCTATGAGTCAAAAGTATTGATGTACTACAGATGCCTACTTGACGACACTCTCCGATCAAGCTGACTGTCACCTCGAAGTGATAACTTGTTCTCTCAAAGCTCTCACTTATCGTATCCCTCTAAGACTCATGATTTGGGGGAATTTTGTTATACACAAATCCTGTCACCAACATGTGATGAGATCCTTAACCCCTATGTTTTCCCTAAATCCCAAAATTGGAGTGGAAACTTGCTCTGGATATCAATTCTACATGAAAAAACCTAGCACTGCGCTTTCCCTTTAGCTGATGAGCAATACCTTGTTTAGCACCGCCTGAGTCCTTTTATAAAAAAGCAGTGCCACCACGGATGTGCTTTATTCTTGAAACGGTTCTCACCTAAACTGCTCTGTCATCAGGGAAAAAAGTGGTACCCTTGGTAAAAATGGAAAAAAGGAGGATTCTCGAGGCTTCTATAACTTGAGCCTCGTGTCCTCCCTTATCTCTATTAATCTGGGTTGGTTGGAGTCGAGATCCCTCTTGGTAGGATCTTATAGCCACCTCACCCACAATTCTCTCAACTATCCCTATCCATTGAACCCTATAAATACAAGCTCATATCCATAGTTGAGGGAGAGAACTAAATGGTAATGTTATGTTGTTGAATTGACTATCTAACCCAATCCATTGGAGAGCACAAGAGAGCAAGTTGGAGCTATCGGGTATGAGGTGTTTGTCTTATGGAGGAGTTTGTCAGCACTAAGGAAATGGTTGTAATCTTCTTCATTCATTTATTAATGCAAAGTTGATTTCCATCCCACATATCTGTTGTACTGATCTCGCATATATATGTTACTAGATTCCTTAGTCACTAGTATGGATGTGTGGATAATGTTCTGGTAGCTTTGATGTTCTTGTTTTTTTGACATGTTCTGCAGGTACACAGGTTCGTCATCAAATCATTATTCCAGGTGTTTACAACATTCAGGGAAGGTCTTCATCATTTTTCGTTCACTCATTTGTTCTGGATCTGAACCATTTAGACCAGAGGAATAGCTTATGTCCGCAGAAGGTGCAATATTCCTGACAACAATGAGGACATTCAACAAGTTCAGTTTGGGGGAGATATTGGGTCATGGATTTTTCCATATTTTCATCACCTATCGGCATATATTTCATCCCTCTTCTTCATATTATTATCCATTTATCATTCCATTTTCCATCCATTTGTCGTAACTGCCCGTAAAATACCATATTACTTCCATTGATGCTTTAGTGGTTAATCATGATTATTTTCCTTTATTTTTAATGAAGTGGAAACTATTATGCACAATGTTACTAATGATGGTTTGTGGAGTGATTTTTCATGGACAGGACACTTACAGCTAGTTGTTACAGCTGGTTGTTGCAGCCTTAACCAAAAACGCATGTTAGTTAAGAACACCTTGATTCGTGTCTCGATTTACGGGAAGATGGAAAAGAATCTTTAAAATCCGAGACATGGGTTTTGTGCATAACGGCCTCATTTACTTGACTGTCAAGGAAATCACCAAACAAAACTACATTTTGAGATATACAGGTGGTTATTCGAGAGATTATTTTCCATATTTGCAATTATGGCTGGTTTTCCAAATTAGCAAATTTGTTGAAACAGATCAAGTTAGGGATTCGGTTTCTCACTCTCCTGGGAGAAATTTATGTATAAATATGTAATAAATCTCATGAGCAAGGGAGAAAGAGAGAAAGCAATGTTATGATGTAGGATTTGATCCAAACTCTATTGTAACAATTCCATTATGATAATACATGCTAGTAGTTTCTTAATTCTTGAGTTGTAGACCTTCATTGTGGAGATCCAGATCTGCTCAGTGGAGGAAGGGCCCTCTTCCCTGAGCAGATGCCAGTAGTGTTTATTGTAAGTGTGTTATTGTTTAGATTTGCTTATTATTTTTTGCTTTCTTCCATTCATTATATTTATCATAGTTGTATGCTTTCATTCATTAGATTTGTCATAGTTGTTGTTCTGTTAATTCATTTGATAGATCGTTGGCAAACATAACACTTCTATTAGATTTATGCAATTAGATTTATTGTTTCATAGGAATAGATTTTGTTTGAAGTGTGTTAGATTTACAGTTTGGTTTCATGAATAGGTTTTAGGTTTGATTTCTTTTCAAGTAGGTGTGATCTAGTCTACAAAGAGTTTTGATTTCATACCAATAGATCAACAGTTCTAGGTAGAAATTGTGCTTGCATAGATATTGCATGATAGATTTGAAATAAAATACTTCCTCGAGTTGATAATTTATGTTTGGGAGTTTCCGTTGTTTGATTAATTAGACAATTAATCCCACCAACAACACATAGGATGTTATAGAAAGTTCATTAATTGGTATGCGTAGATTACAACCCCACTAGATAAATTATTGAAGAAAGATATCAAATTTCGCTGGACTGAAGAATGCCAAAAGAGATTGGATACGTTGAAGCATAAATTGGTGACTATGCCAATTTCGGTGTTCCGAGATTGGAAGAAGGTTTTCCATGTTCATCATATGGATGCATCATCAGTCACGTTGAGTGTATTACTAGCACAACCAGGGGATGGATATTTAGATCATTTGATTTATTTTCTAAGAAGGAATTTGTCCACTGTAAAAAGAACTATACCACCAAAGAGCACGAGGGATTGGCAATGGTGTACATGCTACAAAATTTCAATCATTATTTGTTGGATTCACAGTTTAATATGTACACTAACCATTCTACACTTCAATATTTAGTTAATAAGTTAATGTTGGGGGCGAGATATGTAGATTGTTACAACTATTTCAGGAGTGTGATTTTGAAGTTATGGTAAATCTGGGGAAGTTGAACTTAGGAACTGACCATTTTTCGCAAATAGAAATAGGAGAAGATGGGGGGGATGTAGATGAAAGTCTACCAAATGTACACCTATTTTTAATTTAGATGGTTGATAATTATTTCTTAGAAATAATGTAATTCTTGAGTACTAGCGTGGCTCTGTCAAAAGTATATGGTTGTGCAAAAGAAGAAACCTATATTCAAGGCAGCATACTATCAATTGATAGCATGAAGTTTGTATAAGTTAGGTACAGATGGAATTATGTAACGATGCATTTTAGAACATGAAAGGCCTACAATATTGACGGAGGCCCATGAAGCAGTTTTGGGAGTCCATTATGAGGAAAGAAACGACACAGAAGATTTTTCGCATAGGTATTTGGTGACCTACCTTGCACAAAGATGCCAAGGAATACTGTCAGATGTGTGATATCTTCCAGTGGGTGGGAAAGCCATCAAGGAGGGATGAGATGCCCTTGATGACCCAAGTAAGATTACATCCATTTGATAAATGGGTAGTGCATTTCATTGGACCGATTAATCCACCTATGAAGTGATTGAGAGCAAGATACATTATCATGGAAACGGATTATTTAACCAAATGGGATAAAGCGGAACCTGTGAAGGATTGCAGTGCACAGATAGTTGTGTGGTTCTTATTTGAGAACATTGTAACAATGCTTGCATTCCCAAGAATATTGATAAGTGATCAGGGGAATCATTTTTGAAATCAAACCATCATTGCATCAATAGAGGAATTCCAAATTTCTCATCAAAAGAGTGCTCCTTACCACCCCCAAGCAAATGCCACAATAGAAGCATTTAACAAAATTCTAGAGAATGCATTGACAAAGGTTTGCAATGTGAATCGATATTCTTGGGATTTGAGAATTCCTACAGTACTTTGGGCCTATATGATAACATGCAAAAACTTGATTGGACAGACACCCTTCAGGTTTTTGTATGGGAAAGAGGTAGTCTTTCCTATGGAATTCATTATTCTGAGCTTGCGCATTGTTGCGGTCATGGGACTAAAAAATAGTGGCATAGTCAAAAGAATATTATTAGAATTAATTAAGTTGGAGCAAGATCAATTTGTCATAAGGTTTCACCAACATGTCTAGAAAGTGCACGAGAAGGCATGACATGATAAACACATTAAGAAAAAATAGTTCAAGAAAGGAGATTTGGTCCTGATATATGACATCAAGTTCATGAGACATATAGGTAAGTTTAGAATTCATTGTATAGGACCTTATGTTATAAAATTTGTCACGGAGGAAGGGGTTATTTAGCTTGAGAAATTGAAAGGGAACCCCTAGAAGTATTTGTCAATGGAAGTCGGCTAAACCTGTATAAGGATAGTCATCCTTCCACACAGTAATTAGAAAGAGAGAGAGAGAGATGTTGTAGATAAGAATGTCATAGAAAAGAGGAATGTTGCAAGGAAGGTGCAACATGTTGAAGAGCTAAATACTAAACCATCAGCACAAGGAGCGCACTAGATAAATGAGGTAGCATGGTTTGGAATCCAAGGAAAAGACCGAAAAATTTGGCAAGTGTGAACATTAAAGGGCAGAGTATTAACAGAAGTCCAAGGACACGGCGTAATAAATGCAGAGGATAATTAGCGGATTTGGACAAGAGAACACATACCGAGTAAATCTAGACCACATTCAGGAATTGTTACATTTATATAGGCTCACATTGAATGTATAAAGGGACGCAAAGGCATACAAGACAACTAAGAAAATGGGTTAAAAGAATGAGTAGAATGACGGGATCCGACCATAAGCTGAAAGCAGTTAAAGTCGAATCTAATAGGGAAAATTTGAGTTGAGTGCAATCGCTAAGTGTAGAAAGATGTTACCAAAAGTACCAGTACCTATACCTGCAGTGCAGAGAAAGGTATAAACAAAGAACCCTTCTATGGTAATCAAATAAGAATTTTTGGCAGCAACTGCATCATGATCAATAGTAGGGAATGGGGAATCAACCTCCACATCAACAAAATATCATAGCTATTACGCACCTCTGAGGAAAATGGATGCAAAACCAATGAACTTACAAAATCAGGTGAAATATCCCTTGCAAACACCATAAATTCCGAAAGGCATGCCAATTTGGGGTAACCTATTGGGGGCTATAAAGAAATTAAATTATGCAAACCACAACATCATCATAAAGAGAATTTTTTGGAAATTGCAATGGAAAACTATTTGTAATAGAGGATTATCTCATATTCATCGATTCTCACATTGGAGCCACAACAATGGGTGATGGGGTTGCAGTGCTCAAGCATGTTGAATTTGCTAGAAATTTTTCATTTTGGTGGAAGTATGAAAGTGAATAACTATGTACAAATGTTGTTGATTTGTGTGCACAGGGGTTTCCTACGGTTGGATACCGCAGTATAAATAAGAGAAAGTTGATTATAGATATAATGGGGTTGCTAATAGCAGGAGAGGATTCGACACATTTGATCAAGAATAAGAAGTAAGATAAATATTTGGTTGAAAGGATGAAGGAAAAGTATGGTACCCACATAGCGCAGCAAGGGTTAGTTATGGAGAGTATCATGGATGATGCAGTAAGGTTCACAACACAACTATTGGTGTGCAATTTGGTTAGGAAGAGTCGCAAAGATAAGGTTTCAGTGAGATTTATAGTAGTAGTAGAGAAGTGTGTAGAAGGAATACAAATGAATTGGTCAACATTCATAGTAAATGAGTTCCTGCAAGACTACAAAGAGGCACAAGAAAAAGCACAATTGTTTCATTATGCATGGTTGTTGTAATTGACTGCCTTGATTGCATGGAGGGAGCCGAATGAGTCACAGTTCTTGGATACTACGCATAAACCATTTTTAGCGTCCAAATACGCTAATATGTGGTTATAAAGCTCAAGAAGAGGTAGATAGAAAAAAATGTGAAATTATTTGTCTATTGCAATGTTATTCGATATATTATCAAGGAAACACCATGCATGAAACCACAAGTAGTGGACATGTACAAAGGAATATCATGCTTTAGGGTCAACGTGCACCAAAGGTATATCCAATCCAGGAGGAATCTGGAAAAATGATGTAAGCCAATAGTAATTAGGATAATGAACCAAGATGTCAATGCATTTTTAACTGATTGGGAGGATGAATGGAGAGTCCCAGTCATAGAGGAAGAGAAACATAAGCAAGATGAGGCGTAAGACAAGGATTTAGAGGAAGAACCAAATGGAGAGAAATATAGAGAAGAAGACGACCAACAAGATAGTGAACCAAAATAAGGTAATGATGTAGGAGAAACAAAACAGGAGACTACACCATATGTAGGTGAAAAGAGGAAGTAGCATAGCAAGGCAGGCCCTTCCACACTAATGAAGAAGAGGAAGGTAGTAAAAGAACCAGTTGTACACTCACTGACTGAAGATGAATTGGAAAAAATAGGGGAACAATTTAGAGAAGTGGTAGAGGAAGCATAGGAAGTAGTATTTAAGAAACAGGATGAGATGAAGACAAGTATGCAAGAACAATTAGTTGCATTGCAACAAGCCCTAGAAGTAGCAAAAATAACGTGTAGAAGACCAAGAGAACAACATGCATAGAATACATGACAAATGGAGATGATTACTCAATCATCAAATGTATCAAAGGCATAAAGAACTATGAATATAGCACTAGTATCCTTCGAGTTACCTACACTAGAACTATAGGAAAGTGTATCAGTAGTAAGTTCAGTAACTTGATTTTGTCAAAAAATATAGTAGAAGTGTTGTACACTTTGAAAACAAGAGTAGCAAGGGAGGTACAACTACATGTATCCACAACGTTAGTTGAGAGGACCGAGGGTATGGTGGAAAACATGAAATTGTAGTAGGAAAATGAGAATTTGTGAAAGAATAAACAAGAGACATATAAGGAGAAAGAAGCAACAGAATGGGGAAAGAGGAAGTAGTCCGGGAAAATGAGAAGTCGTAGCAGGCCCTAGAAAGGCTATATAAAACAATTATGGAGAATGAAATGGAAGTGGATATCCCATTTGAAGAAAAAATTATGAAGATAAGTGAAGAAATTAAAGGATCCTAGGAAAAAATTGTACACTTGGAACCGAGAGAAACACCAAGTACACCACTAGAGAAAAGACATGGAGTAGAGAGCTACCGTGACTGTCGCATTAGAAAACATCAAGACCTTACATGAGAAGCGCAGGAAGTTGTGTGAAGAAAGTACGTAGATATGGAATAAATTGTTTGAAGACACTCAATCATAGATAATAGAGATAAAGATATGCAATGTGCAAGAGAAGGCACAAAAGATGAAAGATGCAATGAACACTTTACCGGCGAAAAAGAGAGTAGTTGCATTGGTTGAAAATAGGAAACAACAGCAAGAGATTATTTAGTTGAGCATGGAACAATAGAGCATTGCAAAACATTTGGAGGTACTACTAGAGGAAGCATACAAAGTTACATAAAACCTCATTCCTCTGCAAGAATGGATAAAGTAGACAATCGATGAAAGAAAGAAATAGTTGCAAGCACCACTCACTATGTAGATAGTGGAAGGAATTGTACAACAAGAAACTTAGGAAAGTTTCATGTCATGAAAGAAAAGGAAACACTTCAAAATCCAACTGAGGAAGTGGAATCAACTCAAAAGTAGTCATGGATTGATGTGCATCAGAGAGCACATGTGGTCATCATGAAGAAAATTGTCGGCCAAATTTTTGAAAGGACAATAAATAAACATTGAAATATTTTAAGTAATATTAGCTGGAACAAGGTAATAATAATGCAGTGAGGAAAAGTACTTTGGGATCAACTATTAAGAAGGAAATAGAAGGTATATTGGAGCATTTCACTTCTTTTTGTTGTTTTTAGGGAATATGTTGTTATTTTGGGCATATGTTGTAGGGATGCAGAACACAGGGGGAAAGTAGAGATGTCAGGTAGTGAAAATAGGTTGATGGTATAGAAAAAAAAAGTCTCCATATAGATAGAGACAAATCATAAATGTTGCAAAAAACCATGGCACCACCAAAAGCAAAAGTGAAATCATAGAGAGAATCCTAACAAGAAATTGGGGTTGCTTCAGGCAGGAGCAGCTAGAGTAGCTAAGGTAATACCAATCAATAGGTTGGAAAGATGAGATTCTTGAAGGTCGTGATCTTGGACACCATTGATAATGTGAAGGATAAGATCCAGGATTCTAAGTCATGTCTAAGAGGTCTTTTTCAAGATGAAGGATGGTTGGAACTCTAGTTACATCAAAGTTTGGAACATCATTCCCAGGAAGTAACAAATTTGATTTGAAAGGTGTTGTGAAATAGTACTCAGGCTACTATAATGAATAATTTTAGACTAAGAAGCTCGTGCAGTAGGTGAAGTTGCTTGGGACGATCAACAGGTGAGTATTGGAGGCCTGTTGGAGTGATTTTTGGACCTATCTTGGAAGTTGTGTACCATATATGAACCATGGGACAAATCAACAATGAAACCAAACTGTGCAGAAGGAGGAAGTTAGTTAGAAATTAATTAGGACTTTTGTCCACTTTGTAATGGGCTCCACCCATGTTGTAATGTATACATATGTAGGAGATATAAGAGTAAAGGGTTAGCTTATGATTGGCTAGAGGATGTTTGTTATTTGTTTTTAAGTCATTGTTCTTAATGTGTCATGTTGGGTAGTTGAATATCGTAACATATTATTGATGTGCATAGTTCACATCATGTAAGACTATCCTATTGATAATGAGAATGAGTAGATATATTCTGAAATACTTTGCATTTATATTGAATATGGTGAATGTTTATGTTTGTTGCACACTTGGATACTATGTTATGTTGTTGTTATGAATGTGTTATATATTTCCACGAATGAGTTATACTATGTTGTGAAGTAGATGAATGAATAATATATATGTTGAATATATGTTTGCATCCCTTCATTCCTGCGGAATCTTGGTTCATGTAGTCCTCCTTGATACCTAGGGTAAGACTTCACCTACTTCTGGGTGATGTCAAAAGGGCTAATGTCTTAGGTTTTGTTGGTGAAATTTATGAAGAACCTTAGGTGTAACCGCATGCCAACACTCATCCACTAGGATTTTTCTTGTTATCTTATTAGCTCTGGCATCCCAAAGTCTCCAGAAAATAGAGAGCAAATCAAAGTGACTGATAATAATATCCCACTCATGCAAACTAGCATTGAAAGTTGAAAAATACACACTTTCAAAAAAGAAGAGGTGGCTAAAAATTTCTCATAGATCTCCACCATTCTAGGACTAGAGCTCACAAAGAAATTCCTCACACCATTGATTAACCGAATTTGAAAATGGGAATGAGTACAGAACCTCAAGGAGATTTATTTTAGCATGAATGAAAATGATCCCATCTACCAAAATCATGGGAACATAAATATCATTAATGACATAAAGGACTACCATAATCCACCTATTTGAAATCAAGACTACCATCAAATCAATCATAGAAAAACTTTGAAAAAACTACCTCTAAGGAAAGGGGAGAGAACTAAGAGGATTAAAAACAACATGACCAAAAAAGTTATGGTAAATACCCCAACTTATGAACTCCATTTTCTAGTCAACTCCCCTTAGACAAGCGAGAGGCGAGATTAGCCAATTTATCAGCTTGAGTGTTATGTTCTCTCTGAACATGAAATAACTGAGTAGAGGTGATACAAGAAATAAAACCAATTATCCTTAAATGAAGACAGTTTGCAATTAAGTCCTTCAACATATGATGACTCCTTGTCTGAGAGATCATGATAAGGAAATATCCAATTATTATAAGAGAGCTAATTCCAATTGCAACAACATGTTTTAGACCCAAAAAAACAACATACCTCTCGGCCATATTGTTAGTGCAAATTCTAATGCCACATGCATACATTACTATTTATTTTCCTATGGGGTCAAAAGTACCCCCTCCCCCACTCCGACACCTGCCTACCCATACAAAAAATGACTATTAACCAAAAAAAGAATAGAGAAATTAAAATTATGAATGGCAAGGAGCATATTGTCAATGAAAGTTACAAATAATGACAATTGGTCAGTAAAAAGTATAGAGAAATTAAAATTCTAAACAACAAAGAGAACATATGATTGGGGTTGTCCTTGGTGAAAACTACGATTAATATTGGGAAGCAAGAGAGGTAGGGTATGACATTTACTGGAGTATATAGATTTAAAAGTTTAAATGGTCTTTGATTTCTACCTCATTTTTCATATCATAGATATGAAAACATGACAAAGCTAGCACATGTGGCTACAAGAAGTTTTGAGGAAGATAGATTGAGATTGGTCACTGTGTAATCTCTTTGTCACTTTTTTATATACATCCAGTGTCACTTTCTTACTATTCACATTTTTCATCATTTAAGATTGTTACTTTATTACTATTCAACTAATTATTCATGTAAATTTTGAAGTGGCCTTTTTTATAGCACTTTCTATATTATAATAGATACTCAATAAATTCCAAATGATCTTATTATTCTCAAAGATGCACATAGACAAAAAAAAATGATCACCTACAATTTTCAACCATCTTCCCACAACTGGATCCATCCTAAATCCATCTAAATTTCGCATCTACCAAGAATCAATAGGGATCAAATCCCTTAAGGTGCAAACATATTCTCTAGTTTTGCACCTCAAGGGATTTGAGCCCTATCAGTGCTTGGTAGATCCAGAGTTTAGATGGATATAGGATGGTCTTAAAAATGAACAAAGAGAGGAAATAGGGAGATAAAGTTTATGCTCAAATAATTGAAAAAACTACCACTATGGATTTCATTATCTTAAAAACAAACAAAGAGAGTGCATGTTTATAAATAAAATAAAAAAATATTTTCCTTAGATACTACCATCAAACTTATTAATTACTAACTTTAAGTGAAGATTTGATTCACATCAATTGCAAAGGTATTTTCTACTAATTGAAAACATCATTTACAATCACATCTCCTGATTTGAAACATCTTTGATTTAGTATATGATACTAAAATTAAGGAAACATCTCTCAGGAAGCATATTTCAATAAAGGCACATGTATCTCTTCTAATCTCTCCATATACATTTAAACTTTAAATGTTGATGATGATGATGGTTATTAATTTCCACTAATACCAGCTTTGTTTTATCAAACTTTAAAAGGTAAGGGATCACTTGGTTTTTTTGTAGAATTATATTTAAGTGCACAAAAATATTTAAGAGAAACCATCCTAGATTAACATAGTTATGATGAGTTAGGAAGGTTAGTATTGTATCGAATGTTTTGAAATTTTTCTCTAATCTAAGTGTACGCAAGACATTCCATGAGAAAGTATTTTTTATCTTCAACCCTCTTAGTATCACAAAGATAACAAATTATTTCATCCCACTATGCTTTAGGAAATGTCAAGCACCATCTTTTACTATGAGTTCATGAGAGTTTGTTCTTGTTAGCAATGTTGATTTTCTTCTTAATGTTAGTTAAAATAGGGAGATGGTTTTGATCTTCTAGATTAGGGTTGATTACCTCCTTATAGTATCTTATTTTTCTCTTATATTCTCATTCTTTATCACACCACAACTTCTCCTTAAGTTTAGATGTAATAATACTTCTGATATTATTAATATTATGTAGTGTAACCTCTTCCTCGACTCCCCAATGATTTAGTCAATACATGGCATCTTTACTCCAACCTTGCTTAAGTCACAATTTGATTTCACTAGAATAAGAAACAATCTTAGGAAGCCTATTGTCTCCCATATTTTTTATCTTATTCTTGTGCATTAGGTAACTAGTCATAGCCATGCTCTAAAAGGGGTAGAGACTCACTTATGTGAGCAGGATAGGATAAGGTGTACTTCCTTTAATTTTGAGATTGCATGTTATAAAGTGGTTTTACATTTATCTCTCCTTCCCCATGTTTCTCTATATATGTTGCACCCTCAAAATTCACATCCATATATGATAATAATAGTTTAAAAGAGGAGTTTCTTGTTATCCCAAAGCCAAACGAATGTTGATTTAAAATTATTTTCAAGCCCATCATAATATTTCTACCCTACATTAATCCTTTTCTCAATGCTACAATTCTAGTTAAGCTATGATTAAGACCGATTATGAGATATTTGTATGAATCAAGTTCCTCATTGCCATACATGAAACTAACATAAGCTTTTTTGGGGATCTGATTATCATAAACTTGGTTTTGGAAATAGTAATAGTCATACACGTACTAGAGGAAAAAATCAATGAGAATTTTTAGTTACTTGCCAGGATCATAGGGACTCCTTTCCATAAGAACAATATTATCAACATAAAGAGGAAGGATGATGACTATACTAATTAGAGGAAATTTGGGGTGTAAAATGGGCCTTATAAGAAAACGAGTCATCATATAAGAAAACTGAGTCAACCATAACTTCTTGATGAGTTGGAATTCAAGAACAAATAGAATTTCAATAAAATGAGTAAACCATAATGGTTGACTTGACATATTTGTCATAAAAAAACTACTTTTTTGTTCATATTTTCAACATATCTCCCTGTGTATTTACTCAAATTTTGAGCGGGATCACTCATTGCATGCATAATTAATCATCACATCTTTTCAATTATTTCTTGTTTTTGGGGCAATGTGCTCCGTCAAAAATATGTAGTGTGGGTACTCGTTGGATGCGAAATTTAATTATGCATGCATCAAGTGCTCTCGCTCGAAATTTAAGGGAGATCTGTTGAAAATACGAACAAAAAAAGTAGTTTTTTCTTTCTTCCTCCAAAATTAATAAATATTATTTTATTATTTTAACGATTATTTTATTATTTTCCTTAGGAGGTCCATTTTAGACCCCAAAATTCCTCTAATTGGCATGTCAAATTCATGTAGCCATAATCTATATATTCTCAATAACCATATAGCTTCCTAATGTATATACCAAAAAGGGTGGGGAGGAGGGGACAACCTTGCTTTAATCCTATATTATAATTAATTTCTTTCTAGCCATCACTCGGGGTTCTTAAACTTGGAAACCTCATACAACCTTATCGCAAAAAGTCTCAACTCAAAAGGGGATTTTAGCTCTTCTAATCTATTCCAAATATTAGTTATGGGAAAAGTGTCAAATGTTTTTCTAAAGTCAATAAAGAAACACTAAAGATTGGTTTTACTATTACAACACTACTCAGCAATGATCCTAAGCATAAAAAGATAGTCCCCATAGTTGAATGATAGCTCTTAAATCTTGCTTGTGATTTAGCGCTTTTTTGTGGATTTTTATCCATGTGTTGATCTTCTTTTCCAACATAATTCCATATAACTTGGTTGAAAGATGGTTAATCATAATGGTCCTATAATTACATGGATTTTTTTAATCTCCAATTTTAAAAATAGAACCAAGAGGCTTTATATTTAGGGTTTAGGGAAAACCTACTTCATTGCTAAATTGAATAGCTTGTGGATGTGAGGGATGAGGATATGCCCACCTATTTTTGAGATTTTATCTTGGTATCCTTCAATATCCTTAGCTTTTGTTTTGTGATCTGCTTAACCCAAAAATCTATGCCTTCTCAAGATGAAAACGTATTCCTTTATAGAAAGGGATTGAATGTACGGTCAACGACTTCAGGGGATCCATAAACATTTTTAAGGTAGGAATTCTAGTCCCTCAACGGAGTCATATTGTTTTCTTTAGTTTTTCATTTTATAATTTTCCTCCATAATTTCTTAGGATCTATCTCAGAGAGATTCAAAAGCTTCTCTTACTTTCTATTTATATAATACATTTTTTCCTTTTGATTAGGGCTTTGTAATTATACATATTGTCAAATTTTAAGGACTCATTAGAAGAATCCCTAATGACTTTTGTAGCATACTTGCACTCTTTATCATACCAATGGTTGGTCATTCTATATTCCTTTTTATTTGACACCATGATAGTGAACTTGTTAATGGAATCATAGAGGTTTGTGGTAAAATTATAATAGAGGTATCCAATATTTTCCTTATTTAATTCATTATTTAAATGCCTTAAAAATATATTAGTTTTATTTTTTATTGAAGATTAAGTGATTTTGGTTATTATAATTATTTATTGTGGAGCTTATGTGTTTACCAAAGTTTAGAGTTAGAGTTAAAGGTTTATAATCAGAGGCAGGATCACGGTCATTTAAGATGTCAAAATTTAGTATTTGGTTATATACTTGGATATCATATATACTACCATGTATGCAAGTCATATAGTTGGATTTCAGCCACTTCATAATACCATTGGAAATTATTAGATTGGTTATCTAGTTGGATTTCAGCCACTACATAATACCATTGCAAGTTATTAGATCTTGAGAACTACAAATTCTCAACCAAGTATTCAACGTTTTTTTGTTTATGCTAGCTAACAGAAGGTCCTCACCTAGCCATAGAAGATTAAGATTGGAATCATTGCTTAAGATAATAGCTTGGTCGACCATTGTTCTAACATTAAAGTCTCCTAGCAGGAGTATATTTCCTTCATTTATTAAGTATATTTCCTTCATTTATTAGGTTGTAAAAATCTTGTTTTAAACCATTGTAAGGACATTTTTATCGATGTTATGATTCTTATAAATTTAGAATTGATAGCTGTAAAATAGCATATTGCTATATAAATTTTCGTAGCATTGATATATGAAATATTCATCTAGAGGTATTGGTTGAAAGGATCTTTCCTGCAAATCCCAATAGGAAGAAAAATGTTCGCAGTATGTGGTAGACGCATATTTTATATGGATCTATATTGGCTTAATATGTAAATCATGGTTTAATGATGGCTCAAATCCCATACCACATAGCAAGAAATATCCAAGTTTCATCAAAGTTTTTAGTTTCAATTAATTGGAATATATATCTCTTTGGTTTTGAAGTTTAGGTTAGGGTCAACATTGTAAAAATAATAATAATTTAATATTTTGTTATTGGGTCGAGATGCGTTTTCTACAACCCAATATGAGGGAGAAGTGTAATTGCATGCTTATGTGGAGTTGACATGTGGTACTTTGATAAAATAATAAAATATTAAGTAAATTCAAATTTTACAATGTCGACCCTAACCTAAAAAAAAGAAGTGAAGCTTACGCGTCCCACTTTCATAAAATAATAAAATATTAAGTAAATATTTTTTTTACAATATAGACCCTAATCTAAACTTCAAAACCATATATATATATATATATATATATATATATATATANTTGAGTCATCATTAAACCATGATTTACATATGAGGGATTTGAGCATATACTAAAGATTTACATATTAAACCATTATAGATCCATCTTAACTATAGAGATCTGTCTAAGTGGTTAGTGAAATAGAGATAAGTAGTTGGGATCAATCTCGATCATAGGTTAAAATGGAGTGAACTCAGTACCCTCAATTCTAGACAATGATATTTCATATAAATACATTTAATATTCTTTGGGTTGAGTTTGATTTTTTAATCATAAAACTAATCTCTTATTTCTAAATGGATAACCACTCTTTCCGTGTCATTTAAAATCAAACCAAATGTCACATATAATTTGCTAAGTATCTTTATAATTGAATTCTATTAACACATGTAGTATGTTGTTACTAACAATGTATTTTAAAATTAGAAATCTGGCTATTTCGTATGCTTATTTTTATAAATATCCTTGTAATTAAAATCCATAAATTCAAATGTTCTCTTGTTGTTCACAATCTTGTGTTGTATATTTTAAGATTTTTTTTTAACTTGATAAAATATAAGTTTTATATATACATTCTTAGACTAATAGATTAAATATAAGTTTTATGTATATATACATTCTTTAAATTAGCAAAGTAAATATAAGTTTTATGTATACATTATACAGAATATGTGTACATATATTTTCTTATTATATCTAAAAAAATATAATGTTTGGTAAGTGTTTATATGGTTAGTGTATGAGACAATTAAAGTTATTATGGACAATGTTTATAAATATTTATCATGTTAATTTTAAAATTATAATTTATTAATTTATTTTTTTGACAAAAACGGTTATGTTTTGAATTATAAGAGCAGTATAGAAACCACTTGAAAAAATTACATCAATCTGGTTTAATGATCGCTAGATCTTCTTGTGCTTGCATTTTCTCTTACAATCATGCATTGTCCAACAACCAGACAAAAAGTCAACTGACTCTTAACCTCATGCTTCTTAAGGTGGTAACTCTAAGGATAGATGCATATTTACTAAAAGCTAATTTTTACCTAGTCCAATTGCTTTATTAGCCGCTTGATCCACCAAATCATTAAGCTCCCAAAGCACATGAAAGAACTATAACCGTCTAAAAGTCTTTGAGACAAGCCTTATTCTTTTGATCAGCCTATCCAACCTTAAATTCCAGCTCTGATTTGCTTCATTCATCGCCTGAATTATAATTCAAGACTCTCCAAAAACAATGGCTTCCTCAACTCCCTTTTTTTCCAGCTGCTTAATTCCTTGCCAGAGCCCATAGGCTTCAGTCATATTATTTGAATCATTTCCTATGTTCCAGAAATATTCCATTTCTATTTCCCCATCAGGGATGATGATGACTCCTCCTCCTCCCGCCATCCCTGGGTTCCCCTTTGAGGCACCATCGAAGAACAGTTTGACTATTCTTCTCTCTTTCATCTAGCTTCCAAATTGGACCTTATCTAACCTTATTTCCCAGCTTCCTCACAACTGCACCTATGTCTATATCTGAAAAACTGAAGGTTTGCATCCAAATAATTTCATTGGCAGCCAAATTTGTTTTATTTTTGGGAACCACCTTGATCTTAATAATCTCTCCCATGAGAGCTCGTGTTTTGGCTATAGTCTTGTCTGGAGGGTGTGCTTTGTTATGAAACATTCTTATATTACTCTTAATCAAAATATGCCATCATATAATCTTTGGAAGCTTCATCGAACAATATTTTACTCCTTTTTTATTATTCATATCTCCCTTAAACACCTTTTCCAATTGATAAAACATTGTTGCACGTTGCCTGGAATCTCACCCTATTGAACCACGGTTCTGTTAACATACTCCACACTGTTATGAAATAATTACACTCAAAGAATAAATGCATAATTGTTTCATTATTTTCACAGCACAAAGAGCATCTGAATGACCCCCTCAATCCCTCTCTTTTCCAAATTATTTCATGTTAAAATCTTCCCATGCACCAACGTCCAGTAGAAGATGTCAATTTTCGGCAGCATGACTATTTACCACGGATTTTTCCATATTTATGGGTTAATGGATGCATTGGGGTTGGTTGAGAATACTTTATATCCTTGATCAGTGGTGTACAAACTCGTGCAGCTACCCCAACCACGCTTATCCCTCTTCCTTCTGTCCACTAGCGCTGAGTCTGATAAATTATCTAAGAATTGATTTTTTTCTCCTTTAATTCCAGCTGGGAATTCCAGTATGGTCCATCCAACCCATCTATATGGAGGTTCGTTCACCCAGTTAGATATATCCCATAACATTTTGATTCCTTTCCTGTCGGTCCACCCTTTGAACCCTGGCAGAAATGGTGGAAGAGGTTTCCCCATAATTGATTCCTGCCATATCCTTATCTTCTTACCATTTCCAGGTATCTAATGGAGATTATCTCTAAACTTAGGCAGCACCTTCCTGCAGAGTGAGAAAATGGGAGTCCCATGCTTATTCCTCGGATCTGAGTCAAGGCACCGGATCCTTGAGCCTGAGAAGTATTTGCTCCAGATCACCTAGTTTCTCTAGGATGGCTTGGTGTCTATTAGATTCCATAGCAATTTGGTTCCCATCACCAGGTTTTGAAATTTCGAATCTCTAATTTGTAGAACACCTTCCATACGTG
This sequence comes from Pseudotsuga menziesii, assembly GCA_001517045.1. Lineage (NCBI taxonomy): Eukaryota > Viridiplantae > Streptophyta > Pinopsida > Pinales > Pinaceae > Pseudotsuga > Pseudotsuga menziesii. The sequence goes on from LPNX011063393.1 coordinate 657,606, forward strand.
ACATTTTAATCTTCCTCCAGCTGATGAGGGCATATTTATTTCCTCCTCCATTTTTACATTTTAATCTTCCTCCAGCTAATGAGGGCATATTTCTTTCCTCCTCCATTTTTCCCTCCTTGCCAAAGGAAGGATCTAAGCATGCTTTCAATCTTTGTGAGAATTTTGGGTGGAGCTAACAGGACAGAACATTGGTATAATGGATAGTTGTTCAGTACAGCTTTAATCAAAACCAGTTTCCCAGCTAGATTTAGTCAAACAGCTCCCCAAGCGAGAATTCTATTTTAAAATTTTTCAATCAATGGATTCCAGTCCGAGATTTTTGGCTTACTTTTGAATATTGGTACCCCCAAATACTTAAAGGAGACCCAATTAGTTCCTTATATTTCCAGAGTGCGGGAGATTCCATTCATCTCCCTCGGTTTGACATTCCAACTGAATATCTTACTCTTTCTTAGGTTTATCTTATTTCCGGAGGCTTGACAGTAGTGGTCCATTTCAGTTTTAAACCTTCTAGCGATTAGCTGGCTGGCCCCTCCAAGCAGGATTGTGTCATCAGCAAACTGTGCATGGTTAATGTCTTTTGTCCCCCAGGCCATCCTGATGCCTATTAAATCTTGGTCCCTTATAGCTTTCTCAAGTTGAAGACTGAAAACAAAGGCTTGGGTTGCATAGAGCAATGGTGAGAGAGGGAATCCTTGCCTTAATCCTCGCGAGGCTTGGAAGAAGCCTGTTTCCCTTCCATTGACCCGGGGAGGAATCCAAGGCTTACTTATGCACAATTTGACCCACCTAATGAAGCTAGGATCAAACCCATATCTAGTCATAACTTGAAGGACAAATGAATGAGACACTTTGTCGAAAGCATTGGCTAAATCTATTTTCACAACCATACCTTTTTCACCATTCTGCAAGCTAGAATGGATTGCCTCTTGAACCAAGATGATGTTATCCCAGATTCTCCTGCCCTTAATGAAGCCACCTTGATTCTCGGGTATGATATATGGAAGGATGTTTTTAAACCTCCTCGCCATAATTTTGGTGATTATCTTATATCCAATATTACACAAGGAAATTGAGTGAAACCTGTCAAATGAATTCGCATCTTTCTCTTTGGGTACAAGTGCTAGGAAAGCAGAGTTCATGGTCCTACCAATCTTTTCACATCTCCGAGATTTTTTGACCATTTTAAATAAATCTTTCTGAATGATATCCCAACATGTCTTTATGAAATTTACATTAAACCCATCAGGGCTTGGCGCCTTATCCTCCTTCATGTCATACACTGTCGCTTTCATTTCTTCCATCGTGATCTCTTGAATCAGCTTGTCATTTCCCTTCTTTTTAACGATCCTTAGGATTAAATCCATGGTCTCATTTTCATTATTGGGGTCGAATTCTGTTGTGTATATTTCGTTGAAATGCCTGGTAGCTTCAGCCTTGATTTCATCAAATTCCTGAATGATTTTTTCCTGGGCGTGAATATCACGCACACCTTTGTAATTTTTCCTGGCCTTTGCTTTCTTGTGGAAATAGCCAGTATTCATGTCTCCTGCTTGAAGCCAGAAACATATGGCTTTCTGTCTAAACCTTTTTGCTTCCTATCTACAGGAAACATGGCTCCTATTGCATATCCACTTCCTTTTTTAGCCCTTCAGCTGAGATCTGGCTTGTTTCCATAGCGATTTGGTGGGCCTCTATCTTAATCGCTGCTTTTTCTTTTTTTTGGAATGGAGTTTCTAAGTTTTTTGCCCAATCCTTGAGTGTTTTCTTGACTCTCCGGAGTTTTTCTTCCAATATATAGAATGGTGATCCCATGACCGAATTTGACCATGCTTTGGCAACTATCCCCAAGAATTCACTGTGGGAGGCCCACAGAGGGTTGAACCGGAATGGAATTGGGCCAAGGTTTTGGTCTTTCTTCACCTCGAGAGAGATAGGCTTATGGTATGATCCCCCAAACGCCAGCATTTTGGAGGAAGGGTTCAATCCAAGAAGAAGAAAGGAATCTTGCACCAAAAATATATCTAGCCTGGCTGCAATATGCCCCGGCCCCAATCTCTTATTATTCCAAGTATACTTTCCTTTAGCTGGAATTACATCTGACAGGCCCCAATCCATTACAATTTCATCAACTTGCTCCCTGATCGGATCTCTGACTAATGATCCTCCTCTTTTTTCAACTTGGTTAAGGATGAAATTAAGGTCTCCGGCTAGGATAACATTTTCCAGCAAGTTACTCTTTTCATCTCGAAGTAGATTCCAACAAACAAACAAAAAATTCTGTATAAGATACCAGAACATAAATGTTAAAGAGTCTTACCAGGATATTATATTCTTTCTGCAACATCGTAGTTAGAATCCAATGAGGGCTATGTTTGGTTTCTACTAATTCATATTTCTATTCGTCCCAGAGCATTCCTATTCCTATGGAGGCTCCCATGGAACTAATTGCAATTCCTCCTCCTTTCTTCCAGAAGTTTGCACTTACCTAGAGAAAATTTTCTTTCTCCATCTTGGTTTCCTGGATCAATAAGATGTCTTGTTGAGCTAATCTGATCAAGTCTTTCATAGCTTCTTCCTTAGATTTGATGCCCAAACCTCTACAATTCCAGGAGAGGAACTTCATTGCTTACTCTTGGTAAACAAGGGAATCCCTTTCTGGAATCGCCCTTGCTGGTGAGTATTTCTAGTGTTTCGGAGCAGTTTTTCCAATGTTAATTGAGATCCTTGCAGCTTATCCTTATAGGTGGCTTTCACGCTCATTTATTTGGTTGATTTCCTTCCTCTTTCCTTCTTCTTGCTTGGCGTAGCCATCTCTATATCCCCTTCATCTTCTTCAGTATCGGTTTCTTCCTCATATTTTTCCTGATTTCCTCCTTCTTTTACCACCTCAACTCTAGATTCTCACTGGATCAGTGAGGTGTTGTCCTTCTCAGATTGATCTGATAATACAGCTTCTTTTTCTGGTTCATTATTCTCTCCCTAGGAGGGATTCTCTTCTATTTCAATTGGCGCATTCTTAGATTCAATGGACTTACCCTCCAGTGGAGGCTTCCTTTGTTCGTTCTTTCCCCCTTGCTTCCTTTGCACTTTTCCGATTTTTTCTTTGGTCTTGCTCTTCTTTACTGTTTTCCATCCTTCCTCTTTTTCCTATTGATCCTCTTGCTTTTGCGGACAGTTTCGGTAGAAGTGTCCGTATTCATCACACCCTCTGCAACTATTCATAATCCAATTAAATGGAAGTTGTTCATAATCCAATTTTTTATAGTGAAACCAGTTCCCTACCGTGAGCTTGATTGTCTCTGGTAATCCAGCTTCTAGATCCACCTCTACGCATATGCAGGAACATGCATATTGATCTTTTGGACTTGCCATGTCAATATACTTTCCCAAGGAATTTCCAATTGCATTTAGCGATTTTGGATTCCAGCAATGCATTGGTAGGTTTGGTATCCTAACCCAAACTAGGACAGCCTTAGGGATGTTTTCCTCGGGGTCGAAGTTTGGCGTCCAACTGTTCAGGTAAAGTCCTTGTGGACCCATGAAGTAGGGCCCATTACAGAAGATTAAGTCATTTTCTTCCTTAGATTCAAAGTCAAATAAGAAGTATCCTTGGCCAACAAAGTAAGAAGCAACATTTTTCGAGATCAGTGGCCTCCAATTTCTCTAGACCCAACTCTCGGTGGTTTTTGGTGAAGGCTAGAGTCCAATAAATTTCCCAATCAATGCTCGGTCTGCCAGCGAGAGAACCACACGGATAGTGTCCTCCGGCGAAAGAGCAACCACCGGAACCTCCTCAATCATTTTCACAAATTTCGGAAGGACTCCTTTAGGGGAATTCTTGCTTTGCTCAGCTACAAGCCTCTCGAATTCCGAGTAAGGAGCAGTGGGTGACCCAGATCCACCCCCCTCATACCCCATTGGGTGAACTCCTCCCTATCGTCCTCAGATCCTTGACCCACCAAAAATCACTGACCCATCATCGATCCAAGCATGCACAATGAACCCTTCCCCCAACAACATGGTTGCATGCACTCCTTAACACTTCAATCTCCAATCCTGACCTCCAAAGAAGGAAGATCCAACACTTAGTGGATTTTCATGCAGAACATGCATGCGGACTAGCAATCAAAAGAGTGCTCAATTCAAGCAGAATATCGATCGAGATCAATGAATGGAGATGCAGATCTTAGCTCTCAGATCGACAATGAAAGTCATGAATCAAATCACTAGTTCGTGGATCAGATCATTGGTTCAATTCCAATCAGATCGTTGTTATGAGATCACTGGTTTGCTAGATCATATCGCTCAATTTTTTCCTAATTTACTAAATTTTTAAGAAAAAAAATAATTAATTAAATAAATTTTGTAATGTAATATAAATGTATGAAATTTAAAAATTATTAGTGATTATAATTTGGTGTTATCGCCATAAATTTTATAAATAATGAAAAAAAATCTTATAAATAATGAAAAAAAATTATCTTATTTATTAATTCATGTAATTTGATAAATTTTAAAATCACGATTTACTAAAATTTAAGAATTTTAATTGATTTAACAAAATCAATAATCTTATTTAAATACATGGAATGTAAAAATTATCAATAATAACAACTTGGTACAGGTCCAAATTTACTTTGTAAGTGAGTTTGCACTTTGGTCTGGATTTGTAGCTCGCTCATCCACTCTCTTTTATTTGAAGGCGTTGTAACATGAACATTTTATGCCACAATCATATTATTAAATGTGACTTAACTGAATTTGCAATATATTCAAAGCAACTGTTAAGACATTTTATAGCAAATGGATTAGATGCGAAAATTATCAAAAAGCTTGTCTAGTTCCAAAATGAATTTGGAAATTGGTCCGGAAGAACGAAAGTTAGGAAAAATACATTAAAATTTATGTGCCAAGTGGAAAGACATCAAGTAAAAGGATTTCACACATGTATGTTGACCATAAATATAAATTGGTATATGAAAAATAAAAATAAAAATAAAAATGTATCTATGTATTTTGAACATGTATTTTGAACATAAATATAATATGAAAAATTAAAATTAAAATGCATCTAGAATTGAAAGATCAAAAGTTTAATGAAGATTTTTTTTTATTTCATTTCATTATATTTTTTTTGTTTTATTTCTATATATGTCTTAAAAAAAATAATGACGACCACTTAAATTTGTGATAGAATATCTGTGTCATGATAAGATGTATTTCATATTATTAAGAACCTTGTTTCATATAGTATGAATATATCAAAGGTATGCATTAACTTTACACATAACACATGTTTACATAATTATAAACAAGAGATCAATGGAAATTTTGGGGGCGAAATTTAGCCCATGGGCTATTTTTCAATGTTTTTTCCAAAAGTCTAGTTTCACCCAATTTTGATGGCATAAAAAAATTTCACTTTAAAAATCGCCAAATTAATATATAAACTATATAAAATCCTTAAAATTTGAAAAACTTTCAAAAAAGTATCGCCAAATATTTTATAGTTGACATTTTAAGAATTGGTATAGACTATAAATAATTATGGATCCTTAAAATTTTCCCTTGAATAGATATGTGCAACTTAGTCATTGTTCTCAGTTAATAATTGCTAATTTTGCGTCGTGACATGTAAGTTAAAACAATAATTAATTTATCCACAACAAATGAATCAGAACTTATTTATATCTATAATATTTATAATTTAATAGATTAGATATCATTTTTAACACCCGGAATGTTTTGCAAATTTACGAGCTCATGGAAATTAACACCATTTGAATACAACCTTAGTCCATATTCCAATATGTTAAACTGTAATTTGATCTTTTTATAAAATGTCAAGCAACAGAATTCATTCCAAGCACATTATGAGCATAACAATAAATATAGTGAGTCAAAATCTTTGATGAAATTAGGGAAAGTAAGAAGAAACTAGTGAAACAAAGATAAGATTACTTCAAATTTGACTTAAACTTAGAAATTTTTTTTAAATAGTTTAATTATCTCAAAGTTGTTGCATTTTCAGTTAAATAATGTAGTAAATTTGAGTGACATTGTAAAGAGAAATCACTTCCAAACTTGTATCATTGTTCAAATTCCATTTCACTAGACTAGAGTATAATTTATTAAATTACCAAAATGAACTAATGTTCTTCAAGTCACTACTTTAAATGCTTAATTGTGTGACTATCATCTTGCATTCATTTTCAACAACAAATGCAATTAGATTTGCAATAAAGTTTTCACAATTCAATGCCTCCCTCTCCTCCTCACCAATACAATGTACATGAACAAATCAAACACAGTATATTTTTTAAATATAGATAAGAATTGTAAAACTAATTTTCATTTTAATTTAGAGCTAAACAACATTTTGAATAAATAAATTCATAAAAATTTTAATAATTATTACTTGAATTTTCCATTGAAAACCATGCACCAAATTCAGAACAACACTAATTTCAAGAATAATTTCCTCAAATTTAAAGACAATTTCTCTCACCTTATTAATGTTTTTACTATTTTGTAATACATTGCGTCTAACATTTTGTTTGCTTCTTACCACAAATATAACCAAAATTGAATTTAAAAAAATTGTAAACATTTATATAAAATGCACTGAACATTTAAATATCATAGATATGTAAACTATAAGAGGATTGCTTGTTTCAATAGATCATGGTTCCTATTCTTGACATCAACAACTATCAAAGCCTTTGTAAGACCACTATATATAATAACCCCTCCCCTCTACGTCAAGGAAAATTGCTTCCTTTGAGTTGGCATGCTATTCAAAAAGGCCTATTATCTTCCCCATTTCATCATTGGGAAGAAAGCAACAAATTCAAGATGAGTGTAATGGTGTAGCGTCTTTGGGAACAAACAAGGACCAACCTCATGATATAAGGGCAAGGTAAAAAAAACAGATAGAGTTTGGGTAGGAATCACCTCTTTTCAGGGAAGTTTAAGTATAACTTCATTTGGTGGCATGTTAAATCTATGCATATGAATGGAACGTAAAGGTTTCAATGGAGTAAGTAAAGGTAAAGGTTTCAATGGAGTAAGTATAAGGTTTCAATGGAGTAAGTATAACTTCATTTGGTGGCATGTTAATCTATGCATATGAATGGAACGTAGATCAACATTTAGATGATGGAGATGTACCATAAGCATATAGGGGAATTTTCATGAAGGATAGGATATGTATGATATCATTAATAGTACATGTATGGTAGGTAGATTAATATGGGTGTTACCACAAAAGTTAAAGGTTGTGTCATAAATAAAAGCAATGCATTCTTCGTATCTTTGTTTTTTAATTTTGTATGGATTTAATGATTATAAAAATGGAATCTAGATCAACAAGTAGATGATGGAGATGTTTTACCATAAATATGGGAATTTTCATGAAAAATAGGATATGTATGATATCACCATTAATGACATGAGTAAATGTATGTTAAGTAGATTAATATGGGTATTACCAAAAAAGTTTAAGGTTGTGTCCTAAATAAAAACAATGCAATGCATTCTTTTTATTTTTGTTATTTTAATTTTGTATGAATTCAATGATTATAAAAATTAATATCATACTTTTATGATGGCATTTTGCATTCCAATGTATAGATGAAACTAATTTAAACAAAATCTTCAGTGTCTACCACAAGACATGAACCAACAATCATATAAAACAAAACAAAATTCAATGAGTTAAATTTTGACATGATTTCTTAATATATATTATTTTCTTTATGGCTTTTGGTTTTACACATCCTTATGAATGATTTTAGTAGCACATAAGTGTCTTTTGAACTTTGGCTTTATATTTTTTATTTTTTACACTTTTCTAAATATTTCAGATAAACATGTCATTCATATTCTAAAACTTAGAAGCCATCCCATGGATGATGAAAATAGTACACTCATCCATTTCTTTTATAGGCACTAAAATGTTAGTCTTAAGAAACCAATTACATTGTCCTTACTTACTATTTAACATGTTGAATCTTAGTTTAAAGTGGAGTCTCTCTTAAGTTTACAATAAGTGATGTTTTGTAAATTAATAATATGATATAAGTAATAATAATAACTATAGTACATGTACTTAGATGCAGGTGTCCACATGCCTAGCCAACAACGTAGAGCGCTTCGAGCTGAGAGCCGACAACGTGGCACCACGTATGTCGGGACTTCACAACCATCCCCCTTGCAATTAAAGGCTCCTCAACATGAGGAAGAAGGTATCTTGTCTGGCGATGGTAGAGAAACTAGGTAGTTAATGACCTCTTCCTGTAAGGATGAAAGGTTGCATCTGGCTATGGAAAGGACACCCTGCAGTACCATCTACAATAACTCAGTTCTCGTGGCCTCATACCTGAAGCATGTGGCCGGCAGGCTTAAGGCGCGGAAAGGGGATGTGCGACTGCTCATTCTCCCGCTCCTGGTTCTTGTTAGCAGCGACCTCTTCCAGCATTCTTTTGGTCCGCTCATCCAGGTTTCCTCATAACCGAGTATTCTAGTTCCTAGCCTACACCTGCAACACCATTTTATGGCCCTGGATCTGGCTAGCGGGTTCTTTTTTCAGCCTCCTTCTGCTTAGTTCACCTGGGTGTCAGGTTGGCACCTACATTAGTGTATTCAGCTCACCAAGTCTCGACAATGTGGAATCCCTCGCCGTGGTGGCGGTGGATGAAGTCATGCTCAGCGTGGTATGGGTCTAATGATGGAGGAAGGGTACGAGAATGGCGTCTCCATGTCGGTTAGAGACCTAATTGAAAAATGGGAATCACGCCTAGTCACTGAGCATTTGGCCAGGGGCAGAGGAGGTGGCCAAAGAAATCATTACTAGCTTATAAAAAACATGATGGGTACCTTGATGGAGGAAATGTTGTTTAATTGGTTATACTGGTATCTATGTGCTCTCTGCCAAGACCAAGTTGATTGAACTGGACACCCAAATCAACAAGTTGGATGCTAGATCTGCTTGGAAACGTTTGGCCATTGGGCTTTGCACTGTGAGTAACACTGAAATAGGGAGTGGTAGTGCCACTGGGGGACTATAAGTGGCAAGGAGCTCGGTGCATGCTTGTACATCGACGATGAACGCCACCTTTCCAGTACCAACCACCATCATGTCGTTGATCAACAAGCGCGTCTGCGAGAATGAGGAGACTATTTGTAAGTCTTCTCCACTTCTTGTCAAACTGCCTTAATCAACTTCTGATGAAGACTTCCATGCTGGATGCCCCATCCTGGAGGAAGCTCCCCCCTAGTTTGTTGTTGATGAGGACTCTGAAGCTAGCTTGGCCTCCTAATGGTTCAATTTGCTATTTCAAGTCTTTTTGCTTTAAGTTGCTTTCTAGGCTCTCATTTTATGAGCACATGAACAATGTCATTGTTGATTTCATGGCCACAGTCTAGCCTCCATCGGTTGATGGGATTTTTTGCCATATAAAGCTAGGACAGATTAGTAGTTTTAACTGGTTGGGATGGTGGTTCCATTGTTTTAGACCACCCCAAAGACTTCTCTATAATGAAAATTTTGATGTACATTTTGTTTCCATTGTTTAATATATTTTACAAACTTAAAAAAACAAGAGCCACGAGGTGGCAATGTCCCCAACATAGCAAGAAGAGGAAGTTTTATAATGAAGAGTCGAAACAAATACGCATGCAAATGCATTTGATAACTTCAGATTTAGGACTTTTTTGTCTTTGAGCTTTTAAAAGAAAAAAAACATGTTTTTTGTTGTTGTTGTTGCAAATGTGACGATTAAATCAAGAAGATGAAAGAGATTTGTATCCAAAAGCACATTAATAAAAAAATATTCCTTTTATCCAAGTTGATGATGCATATTTTAGAAATATAAGCAAACTACAAATACTTTGGTGGATTTCCCACTTACTAAAATAAAGGACTAGTAACCAAGTTAATCAAGGCTATTAACCAAGTTAATAAAGGCCATGTTACCCAAGTTAATCAATCAATCCCTAGATGACGTGGTAAAATGGTGAGGGACATGATGGAAACATTCACTCTACCTATAATCATGTCAGGCATAGCCAATTCTCATAAAAAAATGGTGACAACCAACCATGAGATTCAATAGTTTATATAGTAGAAATTAACTAATAATGTTAACTAAATAAATCTGCTTCTATAACTTATAGAATTTTTTTTTAAATGACAAAAGTCATTAATGTTTAAAACCATGTTGCATCTCAAATACAATAACTTAAATCTAATAATCAAACATTACAAAGTCCAAATTTATACAATGTCCATATTAAAAAAAAACATATAACTTAACTAAAAAACAAAACCAAGGATAATTTTAGGGGCGAATTTTAGCCAAGTGGGCTATTTTTCGATGTTTTTCTCCCAAAAAAGATTCACCATTTTGCATTTTTTGAAGCCCTGTTTCGCCCAATTTTGATGGGGTAAAATTTTTCACCCTAAAAATCGCCAAATTATTATATAAACGATAGAAAATCCTTGGAAATTAAAATATTTTTTGAAAAATATCGCCAATCATTTGATAGTTGGCGTTTTAAGAATTGGTAATATTCGCCAAAATTTATACACTTTTAAATAAGTATGGTTCCTTAAAATCATCCCTGAACAAAACAACAATACTTTATAATAATAAGTTTCATATTTTCTTAACATTTTAATCCATACAAATATAATATTACATACCATAAACTATATGAATATACTATTATATACCACTTTGATTAGTTGCCTTAAATGGTGAAGTGGTAAGTAAGAGTTCATAGTCAAATCTACTTTTGCAAAGCCAACTCTATGGTTTTTAACTTTTTTATTATCACTTTGTGATAAAAGTTTGAATCTCTCTCTCGGTGGTTAATTAGAGTTGTCAACTTGGACCATGAAGGCACACATCATATTATGATATTCCTTTTTAAATGGCTACAAGAACTTTTGTCATTTTGTGCTGCATTTCTTTGTTTAAGAATGAAGATCGAAATTTCTTAAAACAATTACAAGGTTACCTCAAGAGAAAAGAAAGGATTAGATTTATTGTACGAATATGGTTTCCATGTAAAATTTATTTCATTCATGACACACTCAAAGCATAAGGATATACATTACAAAGTAAAAGTGGAGATAGAGAACAAGTGTGTTGATTCCTACCATGTGTTTATTCCGATCATGAATCCAATTTGTATACAAAATATTTTCCATTATGGTGTGACAACAGGAAAAGAAACAAGTATTGTCGACGTTCAGGTAAGAACCATACATACAACCATATTAAATTTCAATTTATTAAAAATGAAAAAATATTCAATTTATCAAACAATACATTGAGACTGAAAACTTTAATCAGGTCGCCACTTGGGCCAGTGAACAAAACATTAAAAAAAAGGAACAAAATATCAAAGAAAATTGAAAAACATCTAAAAACACATATATATTCCATAAAATTATGAAAATGAGTGGAATTCTTACCGTATTGAGATTGTATTCTGCATCTACCAACAAAGGAATTGAAAAGGTTTTATTGGTTCGCCAGAGATAAATTACCCTTGCTTCACTGAAATTAGATCATTTTCCTCGGGCAAGATGAAAGAAATCTCATATTTGCAAGTAGTGTACTCTTCATAGAAGAGTGAACTAAGATATGGTCGTCATCTTTACGTACACAAAACTCACCTGCCACACAAAATCCACCAAATTTAGCAAACAATTTTGGACAAATAATTCGATAGAGGTTTGATAGGAGTTGAGGATGAGTTACTTGCCGATCTAGCTTGAAGTAGAGGCGTCGGTTGGACTGTGGAGAAAAAGTGGAAGAAATTGGCATCATAGGTAGATTTATCAACGACATTAAGCTATAATTAAAAATTCTCTTTGAACCTAGTGCCCGCATTGTACTCAAAACATCTTAGCCCTGTGCGACATTCTCTCTACCACACAAATGAGGAAATGTTGTCGTCTTCATGGATTTGAGAATTGATTCTTTGTAAGATGGGTACTCCATCAGAGGCAATTTCAGCGTCGACTAGTAGCAAAATAGGACCAGATTGAGTTCCCTCAAACATTAACTTTGATCTCCCAACTCGAGACTCATAATCTGGCGAGACAATATCCTCTTGAGCTCGATGGCATAAGCATATTTTACCCACTCCTTCGTAATTCTTGCAGGGAAGAGGTGCATGGAATATATGCTTTGGCAAGACAAATCCAACGACAATGCAAGTTGTGCCATGCAGAAACCTAATGTGGAGCCAACCAATACTGAAAACTCTTTTCTCGTAGAACCAATCCAAGAAAGGCAGTCTTAAGAATGGTTTCTCGAAATGGAGGCTGGATTTATCACCCTGCGCAGAGATACAAAATGTATTATCAATGTGGAAATTGAAAACCAAGCATCGTTGATAGAAGTAAAATAAAAAGCAATCATAACAATAAGGGTTACTTGAGGAGAGTGTGTACCCGGTATAATTCATGTGAGTCGACAAATTAAAAATCTATTTCTTTTGAAATCATTGATACCTCGAGAGGAGAATGTGAGGAAAGTATATGCTTACAAGATTCATGTCACTGTCCAGCCCAGCCTTGTCTCTAGCCCGATCCTGTATCCATCCTAGCCCTTTCTTCATCTGAGCATTCGAGTAGAGTAGCAAAGTAGAGTACCCATGCTCCCATTTCCTTATGCTTGGTCCAATGTTGTCTCACTCGCTGCTTAGCATTCCGCCTCCTGCTGAATAGATTATGGATGCAGAACACAGTCCAAGTGCCCAACACACATATATGCCTATGCATTTACTTCAATGTTACCTCCTGCTTTACCAACCTTTCCTCTCAAACTACTTGAGAAACCTTGCAATAGGTGAAGGGTACATCATTGACCTTCAACCCAAAGCACTCACGGAGGAGAAAATGTTGAAATGAGTAATCTCACCCGTAGTTAGAGTTAGAGTTAGGTAACCCACGGAGGTATTTACCTACCTATCGTATTCACCCACAGTATTCGTGTTTTGTCTTTCCTATTTAATCAGCTTCTAATAACGAGAAGGCAATCATCTGCCCGTACTGTTTGTGCTCCATTTTTTTCTTTATCATGGTATCAGAGCCTAAGGCCTTATCCTTTCTTGTTGGGGTAAGCATTTTCACAGAGTGGAAAGCACTCTAAGGAGCTCAAAACACAGCAGATCCAATCAGCTTACTCCGACGATCAATTGCTTGGTCTCTCAGATCTGAATCTAGTGATCTCGATCTGAATAGCTCACGCTGGAGAATCAGAGGACTGGAGAATCAGAGGACTATGGAGGGAGCCACACACAACGATATTTGAAGCTGAATACCAGATCTGATATTTGGAGCGTTGCAGATCTATTTCTGTTTCTCCCAGATCTGCACAATTTGAATAGAGCAGAGCGATACTGTCGAGTATTCCTGTGATTGAAGGCAGCGATCTCTGTTGATCTCGCCCAGTTTCTTCGAGTTTTTTAGATCTGAAAAGCGTGCTCTCTTGAGAGAACAGGCGTGACATCTGTGATAAGAAATGCATGGGATGTATGGGCATCCCATGCATTTCCCAAGCACCACAACGTATCGTGTTTATTTGGACTAACTTTGAAGACATCTCCATATTTGAAATGCAAGGTTGGAATTCCAAAGTTGTTTTACAATTTTGAGCCCCAGATTTATATAGGCGATCCGCCTCTTCAAGTTTTGACACGGCATCTTTCATCATCTTCACACAAGCTGGACCTTGTTGAAATTGAGATTACCGAATCTCCCAGATCTATTCGGCAAGAAGACTCAGCAGATCCGCTCCATCCAATCTGTCGTTCATCACAGATCGATACCAAAGACCACTAGTAGTCATATCTTGAGCGATTCGGATCCGATTCTGAACGGATCTCCAATGCAAAACGTGAGGACATTTCGAAATTAGGGACACTGTAGATTGCGATGCAGAGCAACCTAGCAAGTGCTGATGATGTAGAAAACAGAGGCTGAATCTACAATCCAGCTTCTCATTTTGTTCAGGTGTTTCAATACAAGATTTGCAATTTTTGGCAAATCGCATATAGGCGGTCCAACAGGCATTCCCTTGATCCTTCGAGGCGCCGTTTCCTGGCAGCTTTATTATCGGTTTGGGATGGCAGTTCTTTAGATCGATTTCTTGGATCGTTGAAGCTACCGTTGTGAATCTCTCTAGTGCACAATCTCCCGGGATTCTTTCTACTGCGTATTCTCCCGTTATTATCATCAGAGTGATTGCTAAAGTCTTGGATTACCGATTCTCTGTCCAAGCTGTTGTCCTCGTCCTTGCTTGAAGTAGAAGCGTTCTGTCCCGGCGGATTGTCTGCTGACTTGAAATCCGTATGGGGGTCCTCTCCAGACCAATAGGTTGTGATATCGTGCCTATTCACTGATTGTGAATGCGATTCAGCGAAAATAAGCTTGCCCGTATTCATCAAAGGGAAGACTCACTGGATCTCACCCAGCACTCAGTTTGCCAAGCTAATCTTATTGAAGGTTGTGATTCTTGAAGATGGTGCTACCAGAAGCAGATCCAAAAGAATATGAACAGGTAAGAAATATCTTAACACTAGAGGATTTATGGCAGACCTTCAATGAAGATGAATATGATGCATGGGTAGTCAAAGTCATTAATATATTAAAATTACAAGATTTGTGGCACTTCATAGCTGAAGAGGATCCATTGATCCAGAAAAATTTAATTATTTGACAGAATTCGAAAAAGAAAGAAGGCAAGTTGTAGCCTTATGTCTCATACAAGATAGTATAGACTATTCTCTTTTTCATTACATTGTAGAAGCTGATACTCCAAAGAAAGCATGGGATACACTGAAAGAAGTCTTCAGTGAAGAACCAACAGTAGAGGAATCCCACCCTGAAGTGGAAGACAGTCAAAATGACTGTGTCTATGAGGATCATGTAATCCCAGCAAGGGATGTTGATGGCAGCATGGAAGCTGCAATAGTTGCTGAGAATGAGCAACAACCAGCTGATAGCATCACAAAAGAAACAACATGTAGTCCACCTCAAAATCAGAAAACCAGAAGTTTGAAGGAGATCTATGAGCAGGCTCCTGATGAGCATCTACAGTTTGCTCTGTTTTCTTCTCAGCGCACACTTTTTGAAGAAGCACTGAATGATGCACAGTGCAATCAAGCAAATGAGGTTGTCATTGATGAGCAACACCAAGATGTGAATGCTCTCCAAGAAACGCTGAAATATATTCATATTTTTTCTAACAAAAATGTTGAGTGTGCAGGTAAAGATGACAATCAAAAGAATCATGTTGAAACTGAAGATGAAGACTTTCACTATGTTCTAGAAGATGAAGAAGATCAACTACTTAGCATTAAGATCCAGAAGACAAAGAAAAAGATTTCCAACTACACTTCAAAGAAAAAAGTCAAGCTGAAGTTTTTTGAAAGAAATGTAAGCCTAGCTGAGACATAGACCAGCAGGCATCTTTAGGCATAGACAGTACTGATGATGTACTACCAGTTGAAATTAAGGGGTGTGTTGAAATGAGTAATCTCACCCGTAGTTAGAGTTAGAGTTAGGTAACCCACGGCGGTATTTACCTACCTATGGTATTCACCCACAGTATTCTTGTTTTGTCTTTCCTATTTAATCAGCTTCTAATAATGAGAAGGCAATCATCTGCCCGTACTGTTTGTGCTCCATTCTTTTCTTTATCAGAAAAGACCCAATACAGGCGATATCTTCATAATTTCGCATATGTTTACAAGGATCCCAAATCTAGTTATTAATTGCAGAGATCTCACATTATTGCAAATCCCATCACAATGTGATTTGATTTACAAATCTCACCTGCAACCGCAACTTAACTTGGAAATCTGAGCGAGTATGCCGCGAGTATGCTTACGTGATCCCAGCCTACACCTGGGGAGGGGACTCCCGAGGCGTGAGGTCATCTTTTTTCATCCAATAAAAAGCTGACAAATTAATAAATCCATAAAAACAAAAATAATACGAATAACTTAACTTTAAAAAGACTAAGGTATATAACAATTTTTTTTTAAAACTAATACAACTAAACCAAATATAAATGTCCTCGCAGATTTCAACCAAATGAATCACTACTCGTAGGCATGGTGCTGTTCATATGTCTTTTTTTCTTTTCTTGCTTGGGTTCGAAGTGGTTTTGGTTATTGTATGACTTATTTAAACCCTAAATTCGCCAGGCCGCTCTGTTGTTACTTTACATTAATTTCAGACAAATTAAGTAGAGCAGCTTCATCTGTATCCTCCTCATCGATGGGCAGCAGCTCTGAGACTTTTAAACATTTTTCTTGGTGTTTTGGTTATTTAATCTTATAAAATTGTTGTAATTCAAATTCATTAATCTGGGTTGGATATATCCTATTTGATATTTTCATCTCCGGTGACAGAGTTCCTTGAACTCCTTTATAAGAATCACATAAGAATACCTAGTGGTAATACAATGTGACTTGGCCGGGCCTGGAAGAGTTGCCTTGAGCCTGAGCCTGTACCTGTACCTACTACTACAGGGTGGCCTTGGCCTTTCGTTATGGCATTTCTTACAAGACTGTGAAGAGATCTAATCTCTTTTTCCAATTTTGGCTCTAAAAACCAGCATACCTTTGCCAATGTCCACTGATCGAATTCCATGGAGTTAAAAGTTAGAATTGCCTTTCCTCCATCCATTCTCGGTTTCCGTGAGAGAGGTAAGTTGTTGCGGGTCGTCATGGAAGCTGGGTCGTTGCGACACAATCATCTATGTGGTTCAGGTTTCCATATTTTCAATTTGATGATGCAGTGGATTTCTCAGCGATTTGGTGATCGCTTCATACCATTTGGTAAAAGGTGTCCCAGTAGTAGTGACGGATGTCTGTTTCAGGTGTCCCTCTGACGAGATGTGATCAATATCAAACTCCCACATGCCACGGCATCCAGATCTAGAAGAAGTTCTATATTCTTCATATCTTTAAAACCATCAACATCATCCAGAACAATAAAAATGCTTCGGAAATTTCGTGTAGAATTTCGTAAAATACGCTTCCCATCATGGATAGTGGAAACACTCTGCCTATCACAATTACCAAGGATGCTAAATCCCCTTTTCTGACGTCATATAGAAAACATGATCTGCTAAAACATAACACTGAAATTCAAAGAATTTGATATTAGGATATATGTAAGAGATTGTATCTGAACATACAACGCAAGATCTCGATGAGATTACCTTAGATCAGCTTCAAAATAAACCGCACCGAATTCAGATATCATGGACTTCAGTATTTCTTCTCCTGTACTCAGCCCTCAGTATGCTTTTCGTAGTCCCAGCTCTGATGGCCAAGGAATTGCAACTTGGATTGATGCCAGAAACATTTCTGAATACTTGTGGAACTCCAACGTCCATGGTGTTAATCAGTCATTCTCTGATTTTTGCGATTCTAACTGAAGGTTACAGTGGAATATGGGTATAATTGAAGAAGATAATGGATTCAAGGATCAAAGTTCGGATGAATTCAGAATGTATGAATTCCAAGGTGGTTATATGCACGAGAGACACATGCCATGATTGGACACGGTTCCCTTTTGTTCACAGAGGAGAAAGGGCTAGAAGAAGGCACCCGAGTCTGTGCTGTGGAGAAACTTGTGTCAATTACAAGAAAGGATATTGCAAGAACGGCTTAACCTGTGAATTTGCTCATGGTTTGTTTGAGAGCTGGATGCATCTGGCCTAACAATACAGTCGATACCTTCATAATTTCGCATCCGTTTACAAGGATCCCAAATCTAGTTATTAATTGCACAGATCTCACATTATTGTAAATCTGGTCACGACGTGATTTGATTTACAAATATCACCTGCAACCGCAACTGAACATGGAAATCAGAGCGAGCATGGCAATCCGAGGGAGTTCATCCAATTAAAAATTGAAAAATTAATAAAACCATAAAAACAAAAAATAATACAAATAACTTTACTTTAAAAAACTAAGGTATATAACAATTTGTTTTTCAACTAATACAACTTAACCAAATATAAATATCTCGACGGTAACATAAAAAACAAAAACTACCAGGTAGCAATGTTCCCGAGAGTGTATCCATGATAGCTAGCAGTTTGCAATTGCCTATGCAAAAAATTAAAACTCAATAAAAATAAATTAAATTCTGTTATAGCCTACATAGAACTTAATAAAAATAGAATAAATGTCATTATAGCTTATTTAGGAATCTTTTTGAGGATAGTAGAGATTTGACTATTTAGAAGACTCTAGACTCAAGTTCTATTTCAATAGATCCAAAGTGAGGATGAGCTTTATCATCTTTGTGAGAACAACCACTACATCTCAAATAGGTCATGAAGGACATAAAGACAAGCCTAAATACAGAGTGGGGATGAACCATTTTTTATTAGCTAGATGATAAATTGTTGATACTTGTTGGGTGGTTAAGTTAATTCCTTGCACATTTGGGCTTGAAAAGTAACTTATCCTCTAAAGGAATGGTAGAAAGGCAAAAGAAAGGCAATGAAAGTGAGGGCAAGAATCCATATTTGAATAATGCTAGGCCAATATAAGAAAAAGAATAAATTGAAAGAAAGCAAAACCTTCTTCATTGAAGGAAAATTCACTACCTACCCTTCAATCAAATAGAAAAGTTTTAATAAAGTAAGACAACAATTTCCATTATTACATATATCATAATAACCACTTATGTAAGTATACACCTATCTTAAAAAAAAACTATTACTAAAAATTGATAAAGTTTTGAATTTTTTTTTAATCATGAACATAAGTTCTAGTGAATTATTTTACATGAAAAATACATTACATAGATTATTTTAACACACTTATCAAATATAAAAACCACGACTTGTTTTAAAATAGGGCAGTTTCTCTTGTAAGAGATTAAGATATAGGAATCAAAGAGGTTTTAGTCTCTTTGAGAGGCAATTATTCAAACTTATCAAATATAAAAAACTTATAGACTTTATGTAACAATTTTATGCATAAACATTTTTTTTTTTAAACACTCATGTATAATAAAAATATGTAAATAAAAAATAATTTTACCTCTTACTCAAATATACTATGATAAAAATATTTATATTATGAAATTTCAAAATAAAAATAAATATCATTCTAATATATTTACAATTCTTCTAATAAAATTATTACTAGAAAGATAAGATATTTTATCATTTCCTAAAATTTTGTTAAACATTTTACTATACTATTAAAATTAGCATAAAATTATAAAATTTTCCAAAAAAACTGGTGGTTTTTTTTATGTGTCATTCATGATAGTTGAGGGTGGTTGATAGTTGAGGGTAGATAATTTTGTTAAACATTTTACTATATGATTAAGTAATCAAAATTAACATAAAATTATAAATTTTTCCAAAAAAATCGGTGGTTGTTTTTTATGTGTCATTCATGACAATTGAGGGTAGATGGCCAATCTGGGCATAAACCAGTGAAAATGAAATCATCATTAAATCTAGAAGAGAATCCGTGTAGACCCCATCTCACTCAACCTAATCAATTTGGAAAAATAAAAAAAAATATAAGTGAAGGCATTACAAACAATGCCGGTGTCAACCCCGTCTCACTCAACCTAATCAATTTGGAAAAATAAAAAAATATGAGTTAAGGTGTTACAAACAATGCCAATGTTACACCTGCATAACATTGAAACAAGTGTCATGACAATGCCAATGTTACACCTAAAATGACATGACATTGAAAGAAATGACGCGAGGAAGAAATTCACAGTAAGAAATCAATATAGAGAGAGATTATGTACAAATACTCTGCTTTGTTGTTGTTACAGTTGCAATTGCTTCGATACGACGCAATTGCATAAGTGCCTACTTTAGAATTTGTGAGTTCTAGTCTGCAAAATTATATCAAATGGCAAGCTCATCCATGGTTCAAGGGTTTGTAGAGCTTACAGGCCTAAGGCCTTCTATTTCTTCCTCCAACAAATTACAGCTGGGCTTCTCCAAGCATCCAGCAAGTAATTTAAAGGTCCATTTTAAACTAATTTACAGAGTACAAATTACAGCTGGGCTTCTAGAAGCATCCAGCAGGTAAGCTCAAGGTCCATTTTAAACTAGTTTACAAAGTAAACTTCAGTACTCAGTAAAGTGTTGGTTTCCTATGGAGAACCAATTTAACTTAAACAATGTTGTTTTTGGAAAGGGATGGTTTAACACGGAACTAACTCCTATCCATTTAGTTAACATAAAACATTTATTTTCATAATTTTATTTTATGCATCCATTGATCCCTAACTCTATCAATTTAAAAGTGAATCAACCAAGGAGAAAGAAGAGGAATTCAAAGCAGAATATAATCAACGCCCATTAATGTTTGTTATCAGCTAGAATAACCAAGGAATGTAATATAATAAGTTAGGGAACGTCGGTACCCTGAGGGGCATTACGTATGCTCAGGGCTTCCTGCACCCCATTTATTTTTTATTTATAATAGGTTCAATGGGATAGATATGCCCGACAAACAAACATGAAGAAATGCTCCCGAAGAATTAGTTACTCCTTCGAATCACTTAAATGCCAATATGTCGTAACATAAGGTAGAACTGTATATACAAATGAGAATTCTCAGAAACCATAGGCCCATTGTTTCAGGGCATTATTAACATAAAGAAGAAATCCATCTTTCATAAAATTTTCAAAACAGAGAAAAGAAATCCATTCGTGGTAAAATTTTCAAAACAGGGGAGAAATCCTTCCGCCCTAAAATTTTCAAGCAGAGATTTGCTTTTTGGGGATTTGATGAACTTACCAAAAACTCCAAAGAGCAAGATTTGAAATCAAAAGCTTGTGCCATGAAGATAATTGAAGGGTTCACTCGAAAAGTTGCTCATTAACTCAGCAAGATTCAAAGGCGAGTCTACCTTGCGCAAATTAGATGAGTTGATGAAAGCCACACACATCAGAAGAACATTAAGAAACTGTGCAAGCATTGTACAAGGGCAGAGTCCGGATAAACACACTTACTAGATCCAAACTTAGGCATTGAACAAGGTACATGGAATATGAACAAATTAGGACCTCGAGAGAATAAAACTACTAGTGCAGACCAATCCTTGCAACGTCAAATTCATTGCACAACAGAAGATATATCATGAAAAGAAACAAATGTAGACATGTTGCAATAGAATGGGCGAGAAAGAGGATACAAACATTACAGAGTAGCTGGAAATTCACCCAGCACCGACGTCTGTAGCCATAAAATACAACCACATAACTCCTCGCACAGAAAATAATCAAATACAGAGTTCAAAAAATGAAAGATTCCCACAACGCAACAGAAAAAATACAACAAAACCCGCAAGGAAAACTACCTTGGACCAGCACTTGCACTTCTAATAAAAGTAAAAATTCATCATTTAGTGTTCTCAAGAACTTTAAGGTCTCTGGGGAATTTAAGATGGTAGATAAAGCATTGTGACAATCATTAAAATCAAAGTTAACCAGCCCCTTGACTACTGCCCTGTCTAATATTCAGAACTCAGGAACAATATCCTATCTATAACGTTGGCTAGATTACCAATAATAGCCATTATAAAGGAAAACATCCTGATTGACAAAGGTCCCAACACAGTAAAATCCACTTAGAAATCCACGGACAAACCTAAAAGTATGCCAGCCTAGAACAAGATACTTGGACCTAATGTGTTTAAAAAAAAAACTTCGGACATGAATAGGGTATCCTGGGCAGCGGAAGAAATAAGAAATGAACATTATAGAAAAATCAGAAAACAATGGGAAAACAACAAACTTAAAAGCACTTTATCCATTTGAGGACTAAGCCAAGGGAAAAAATCCTGTCATTCATTAAAAAAACACTACCAATTCTCGTGAAGTGAAAGAAGAGAAGCAATGTGCATACCTTGGAAGCTTCAACCCATTTGTTATCTATGATATCGAGATGGGGGAGTAGTTTGGCATGATTAAATATCATCTCTTCTTTTGTCTGCAAGAAGTATATTATATACTCGTTATTGTGAATAAACTAATCTTTACTCTACTCTAGCTTCCCATTTGGATTATATTCACATTCATTTACTCCCCTTGCTTATTTCTTCTATTGGCACTATAGGATTAGCCTCTCCTATTGTATTTGCAACAGAGTAGCCTAGGAATTATAGCAGATAACTCCCATTATTACCATTGGATTATTCTCAGGAATAGTTACAGCACAAATTGAAACGTTGGGCAAAGTGAAAAGAAATGCGAGTCTAATTGAAACGTAGAGATGTGAATGGTGGTGGAGAAAGAAAATGCAGGTAGTGAAAGCACAGAGTGAGAGGTTGCAGAGAGAGATGAATGAAAGAGGAAGCACCGAAGGCAGGTTGATAGAGTTGCAAGATTTGAAGAGAAACGGAGAGATGGCTCGTGATTGTGAATAAACTGATCTTTACTATGCTCCGGAGGGCTTGGCCTTATGTGAACCTTATCTACTATCTCCCTCAGTTGTTTAGTGTCATCCTCATCATTCACAAGGTCTCTATACTCCACCAAGTACCCTGCCCCCTGCTTTTTTACAAGTCGTGCACAGAACCAAGCCCCTTTGAACCCCTCTTCATCGCTGGACAAATCCACTAGGTCACCATTGCTCAACTTCATTTTCCCCTCCTCACTCAACACTACAAAATCAAGGTATGTGCCCACTCTTGCACAAATTTCTCACTCAAACCTTCACCAGCTTACAAGACCCATGTCTACTCTTATCAAATACTAGTCTTCCATTCCTCCATGCAAAACTGAATTAAGCCATCATTCAGTGAAACACAGCTAAAACAACAATAATTCAATGACAGGTGTCATGATACGATGAGTAGAATTCATGGAGGAAGGAAGAAAAGTCTTGTCGATCGTCAAGCTGTGATGTGTTACATTAATTACAGGATGTGATGTGTCATTCTGAATTAATTACAGGTTGCGATGTGTCATTCCAATTTAAAACCTGCTTATGTCACCTTCGTCGTCGACGCCTGAAGCTTGGATTCCAAACCCGACGTCATCCACCTAGCCACCAATCCAAAATTTTAAAAATTAACGAATTTAATTATTTTTTTAACTCCTGCAAAGTTAAACATTGGGTTTTTTCAAAAATTTGAGATTCATACAATGAAACTAATATGTTTAACTTGTTTATAAATATCCCCCATCGAAAACATAAAAAACCTATAAATTCTAAAATAAAAATATATATAATAACAAAATATATATATAATAAATATATTATACCACAAAAAGCACATCAATATAAAACTAGTGCACACGTGAGTGAATTGCAAATGCAAATAAACATGCCACATCACCAAAAGCACATCAATCCAAAAGCAAATGGATTGTAAATGCAAAAGCAAACTATTGGAGAAAGTATTATGCAACAAAAAGTATATTAAAAAAAAATATTTTATTAATTACAACCAAATAAAATCTATATTTTATTGATTATAATAAAATAAAACAGATTTTATTGATTACAAGACAAATTAGTTATAAAGAGAAGAGGGAAACTTTATTTATAAAAGAGAAAATTAACCGAAAGTATTATGCAAGAAAAAGTATATTAAAAAGAAAAGTATATTTTATTGATTATAATAAAATAAAACAGATTTTATTGATTATAAGACAAATTAGTTATAAAGAGAAGAGGGAAACTTTATTTATAAAAGAGAAAATTAACCGAAGGACCAAGTTACCATTAAAATATTAATGTTATTTTTTTTATTAACATGAATAATGTTGATAAAAAAAATTAACTTGTTTTTACATAAAAATGTGTAAGTTAGTTCATTATCACATAAAAGTGATATTTTAATACTTATTAAAATTCTATATTATAAAGATTTATGACTAAAATATTATTACAAAATCATGAATTTATATATATAATATTTATAAAATTATTTGTATAAATATATTTCACTTGAATAATAAATAAATTAATATATAACATAATTATTAAATTATATAAATATATTCCACTTTCATAATATTTAGATGTATAACATACTCATAAAATCTCCTTATCCCCAAAACTTGAAACAAAGAATAATTCTTTTAAATGTCTTATTTTTCTTCTTCACTTAAATCACTTATCTTTTACATATCTATGTGCCATTTTGGAACTACTTTTTGGAGAGATAAATTAAAATCTTTATATTGACAAATATGCTCAAAGATTCATATGATTAATCCAAATGTAATTTTTTTTTCATATATCTCATCAACATATATGGTAACGTCATTAAAATAAAGAGAAATGAAAATCTTAAATATTTTTCTATATTCATAATTATTCTAAACATCTTCAACATTCTTTTTATACCAAATATTACATTAAGATGCTCTAAATTAATATAACCATGTATACATTTTATTTTCATATTTTAGTTATAATGTTTTTAATAAGATATATATATTATTTTCATATTTTAGTTATAACGTTTTTAATTATTTATATATATATTTATATATATATATATATATATATATATATATATATATAAACACTTTGATATCCTCATCCATTAGACGTAGTTTGGGTGGTTGGGAGGAATGATTATTAGCCTCCCCACCCAGGTTCATTCCTTCCAAGTGACATGATTGAGCCCTTAAATGGGCATATATGATGCTCTTGTTGAGTCACCTTCACAGCGGACATAAAAAATAAATAAAAATAAAAACCTTCATATCCTATACTATTATCATATATATTATTTCTAATATTTTCCCAATAAATCCATAAGTATCTATATTAACCTTTTTTCCCATGAAAAAAAACCGTAATCCATTATATTAAAAATGGATCACATTGTACAAAATCGACATATATCCTTTCATGTAAACATCTCTCAATTTAGTATGTCTATGACAAAACTTTTTCAGATAATCATCTATCATGATCCTCTCAAATATTGTAATCAAATCTTAAACTTATTATATAAAAAGAAACAAACAATTATAACAAAATAAAACAACAACCTAGAGGGTGTGTTTGTAATATGAAATGCACATCAAAAATTTTGGATAGAAATGCCTTTATGTTCAGTCTGGATGAGGGCTCAATCCATGATCATTGACAACATTAACTCTACCTTCCCACCCTCTCCATGTTCCATTTTTCATCGAAATGCCTTGCTTGGAGAGAGAATCATCTACCTAGTTTCTTTCTCTATATATGTGATGAAAAGTGATTGACTGAAAAAAGGCCCATGTATCTCAGGATGTCTTTGAAGAGAGACCTCAAGATGATGTTTTTTGGATGATTCTTCATTTTAAACCAATATATCACCAAAAGGGAGTATCCAAAGACTTGAATATGTTAAACTCTTTTAATCAGTGCCATCTTCAAGACCAGTCTGGGAGCCTTCAATTCAACTTGGTTATTAGTAGCTCTCCCAATCCTTATTGCAAATTTGAATAAGATAGAATCTGAAAGTTATAAAATGCCTCCAGCCCATCCCTCCCTAGGCCTACCTTGGGAGGCTCCATCAAAATAACACCAACATCTAGACTCATTAATGACCTCCTCCCTGATGATCCTAGTATTAGAAATGCTTGTAGACTATTTAAAATTATCCAAAACAACCACAAACTTAGATGCATAAGTTGATGCTGGAATGATAACATCTTGAAAAATGGTGTTATTTCTGGCCATCCATACTCCCCACACCAATAGTACTAGCAAAGCACTATAATCAGAAAAAGAGGCATTATTAGACCATAATTGAAAGGATTCATCTAAACCATCACCCTATCAGATAAACTAAATGCCATAGAACAGGGAAGCATAATCCCACATGTTTGATAAATAAGGACAATGAATAAAAATGTGGGATATGGACTACGTTGGTGCCTAACATAAAGAGAATTTGTTGGGCCCTGTACCAAGAGAGGAGAGCATTCTAGCCCAAACATGAATTTTCACTTTTAAAGCAAGCCAGAAATATAATTTATTCTTTAATGAACAATACATTTTCCATATGACATGATTCCACCACAATGGTTCTAAACGGCCATCTTCTTCCCTGGCCACTTTATAACCCAAGCTTGGGAGGTAGGTACCACCTACAACATTCCTATTCCATACCAGAGAATCATCATTTGCACTTAAGTGAATATTACAGGTTTGTAAATCCTTAATGAAATTATCCCAACATATTTTGGATTCACTAACAAAACCCAAAACATCTACAAAAATCCAACTCTATATAATAGGGGAAGTATGTTGAAAATCATGAACATGATAAAGATGAATGATGTATTTATCTCTCAAGGTTTCGATCCTAAATTTTGGGAGACTGTGTGCTACAGAACATCATGGCCAAGGATCTTGACCAATTCTGACTTTCCTGCCATTTCCAATGTCCCAAGCAATCCACTCTCAAATGATGTTATATGCATTAAGAGTTGCCTTCCAAATAATGGATGCATTCCTAGAAGCCTCATCTGTGGTTCTGATCCATTCTTCTATGGAGAGTGGATGAATATACTTATGATGGATTACTTTAACCCACATACCCTAGCTAGTGATCAATCTCTAGATACCTTTAGTTTCTAAAGATTTAGCAAAGCAAGGATAGCATTTTATCCTCCCCAACCACCTAAATATTTCAAAATGGATATTTTCCTCTAGGATATCCAACGAAACTATCTACGATCCTCTCCATGTCTACACAGAAAATTAAAGAAAATATTTTTTATATTTTCCATAGTGCCTACAAGTATATAAGCAATGGAAGCCTAATATATTGGGATGTCCTCAAGGACAGAATTCATCATTTATTAGAATATCCTCCAGGACAGAATTCATCATCACTAGTCTACCACCTATTGGCAGCCACTTATTGCAACAAAGATTCGGCTTCCTTTTTTATTTTTCTAACCATCCATGCCCAATATTTCCTCAAGTAATCGTTAGGCTTAATAATAAACCCAAGATAATTTATTCCATTATTAATTTCTATCAAAATAAAATTAAACTGAGAGAAAATACAATCCATAGAATCTTGTTCCATATTTATGAAAGTGATAGAAGACTTATAAATATTACAAACCATACATGTAGCTTCTGTGGATATTTTCAAGAGAGCTTTGATATTCAAAATATCCCTCCTTGATCCATTGATGAAAAGCAATATATCATCTAAAAAAAGTACATGAGTGATAGAAACATTCCCACCAATATTTATGCCTTTCAGTCCTCCAGAATGTCTTGCGTGAAGAAGGGATCTATTGAATCCTTCCACAACCATGATAAATAAAAGAGGAGAAAGAAGGAAACCTTGTCTCGAGCCTCTCTCGGGCCTGAAGAAAGAGGAGATAGATCCATTTATAAGAACAGTAAAAGAAACATATTGCATACAAGATAGCATCCAGTTGACTATGGGAAGGTCAAATCCAACCTGTCACAACACCAATCTAAGGAAGCTCCAATTTATATGATCATAATCTTTTGATAGATCCACTTTGATAACAACAACTAGAATTTTCTTCATCTTTATTGTATGAACCACTTCCTGGGTTATACCTATAGCATCATGGATCTTCCTTTTCTCTAAAAACGAAAACCGTTCTTTTGACATAAACTCTGATAAAACCCCCTGATCCTATTATCAATGATCTTTTCAAATAGTTTGTACATACAATTACAAAGAAAAATGGTTCTAAAGTGATCCAAAGAAGTATATCTATCAAGCTTTGGAATAAGAGATATAAATTAGTATTGAAGGCAACAAGAATTTTTCCTTTTACACTGGGCCCTTCAATAACTGCAAGAAGGTAATTCTGGAGGAGATCCATAAACCTCGAAAACAAAT
The DNA here is from genome assembly GCA_001517045.1 of Pseudotsuga menziesii. NCBI lineage: Eukaryota > Viridiplantae > Streptophyta > Pinopsida > Pinales > Pinaceae > Pseudotsuga > Pseudotsuga menziesii. The sequence continues at coordinate 685,495 of LPNX011063393.1, forward strand.
TCCATTGGGAACCCATTTGGGCCTGGTCTCTTATCATTTTGCATATTCCAAATAGCTTCTGTAAGTTCATCGAGAGAAACAAGTACTTTTAGAAAAATATTTCGATCAGTATTGACAAAGGATGGGGGATGGTTAATGATATTCAACAAAGAATCAATGGGATCCCTCTCATCCTTTTTGTATAGATTATTGAAGTGACTTACTCCAGCCTTAGCCATTTCCCTAAAACCTAAAATATGTCCTCCTCCTTCGTCTTCCAGATTCCATAAAGCATTAGTGTTTATTCTATGCCTGTAGAAATTGTGAAAATATTTAGTGTGGTCATCACCTTGTTTGAGCCAAATGACTATACTCATCAATCTAAAAGCCAATTATTTTTATTTTAAGATATTTCTTCTACTAGTCTCAATCTCCCCAATATTCCTTTTTTTTATCAAAAGAAATAAAACCTTCAAGATGATCCTAATGAAAATTTAGTAATAGAGCTTTAAGTCTTGTTAGGTGAGATTCCTTCTTCTTCATGTATTCATCTACCCAAGTAACATTTGAGGATTTTATTAATTTCATGTTGTTTAAAAATTGAACAGGAACTAAAGAAAAAAAATGAGGATCAAAAGGTCTCCAGGCCAATTTAACCCCCTGTACATAGTCATCCTATTCAATAAAAGAAGCATTAAACTTAAAAGGACAAACAGGTTTATCTTGATCCCCTTCATTTCCAGGAATATGGGGAAATCATCAAAATTTCCCCTTCTCCCACCTAATTCTTAGAGATAGGGACCCCCTGGAGATTGCCTTCATTTACCAAGAACCTATGAAGTCCGTTTGCAATGATATTATCACTCATATTAATGTTCCTCCAAGTAGGTTGAATAACCACAGGAGGCAGATCAAAAAGGTTATTCCATTCATTTTTTCTCACAAAATAGCCAGCAAGAGGATCTTTGTGGTCATTATACACCCAAGTATTCAACTCTCTCAAAGAGAAATTCAAGTCACCACCCAAAATAAATATGTCCACCTTTTGAAGACCAAGACTAAATACTTTCTCCTAATAAGCCATTCTATGATTATTTGTGCCATAAATGCTGAGTAATGTAAAATCCCAACCAAGCTCTCTGGAAAAAAAACATTACCTAGTCCAAAAAATAGACCAGTTATTGACACATAACATATAATTAGTGTTCCAACAAAAAATAAGTATGCCTAACCTCCTTATAACATCTAAAACAAAGAAAATCCCATCCTGGCAGTAAAAGTTTCATCTCCAATATAATTCGATCCCCCACTACCAGATTTTCTTGTATAATAATCACATGTGGATGATTATTATCCACCGTCCTCTTGAGGGAAATCTTCTTAAATGGGTTCCCTAACCCTCGCACATTTAGGGACGTTATTAACTTAAAAAAACACATGATTGGGAAAAATGTTCTCTTGTAAAATTAGCAAAGCTACAGGATCATCAAGCTAGATTGAACCTTGCTGTGAAAGAAGAATGAATGAGGAAGAATATTTTTAGTCCTTGAATGTCAAACAATCATGGTAAAAATTTTTAGACAAGAGGCAAAAATTTTACAGCATAACCTTAATCTCATAATCATTGACATGTATGTAATACATCCATAATACAATGAATATAATTTGAATCCTTTAGGAGTGATTCAAATTCCTTAACTTGTACTAACTCCGTAGATCACTAACTGTGGGAAAATCACCACTAGAGACTCACTATTGTAACTCCAGAAAACTAAATCAATTCAAATCAGTTAACTGACCAAAGTAGGTGAGCAAAGGCACCTCACCTCATTAAATCATGCAAATGTGGTGCTAGGATAATTGAAGATGAACTAATTGATGCCCACCGGAGCATATCTCAACATAGACTAGGGTGAACTGATGGTGGGACTCCCATGACTCGGTGTGGGTTCCTAAAATATAGGGATTGGCATCTGGAGCTACTAAACTCATGAAAACTAGCACATAAAGTGGTAGGTGGGCCTCAGATAACTTCCTCGTGGCACTAATGAAGTGGCAACATACTCCTAAGCTAGGAAACTGACATTTAGACTATGGTGAACAAGGGAGGGTTAAAAATTAATCCTAACAACCCCCCTTAATCGAAACTTGGACAACATGGGCCCTGGAAACTAAGACCAAAGGTAACCCATACAATCTAATGCAAAAAATTAACTACTCAATAAACCAAGAAAATGGGGAAAACCTCATGGGAAAACCCACCCCTCAAAATGAATAGTCAGACCAGGAACAAATTGAATCAAACCTTCACACCAAGAAGAGATATGAGATAAACAAATCTCTTTTCAGTAAAATATTGTATGAATATGTTTGCAACCTTCTCCTCTGTAGGGAAGTAATGCAGAATGATAGCCTTACTATGCACTAGTTCCTGGATGTAGTGCATATGGACTTCAATGTGTTTGGTATGTTGCTTCTCTACTTGATCAATGGAAATTTTAATTGTACTTTGATTATCAAAAAAAACATATACTAAAGGAGAAGTGTGAATTATAAACTCTGTAAGAATCCAATGTCGCCAAACTGCCTGAATAGTTGCATTTACAACCCCTCAATACTTTGCTTCTGCTGAAGAGAGAGGCAAGAGTTGCTTGCTTCTTGCTTGACCAAAAGATTGGTCCAGATCCCAACATGAACAGAACTAATGAAGTATATTATATGTCATTTTTGTCTCCATCCTCGTCAGATCTAGTTGAGCACCAGCAGAATAGTGAATCCTAAACTCTCTAATACCTTGCACATAATGCAATATGCACTTTGATGCCTTCCAATGCAGCTCTTGTGGCTTCTGCATGAACCTATAAACAACACTCACAGTATATGACAAGTCTGGTCTCAAATGAGTAAGTTACAATAAGCTACCAATCAGTTGTTTATATAGAGTACTATCAACCAAGGGTGTAGAACCACCTACTTCCAATCTGATGCCATATAGGAAGAGGAAATATGTTGATTTGCAATCATTCATAGGGAACCTCTTGAGAAAATCAACAATGTATTTGGACTGTGTAATTATGATCCCCAAAGCTTTTTTAGTCACTTCAATGAAAATAAATTGTCTCAATAGCCCTAGATCTGTCATGGAGAATGCATTTTTCAAAGCTGACTTGATATCCCTCAATCTAGCAGCTAAACCACTAGTAATGAGCAAGTCATCCGCATATAGGACAATCAATAGTAAGTAACTCCCTTCTGCTACATGTAGAAATTTTGGTCATAGTTGCAACTTTCAAATTTATTTGACAATAAGAAGGCTTCCATCATTAGCATACCATGCCCTTAGGGATTGCTTGAGCCCATACAGAGATTTCCTTAGTTTGCAAACTAAGGAGAAATATTTAGTGCACCCCTTATGTTGTCTCATGTAGATCTCTTCTTCCAGGTCACCATGGAGGAATGCACTCTTCACGTCCATGTGATGTACCTCCCATTTCTTCGAAGCTGCAATGGAAAAAACCAACCTTAAGTGAATCCATTCTTGCAACAGGGGTGGATGTCTCATTGTAGTCTAACCCATGAACCTATGAGTACCCCTTTGCAACAAACCGAGCCTTGTACTTGGTAGTAGATCCATCTGCTGCTAGTTTGGTTTGTAGATCCATTTGCACTGGACAATATTTCTCTCTGAATGTAAGGAGACAATATTCCATGTCTTTTCACCTTGTAGCGAATTGTATTCATCATCCATGGTTTCCTACCACCTTAGATCATGTAAAGCCTCTTTGTAGGACTATTGATCGGACCCTAACATCATGCAGCACCTCTCTAGGAGAAGTGGATTAGTATGACAAAGTGCAAGGTTCTCATCCTAAAATTTAGATCTTGTTCTTCTTCTGTTAGATGGATCCCCAACACTGTTCCCGACAGCTTCAATGATTTTTTGGGCCCATTTTGGATTTAAATTGGAGGAGGAGCTGGATTTGGATATGGATCTGCTTGATCTTCATTCTCAAGATCAAGATCTGGTTCCTCTTGATCCTCATTTTCGGACTCTGAATCTGAAATATCAGTAGAAACAATGTCACATGCAATTGGAATAGATTGAGCATTTATACCTTCCTCTTCAATTGGTTGTATATCATGCAACGAATATCCATTGAATTGGACACTTCACTCTATGAATCATATTATAGTTACAATAACCATCAACTTGTAAGCTTTTGTATCATCTGCATATCCCAGGAGAATGCATTCTATACTTTGAGGTTGGAAGGATTTACGGCCCATGATTTGGAGCCAAAATCCCTCAGATTTAAGACATTAGGCTTATGTCCCATCAATGCTTCGAATGGAGTGACCCCAACCATTGACTTGTGAGGTAATCTATGTTATGTATGTACGAAGCATAGTTCACTTCTTCAGCCCACATGTATGGTGGAAGATCTCTTGCTTCAAGAAGGAAGGTAGCCATCTCTTTAAATGATCGGTTCTCCATATCAACTACACCATTCTGTTGTGGTGTGTATGGCACTGAATGTTGCATTTGAATACCTTCTGAAGCACACAATTGTTGAAACTCTCTTTTGATGTACTCACCTCCATTTTCTGATCTGAGTGATTTGATATTCTTCCCAAGATTATTCTCAACTAAGGTTTTCAAAACATTGAAGGTTTCAAACACCTCAGACTTCTGCTTAAGAAATTAGATCCAATAATACCTTGAGTAGTCATCAATGAAGTTCAAAAATTATTTGGATCCATCCATGGATGTTGTATGCATTGGTATGAATGCATCACTATGAACCAATTCCATTGAAGAGCCATCTCTTCTTGCCTTCCCAACTTCATACCTTCGTTGTGGGTGCTTACCTACCAAGCAACCATTGCAAACACCTTGAGAAGACTTTATGAGAGGAAATCCATCAACCATCTATTCATTGTGTAGTTGTTGGAGATATTTTAAATTCAGAGATCCAAATCTCTCATGCCAAATTATGTTGGTTTTATTAGCATGAGTCAATAGGGAACTTTGGTATGAGTGAGGAAAAAATGTGAGAGTTCATATGCCTTGAAGGCACGATTTGTAGCTCCTTTTTTCTATCATGTTCATAGTATATATTTTTAAGATCTCCACTGAGTTAGGTTCAAATATGACTCGCTTTGGTGAGCCTGTATGGGTCATTTTATATACAAACAACAATTTTTTTTACCAAGGAGGGCACATAGAGGACATTTTTTAACACTCCATGCTCAGACTGAATTTATCCATTACCAACTGTTGCGTGTTATAATGACTTAAATAATCCACCTAATATTTAATTATCGACCGAGGTTGGTAAACTTCGAGTTGACACAAAGTATATGAAAAGGTAGAGGGGTTCCTAGGGTGTCGTAGAAATATTTTAACAAAGAAAAGATCGAAATATCTTTCAAAATGGAAAACCAAATCAAACTCCTATAAATTCAACTTATTAAGATAATTAGACTGGAACATAGTCCTAGGCAAGAGCAGTATCAAGCTATACTACTCTAATCTATAAACAAATATTGAAAATTAAGGATATGAACAATACTAAAGAATGTAAGCTTCCTTGTAATCAACTATTCCACTTCTTAATCTAAGAATTAGAAAGCTTTTATGAACAACTTTAGAAACTAACTATACAAGAAAACAAAAATTACAACACTAAATATACTTCACAAACTGCAGCAATTAGACTATACATGCAACTAACAACTGTACACAATGGATAAAATAAACTATCTATTTCCACTCTCTCTAGTTGTTCTGAGGATAAGCATTTACTGTGATTGGAACAGGAGCAGGAGTGGTGTCAAAATGACTTTCAAAAGAAGTAAAAAACTAAATGGAATCAAATCTAACTTAACTTCTACAAATATGTGCAAACTAAGGAATGTCCAATTGCAGGTGATAATAAACATGATGATCTATTCCATAAGCAAATGATTCTAGCTTATAACCAATTCAAATGTAAAGAAAATCTAGCTTATAGACAAGTAACAAACCTTAATAAAAGATTCAAGTACAAAACTTAATAAAGAAGATTTAATTGTGAAGCAAGTAGAAAACATAATAAAGAATATTTAATTGTGAAGCAAGTAGAAAACTTAATAAAGATAACTCTTTTAAGTCCTACTCTCTAAGTCTATTTAGTCACCACGCAGTGAAGGAAACAGATCCTACTACTATAACCAATCTACAAAGTGCTAGTGTACTTTCCTAACATTGACATATCTAGTCCTAAAATCTATATACAAAAGAAATAAATCAAACCAAACCAACAATATGATTACAAAACAACACAACAATATTGAAGAAAGAATCATAAACCACAATAAACCAAAACACAAGACATAACTCAAAACATAGGGTGAAAGGAGAGAAAACTAGGAATAAGACTTTAATAAATACTTTAAACAGTCTAACCTAAGGCTTTAATAATAAATATAACTATTATCTAAATACCATAGTCAAAATATAATAAAAAAGCTAAAAAAACAGGCTTAAAACCAATTAAAAACACTAAAGGTTGAATGAAGGGCTGGATAATAGACTGGAAGGTAGGTCTGAACGACAGGCTAAACAGGTTGTCTGAATGACAGTCTGTATACAGAAAACACTAGAATTTTAAGAAATAGTTAATCTAAAGGATTTCGAGATCAATTGATTCATGCATATGATATTAAAGTGCTAAGGAACAATAATTAAACTTGATACTTTATAATTAAATTCAACAGTAAAGTAACTTAAACTAATTCATATTTATAAAGACATCATTATCTATTACATTTTTCAACAAATTGTAATATAACTAAATGAATTTATAACAAAGCAGAAGTAAACAAAACTGAACATACTATGAAAGGATGACTTATGCTAGTCTATAGTTATAAAAATAAACTGCTTCTTATCATAAAATAAGACAAACTGAAATGTAATTGAACTAAATCTAAAACTTAGATAGAAACTGACAGAATCAAACCTAACTACAACCAAACTAAACCTACAGAATTAAACTAACCAAATTCTATTTGACTGTAACAATGAAACCAAACATAAAGATGAAAGGAAAGCTGGAAAACAAACTGAAAGCAAAGCTATGCGTGCAACCGGTTAATTATCTATGGAAATGAAACTACTTTAACAACACAACATTATAATGTAATCTATCCTACTGGAAACAAGTAATTGCAGAAAACCAAATTGCATAACAAATTATAAATGAAGTTAAGCTAATGCAAAGAAAGAGATACATGAAAATACACATAAGAATGAAAACTCTGGTTGATGAGGGGCCCTCCCAACAATAAGAGTCATGACTCGCTAAACGCTTTACATGAACAGGATCATAAACACAGCAAGAATGTATCTGGTATTAAGTTTTGAAACAGTATTACAGAGTTCTTCAAATCGACTGATTACATGTAAAAGAGGCTAACTAAGCCCTCGCATGGAGGTTGATATATATATTGTTTACAGAGGCGAGCAGGTCGACCCTTTAGTGGTCGACCGCTCTCTAAATTTTGTCAACCTTTATGACAACTAACTGATCAAGAGACAACACACAACCCTTCTTCCTCCTTTATCGTGCGCTAGTTCTTCATGGTGCGTGATGTGGCGTGAGGATCCTTCTTGGCGTGGATTGGTGTTATGGTGTCGAGAAGAGGAGGACGCTGGTGAGTCTTCTAGAATGAATATCACACTATCACCCATACGCATGGAAAATAGGCAGTTTCCATCCTTTCACGCCCATGAATCTACCATCAACAGCGCCCGGTTAGTTCGGCGGACTGAACGGTGAGCTGGACATTGAGATGGATATGCTCTATGCATATCTAGGGTGGATGCATTGTCTATTTATTGTCTCATTTGAAGACTATGGTCTGCAATAACAAATTAAGCATCAAACATATATCAAATATCATCGAATTAACTAATAAAATCATGAAATAATGAGAATGAACCAAAACTTGCATAAACTCAAAATATAGTCGTACTTGGGTCTAAATAGTGAGATGCATGATAGAAAACATGCCAAAAGGTGACAAAACATATGTAAAACATGTAAATTAACAGTCGAAAATGATAACAAAACTGGGATCAACACCAACAGCTGGGATTTGAGAGGCATCCCCCATGTGTATGCTAGGACCACGAGATTGATCCAAAGAAGAGAATGTTTGCTTTGAGGAAACCATGTGGTTGGAGGCTCTAGAATCAATGAGAAAAGCCTGTGACTGAGATAAACCTGCCTTCGTAGCATGGCATCTCTGATGATCTTCAGTATTGTTTCTATGATCTGGATTCCTTGCACCTTCAAGGAGGGAAATATTATTGCGTCGAGAGGCGCTCTACAACCTAGTATGAGGGAGATCTTGTAACATTTGTTGACATTATGTTGTAGCGTTTGTTACTAACAAAATAATAAAAAACAAAATTTTAATTATCCACCAAAGGGATCAAGGAAAATATACCAGGAATTATGTGGAACCTAGTTGCTTTTGGTGCATCAATGGAATTTTTTGAGGATTGAATATGGCCTAACCACATGCTCTTATACCATGTAAAATTAGAAAAGATACAAGACCATCAATATGGATTGAACCTCATTGTGAAAGAAGAATGAACGAGGAAGAAGAATTTTAGTGCTTGATTGTCAAACAATCATGGTGAAATTATTCAGACAAGAGGAAAAAAATTTACATCATAACCTTAATATCATAAGAATTAACATGTGTGTAATACATACATAATACAATGTATATATTTTGAATCCTCTAGGAGTGATTTGAAATCCATGACTTGGACTGACTCCAAAGATCACTAACTGTGGGAAAATCACCACTGTAGAATCACTAGTGTAACTCTAGACAACTAAATCAGTTCACAATCAGTTAATTGACCAAGGTAGGTGAGAAAATGTGCCTAACCTCCTTCAATCATGCAAATGTGGTTCTAGGATAAATGAATATGAACTAATCGATGCCCATCAAAGCATAACTCAACACAGACTAGGATGAATTGATGGTGGGACTCCCATGACTCAGTGTGGGTTCCTAAAATATAGGGATTGGCCTCTGGATCTCCTAAACTCATGCATACTTATGCATCAAGTGGTAGGTGGGCCCCATATAACTTTACCATTTCAATAATGAAGTGAAAACATACTCCTAATCTAGGAAATTGAGATTTAGACTATGGTAGACAAGGGAGGATTACAAATTAATAATAATATCTCGAAGGCTCCCATAAAGAGATCTTTGTTTTCCAAAATTAATATCCTCTGTAGACCACTCCATAGTAGATTCCATAATCGACTTACACCCTCAGAGCCTAGAATATATCAACTATGGATATAAATATAGCACTCTACCAGATCCAGATCCCAATACAGTATATTTAAGATTCCTATTCCTAAGCGAGTATCGATTCTTTCCTGAAGTAGATGCAAGAGTGCAAGGAGAAAAAATATCAGTATTTTCTTTCAAATGAGACTCAGTCCTTCCACACTGCCTGTATATGGATCAAACTTGTGTCTCCCCTGTGAACATGAAGAAAGAACCAAAAACTGACCACCAAAAAAATAACCATCGAAGCATTCTCTACCAACTAAAGTGGTAAAAGAATCCACAGGGGAAAGATGGAAAAAATCCCAATAAACTATATCTCACAAAGGACTATCAACATTAAAAGGGGGGAGATTAGAAGCCAATTCAAAACCATTGCGAATCTCCAGAGATAATACCTCTTGAAAATCTAGGTCTTTAAGGGCTAGACCATTAACAATCATGTTTGAATAAAGAACCAAATGATGATGAAGAATATAAAAAACTGAGATCAAGGGAGAAGTGGTTGGGTGAAAGTTTCTAAAAGAAAGAACAAGAAAGGATAAATTCTTAGAGAACAAAGAAAAAATAGAAGAGAACTCAGTACTATGGAAAGAATCCTTCAACATATGAGGACCAGCATCTACCCCATTCAAAGGAGAATAGTTCTACTTAGAATTTCCCACACACAACCTACCCAACAGAGACAGAGAGATAATCGCATGCCCATTTTTCATAGAGACAAAGGTATAACTAATAGAATGCTCAAATAAGGAAACCATATGGGGAAATAAAACCACCGACAGGTAAACTTAAAGATCTAAAATATGAAAGGTCCTTAGTATTACCTAGAGCAAAGAAAATTTTCAAAAACACTTCCTTATGTGGAGTGGCCACAAGATTCTTGAACACTTGCACTAGGTTTTCTTGGACATGTTCTTCATCCTATAGTGTGACCCCTATAGCCAATAGTGTGAGAGAGGGAAAACCAAATTTCTCCCTTTCAAATATAGCGAAAATTTTGCGCTCGCCCCTGATTTTCGGTAATGGAGGAAAACAACTGCTGGTTCTCCCTCATTTTTAGTAATGGAGGGAATAACATTTATTGTTAGCCCTATATTTGTGGATATTAGGGTAAATATCAGTGAGGTCTCCCCAGTTTTATGGATCCTATTGCAAATTTCAATTAGTTCGCCTTCGATTAGGGGATTTGGAGCAATTTTTTCGGAGTATCGGAGCTTCAGGATTGATTTTACCTAAAATCCTCCTTGGTCCATTGATTTTTCCTTAATGGAATTTTGAAGAGTGGTTTTTCCATTCAATAAACTTTGAATTCGGCGATTTTAGCCCCAAATGTGTTAGGTGAAGCATTTTGGTCTGTTGTTTTTTCTTAATGGAATCTTGAAGAGTGATTTTGACCTTCAATCAACTATGAATTCGACCGTTTCAGCCCCAAATTTGTTGGGAAAAAGCATTTTTTAATTCCAGAATGTTCCAAATTTGGGAACACGTTTGCCCCTATATAATGCTGCAGGAAGTAGCAATTCACCCCATCTGAAGAATTGACAAATATTTGTTTATTTCGATTAGATTTTTACAGTGGCTGAGTGGAAATAACTTTGAAAGTGGTTGAGTGGAAAAAATGTGCATTTGATCAAGACTTCAAGTTTCCTTTGGGTCTGGACTCTGCTTCAAGTTTCCTTTGGGTATGGAATTTGCAATCTTTACAGAGGTTAGTGAAATTTATGTGTCTATCATTCAAATGAGTTTCTCAGATTTTGTATCTCCTTAATGTATACAAATGGTGAAGTAATCTACAGTTTTAATTGCATACTCCTTATGGTTGTTATATTTTTATCATTTAATCAATATGATCTAGGATCTTATCTGAGAGAATAACATGCACATCAATAATCATAAGAGACAAGAGACACAAATATTTTTCCTCGGGGAAACCATAAAGGAGAAAACCCCGCAACTTCCTCAGAGATAGAATGAGCACCAATAGAAAAAGTAAAACCCAAAAGTACAAAGATGATCTCCGACAATTGTTCTCTCTCTCACTCATGCGAGCTACTCCTCTCTCACTCATGCGCTATTGTTGAGTGAGTGAGTGTTTCAAATAGAGAGTCTCACTCTCTATTTATACTTAACTTCCACTTGACAATTACTCTACATGGACGACTTCTCTAGGAGAGTCTAATAACCCTAATATGACTCAATTGTGGGTTCTATTTCCCCGACTTACAATGGAGGGTTAACTTCAATGACTTTGCATAACTTAATTATATTAATGACTCTCCCGATCGGAGGAACAAACATCTTCGTCGGGGTAAAATGAAATACAATAAGAAATATACAAGTCAATACATTCTGAAGTTACAAATACATCAACACTCCCTCTTAACTAGGAAGGTATTCTCTTGACACAATTCATCAGCACAAGTCTTTATCACTGGATCATCATCATGATTGTTGCTTCTATCTCGAGCAAATGGTGTTATCTCTTAAGTCTACTCATCATAGGAATTTTTATAGAGCCAACCCTTTTTCATGTTGGATGTAGGCCTATCCTCCATGTAGGTATTCATCATCTCTGTGAGAATGTTATACTACAATCCTGTCACCACCATGTGATAAGACCTTTGACTTACATATTTTCCCTTAATCCTAGCACTTGGAGAGGAAACCCATGTTGATTGTCAATCTTTCATAAAAATACTCAGCACCGCGCTTTCCTCATTATCCATGAGCGGTACCTTCCTCGCACCACCTGTATCTTGTTTACCATAAGCAGTGCCACCACTTATAGCCTTTGGTCCATAAGCATTTTTAACCTGAACCGCTCTATCATAAGAGGCAAAAGGTGGTACCCTGGGTAAAATGGGAAAAAAGAGAGGTTTCTCTAGGCTTCTAGATCATGATCCTCGTGTCCTCTCTTATCCCTATCATTGTGGGTTAGTTGAGCTCGAGATCCCCCATCATAGGATCTTAGAGGCCACCTCATCCACGAATCTCTCAACCATTCCTATCCATTGAGCCTTATAAATACAAGCTCATGTCCATGGTTGAGGGGGGAACCATAGAGGTATTGTTATGTTGTTGGATTGACCACTTGACCCAAGCAATTGGAGAGCATAGAGAGAAAATTTGGAGCTTATCACAACAGAATTTCAACCCAAAATCCGACACCTTGCATGTCTGAAATTCGACACTTATCTATCGCATTTTCGACACATACATTTTTTTTTGTCGCCGATGGCGTAATGTTGGATCTTCGACATTCTACTAATGTGGGTCAAAGATCCGACAGACCATTATGTCGCATATTCGACCGTTTTTCCTTCCAAAGTGCCAATCAAAATTGCATAAACCATCGGAAATACGACGTCCTCCGACCCTTGAAGCATCATCCATCCGATGGATAGAAGTGTCGGAGGAATGGTGGCATCGTCGGTTTTTTATCCATAAAGTGTCAGAAATCTGACATCCTACGACCCTTGAAGTGTCGGCCTTCTCATGGACAGAAGTGTCGGAGGAATGGCGCCATTGTCGGTTTTTTATCCAGCAAGTGTCGGATAACCGACGTCTTCCGACACTGGAAGAGTCGGCCTTCCGATGCAATCCGACACTTTACCCGTCGATCGTCTGATGGGGGAAGCGTTGGAGTCATGACACGGCCGTCGAATGTGTTTACCGGAGTGTCGGCAGCACGTCGAAAAAGCGACGCCTATTGATGGATTTTTAAAAAAAATCCAAAGATTAACTATGAGTTCATGCTCATATATTTTTTCTCTTGTAGGAATCAACACATAATATTCCTATGATGTGTCCTCTTGACAAAAATATAAATCAACCAAATCAGCCATCAAAATTCATTAGCAAAACCTAAATCTAAAATTGCAATTCGAAAATTTCAACTGTCTTCCACAAAGAATCAGAATTTTAGTTAACTGTGAGGCTACCCTCATGTTGACTGAATCTTTGTAGGTAATAGTATTTTGTATCATTTCATGGTCTTATTGTCACTTCCATCATCACATAAATCCACCTACAACATGTCCTACTAACATGGATATCAAACATCTAGCAGTCAATGGAAATTTCCTCACTTAATTTCTTCATTGCATAACCTCAATAGTATGAAATGAATCTAGAATTACACACAATAACTCAAATATAAAATCACTTGTTGGAATTTCTATGCAATGAATTATCACTTATGCATGTAACAATAGCACAAACAACATTCTTAAAATTATTTCCAAAGGTTATGCTAACTCAAATCATGCATCGACACATCAATTGTTACACATCTGTATTGTCATTATATTATGAGTATTACTTTCTTTAATTGTTCATTTTCAAGGTGTCTCCCTTCTTCACCCGATTGCAACATCAAGAGTTCACTTTCTCCCTTGATGATGGAAAAGAGGTCTCATGCTAGGACAACATCAATAAAAAGGTTCGTGGGATTCTTGTGCAACATTAAAGGAATCATAACCCAACATCCTCATGGTCTCACACATGGAATCACATCTACAACATGAGTATACCGCTCATTAATCCTTGGTTATTACTATTAACCAGTTCAACTATGACACACACTCATATGAATACATGAAAGAATTTAATAAACTTTATTGAATCAAAGATTCACAACTTGGTCCATGCTCTACCTAGAAATAAGATACTCATACATGCATTCAACATTCCCAAAGCTAGCATAAATAGATCAATTCATATAATTAAACATGGTTGAGGGACTCTTACCAAATCCCATTTCAGTACTTATGAAAATTAACATAACCAACTCATACCTTTCATGGTTTCCATCGATACCCTTGTTGTTACATTTTATGGTTGTTGGCAATACCCTTGTTCATGGGTAGATCATTATAGCAACAATATCATCAACATCATCAGTCTTGGTTTCATAAGTACATCAACAACCAGATTATATTATTAGGTAATAATCATTGAGTATAGGAAATAAGCTATTCATATCCCTTATGTGGCACTATCATCGCTCAATACCTGACATATTATCATGAATAATATGTCTCAATATGATCACTAATTCATGCAATCTCCAATAATTCATTCACTTACATGTACAATGTCATTTTCATGTTCTAATCACTTATGCAAAGAAAACAACATCAATCACATGCTTATCATTCATGCAAGTAGTTTCCTCTTACTAGGGAAATGCAAGAAAAATAACAAGAGTAACAAGGGTATGGAATTATCCTCCATCTTGATCCTTTATCCTAGCTTATAATTCCATAGTCATGGATTGCTCAATGGCTTCCTACCATTCATATTCAAACATTATCCATGACAATTTTAATTAATAGACATTGGTTTCAGCCTAGAATTTGACCACTGAAGGAAACTTGTTTGGACTAGACATTGGTGAGTTGACAAGCAGCTCAAATGATCGAGCAGAGGTTAATATGTGGAGTGTGTCAAAGGGCTCAAAGAGAGAGTCTTTACATTCAAAATTGTCATACATTTTGGGAGCTGAGTTTGAGAATACAAGTGAGAACAAACCTGAGTTTGAGATTACAGTCAAGAAGAATCAACAAGTTTCTGAACAGTCAGTGATGGATTTGAAAGAAAACACTAAAGAACTACCAATTTTGTCAAATTTCTCTGAGCAACATGGTTCATTGTTTGTGGTCAATTCCTCCTCAGTCATGGATTGCAAGCCTGCAGAAAACAAGTATGTTGAGTATGTTCCCATGATTGGGGCTTGTTCCAGTAATGGTACCTCACCATTATTCTGAGATTTTTCCCTGTATAAAAGACAGCTGTTAGAATTGACCCTAACTGAACTATCTTAAATGGTGTTTCATATAAAACCCAAAAAAAGTAAAAACAAAACTAAGCTTAAACTTGCAATACCTTACTCTCTTACAGAAGGTGTTGATGTCCTTGTCCAAGGTATCGAGAAGACTAATATCCTGTATAACCATGGTATCCACTCTATTGACATTGAATTTCACGTTGGCTCTGTTGTAGCTGTGCCCAAGACCCAATTGAGCCTTCTCCAAGTCTATGTGATTCAAGATATGTGATTTCAACTCAATGGCAGACAAGCTTTCTAAATATACTTTGTTGTTACAGAAGGGTACCTAAACCAAACAAGAATTTAGAAAAGTCACTTCCTATCTGATTCAGAAAAGACTTGTACTAACAACCACTTAATGGAAAATTATCTCGGAGTCATAGCTGAGGGATGTAGACACTGGTTATGATCATCTTGTTGTATTGTTGGTTTAGATATTAGGATTGTTTTGATGATTCTGTATTGATGACAAATTGAGTATCCTAGAGAATACGTAAGGAAGACTTTTAATAGTTTTATTAAATTTCTTTTTTTTGAATGATGGACAACAAAACAGTATCCAACACACTTGAGTCCTCGTAGGACTAGTCAAATGTATATTTTTATTTATTCCTTGGGAATATCAAATATAGTGATTTTAAAACACATCTCAGAGAACAAAGAAATCATGGATCTAATATAAATATAAGTTAATAAACAAATCCTTTTACCTTTCAGTATAAATATGATTCATGAGTCCTAACTAAAGAATTAAAAGACACTTATGGGAAATTGACCTCAACTTGACATCTGTTAGAATTGACCCTGACTGAACTATCTTAAATGTTGTTTCATATAAAACCCAAAAAAAAGTAAAAACAATACTAAGTTTAAACTTGCAATACCTTACTCTCATGCAGAAGGTGTTCATGATGTCCTTGTCCAAGGTTTCGAGAAGACTAATAGCCTGTATAACCATGTTATCCACTCTATTGACATTGAATTTCACGTTGGCTCTGTTGTAGCTGTTCCCAAGACCCAATTGAGCCTTCTTCAAGTCTATGTGATTCAAGATATGTGATTCAATTATAGAGCTCTGTTTACTCGTTTTTGCATGATTCCTCAATGTCAAAACTAAATATCCATTCAGTTGATGCTATGACCCATTTTGCTCCAAACCAAGCCAGGATTACTACATATCAGCACTATGTACATCCATCAATTACAGTTACCTAGGATATGTATGAACATAATTAGTCAAGCACATGTAAAAATATTATAAATGGACAAATAGAAGAAAACAATGTGATTTAGACATTCCTTAATTTCTATACTCAAATTTATAATACGATCACACTTTGTCTCTTAGGAGACAAGTCACTAACGAAACAATGGACATACCTGAGAGAGAGAGAGAGATAGGTATATGGTATTGTTAAAGTTAGCCACTATCGTCCTGGCCATGAACATCTCCATTGGAAGAAGGCCAAACCTTCTTTCACTAGAATCAAAACCCAACAACACTGTCAAGCCCCAGGCCTGCAATCACATCCAGTTTTCCAAGACATTAACCATGAGGATACTTGAACCATAATGCAGCTTTAAACTTGTATGCATATCCCTAACTGACCTTACTACTGGAGCTTGATTATAGCAAATCCAGGATCTCTCTATTATCATTTTCCTAAATAGCTAATTCTTTTTGTATGAGTCACATTGAAGTTGAAAAAATAGTGTAAAAACCCTTGAACCATAATGCAGCTTTAAAGTTTTTTCTTTTATGCATATCCTTAACAGACCTTACCATTGGAGCTTGTTTATTGCATATCCAGGATCTCTCTATTATCAGTTCCCTAAATAGCTAATTCTTTTTGTATAAGTCACAATAAAGTTGAAAAAAGAGTATAAAGGGTGTTTTAAATCATGGGTGGCCAAAAATGCCTGGTACAATATATATGTATTTCCAATGCATTCAAAGATGTAATCCACACCGCCATCCACCATGTCTCTTATCACCTACCAAAGTGTTTATCTTCCCATGAGCTTTATAGCTAATAGGTGTTAGAGAGATGACTATTATATACAACCATAATCTGAGCTTTGAGCTAATTGTGTTAGAGAGATAGTTATTATATACAACCATAATCTGAAGTAGCAGTACCTCTTGAATGGGCTTCTCATGCTCTTTTGGGTTGATGCAGTCTGTCACTCCCAGGTTTTTGGCTGCAGTGTATGTAATGCAAATAGTGAAACCCTTTATCTAAGGGATGCAAACATTATATATTTTGGTACATATAACTGATAGTGCATTATATTCCTAAATAATTACTTCCATAGAAATTTCACGCTACTATCCTAGTGAGTTAGGCTCATAAATTGTGGTCCGCGATTACATTTCCATTAACAAATAAAATGTTAAGGGTAACTTGTCTTGAACATTTACTTGACTGAGCAGGGTTGAACTTTCAGTCAGAAGCAACATTTCTAACAAGCATACTACCTCTTGTGCTTATGTAAGACAATTCAAGACAACCCTTTTACTAGGACTTTACTTCCTTTTAGGGCCAACCATTCAAACTTCTACTAGGACTTTACTGCCTTTCAAGACCAACCCTTGGCTCAGGACTAGTACCTTACTTTTGCAAAGGTAAGACCTTTTAGGACTTTACTGCCTTTCAGGGCCAACCCTTCAAACTTCTACTAGGACTTTACTACCTTTCAAGACCAACCCTTGGCTCAAGACCAGTACCTTACTTTTGCAAAGGTAAGACCTTTCAGGACTTTACTGTCTTTCATGGCCAACCCTTCAAACTTCTACTAGGACTTTACTGCCTTTCAAGACCAACCCTTGGCTCAGGACCAGTACCTACAAAGGTAAGGCATTTCAGGACCAGCACATTATCTTTGAAGTGTAATTCCTTTCAAGACCCAACTAGCACTAGAGGTAAGCAAAATCAACTTAACAATTCTTGGCAAGAGCTACAACAACCCAACTTAACAGGCTAAGAGCCTAAGACTCGCATATTAAATTTTAGGTAAATTTTAACAGATATTCTAATAAAGAGAGCATTTACCTTTAGAAAACTTGTTTGAGTTTGTGTCAATACCAATTATCCTAGATGCTCCTCTTATCCTGGCACAAATAGAAGAAAACAATGTGGTTTATACATTCCTTAATTTCTATACTCAGATTTATAATACGATCACACTTTGTCTCTTAGGAGACAAGTCACTAACGAAAAAATGGACATACCTGAGAGAGAGAGAGATAGGTATATGGTATTGTTAAAGTTTTGTTGTCCTAGCTATATGGTATTGGTAAAGTATTACCAAGGGGCCAGTTATCACGATAAATCAAAATATTTAAGGTAATTGTTTAGATCAAATATAACAAAGTTCACCTCTATGTATGGTAATCATCATCATCAACTAAATGCATGTGTGTGCACATGCATAAATACCCAATACACAGCTCAATCAAACAAAAGAAAACATATTTATACCTTGATTTCTGGATCTTCACACTATCTTCTTATGATTTACCTTTCAAAACATCATTCAACATACTTCATTTTTTGTCCTGTTGCAATACTTTCATGTTGGAGCAACCGAGTCCGGTTGTCCATTAGTTGAATCCGACTATCATTGTAATAATGAATTTGAATAGTAATTAATTTACTAGATGATGGGTAAAATGTACAATGGAGGCTCGCCTTTATAGGCTTTGAGCGTGAAGGGTCACACCCTTTCATAATTAACTAATCTATTTAATAATTTATTTTATATTCATTACATTGCCACTCCCTTTAAGGAAGCTTTGTCCTCAAAGCTTAAGTAATTTCCTAGTGTCATTCTTCATTCTGACTCGGTGTCGGTATTAGAACTGGACGAGGTCTCTTTTGCAGAGACTTGCACTTCCTTTCCATTGATGATTTTGCATTATATTGTCTCATTGTTCCTACATTTATGACCAGGGGTCCAATCATCACCGCATCGACGACATATGTTTTTCTTCTTTTTATTTTTATTATCAGAGTAACCGTTAGATGACTTTGATCTATTTTCCATTTCGTAGGCATATGATTGAGGTTTGTGCCATTTATGACCAAAGACCAAGTATCTGCACAGTACCTATGTTGTGTCTCTTTTTCTTGTCAATAATGGCTATCACCTTTTGTTTTTATTCCTTCCAATTTGCGTTCTGCGGCTTTTGCTTTACGTCTTGCTACTTCTACATTAGGTATGTCATGTAACTTTAACTCTTTTTGGAGGTGTGGTTTAAGAACTCCTAAATAGGTTTCAAGTCTTTGCTTGTCAGACAACCCAAATACTCATGTTGATGAGGATTCCCATTGATGAGTGAATTCCTCAACGTTTCCGACTTGTTGTAGTCTGGCAAGTTTACTAAAAAAATCATCTTCTTTGATTCCTTGAAACCTATTAAAAAAATCATTTTTGAACAAGTTCCAAGTGTAGGTAAAATTATCTCTCTTCCACCATAAGTACCAATTATAGGCGTACCCTTCCATATGCATTGACGCGTATTTCACCTTCTTCTCGTCAGAATGAATGTTGTAAATGTCGAAGTATTCTTCTGCTTTGTTTAGCCAAGCAGCGCGTTGGTCTTCACTCCCATTGTATTTCGACAACTCTATTTTTGCCTTAGGTGGGTGCACTTTGTAAGGGCAACGTTGATTTCCTTTTGCCTTATGGTTTGATGGTGGCTCGAAACTGCTGGACGATGAAAGTGAAATATCTGAATTGCTTCGTTGTTGGTGGCGATTTTTAGTTTTTCTTTTGTCTACTATCTTACTTATAGCATCTATTTTTTTGTTTAATCATGCCTCCATATCTAGTAGTACTTGTGTTTCTATCTCTTGCTTAAGCATTGCATTGTTAATCTTTATTTCTGTTTGCAAATCTTCTTGATTCTTTGCGTGTTTCCTCAATGGAAACATGAAATGAGGCATCTAGCATGTCTGGACTGCTGACGTGGCCTGGTTTGGGTATGTGTTGGAGCAGGATCCCGCAGCTACAGAAGAAGCTGCTAGTTTTGGCGGAAAGAGAGAAGTTTAGCAGAAAAAGGACAGGGCGGAGCTACGACGCCGTAGCACGTTTCCAGCTAGAGAGCAGAGCCGAAAACTATGACTTTTGGGATAGAAGAGTCAAGAAGGAAACGGTACCAGAGCGGCCAAGAGAAGAAAGCTCAACCACTGCATTGAAGGCAGCGACGGAAGACAGGAGGGCTCAGCGACCCTCATAAAGAAGAAGGAGCAACGAGACTCAAGCATTGAAGGCGAAGGACAGAAAGAGAAGCGGTGCATAGTACCCATGGTCAGTGCCGGGAAGCATGGAAGATTGCAGAGAGCTGCGGTGTGACGGGAAGCGGCTACCTCAAGGACAGAGAGGATCGACTGTCACTATTAGGGGTATGGGTTTACTGTTGGGACAGGCCCACAGTGTTGTAATGGCACGACCTTCGGGCTGCCTATAAAAGCTTGCATTTTTGTATTGTAAAGGGTTGGTTGGGTGGTTAGATAATCAATCAGTAGATAGTTGGTTAGTTGATAGTTTTGTAGATTCAGGAATCAGTCAGACAGACTGCGTTGTAACGATCCAGACACATAGTCGTCTGTGAGTCATTTGAGTCTGTATGTAATCATTCATAGAGAGAACAAAGAGGGAAGGGATATTGAGAGAAAGGCAATGCAGGGATAAGATCAGAGATCTAGGAGAGACCTTGCGCTGCATTTGTAGTGCAACAAACTGTGCTAACTTCCCTCAAGATATATAATAGAAGCACAGTTTGGTGGACGTAGCTCCCATCCCGGGGGTGAACCACGTTAAATCTGCGTGTTATGTGTTGAATGGATGTGATTGTATTTGCTTATTGTCACTGGTTATTATGCATGTAATGATAGTAGCAGTAGATGAATGTATGTATTGATCGCTCATGATAATGCAAGAGGATAAAAGATAAGTTGAAGTATCGCAGTAGGCTGTTTAAGGTCTCTTTCACGTCCGTCACTAATTACCAGTTACTCACAATAGGTTTCTGAGAAGTAGAGTTTCACACATCGGCACAATCAACGTTAAGAGCACAAAGTCGTAGTGGTAAGATATCGCAGAGAGGCGGTATCGCATCGGTAGAGGAGCTCCGATGCGCGATACTACGAGCTGAGGGCTTAGCGTTGAGGAGAGGATGGGTGTCCCGCGGTGCGCAGAGATGCGGTAAGGTTGGGAATATTATGAGTAAGTGGGAGTTGTGTGACACGGGAGGAGATCATGCGACTTGCGCAGGGTTAAGCATCGCACAGGTAGAAGTGCTGCGAGTGGAAGGGAACGTGTGAGGCGGCGGGATATTTGATCTAGTAGCGCGCAGGAGTAAGAGGAAAGAAGTAGGGTGCACAGAACCTGGTCCAAGACACTTGAGTCTTGGCCAACCCATGAGATTCACTTCGGGTGAGACTTCAGATCGCTTCGCGGTCTGTTGCCGAAAGGGCCAGTGAGTTTTGGGTGTTGTTGATTAATCATAGTAAACTCGGGTCTGCCCATGCAATCAACAAATGGTTCCGTTGCCGGTTTAAACGACTGGGAGTCCATGTTCTGTTGGCATCCTACGCGAGAAGAATTCCACCAGTGGCTGGATTCAGACTTAACGGAGTTCGCCAAGAAAGAGAACAGAAGTCCGAGACTAAGCACAGAGGCCTGGCTAGAAAATCACATCGCTTCAGACATACACGCTATATTTTTTGTCACCTATGGAAATGAGCTTTTTGATTGGTTATCCAAGTTGACAGATAGCAACACCTTCAAGAATAAAAGAAACATCGTTTGGACACCGGAGCTGATTCAGACCGTACAGAACCTTGACAACCCGATTACGCGAGCAGTGGACTTCTGGCTCACTAGTGTGCTAGAAGGCTACGTTACAGAGTTTGCAGTTGACCAAAGAAAGAGCTTCAGCACAGCCGAACGATACTTCTTCAAAGGATATCGCGGTAAGTACCTAAGATCTCTAAACTTGTCCCTTAAGATGTTTCTCTATGAAAAAGGAACAATGGATCTAGTCTCAGACGAATAAGTAAAGCTAGTAATGTCACAAGAATTTGAAAGTGATTTTGATGACATTGGACGAACCCGGAGTGGAAATAAGTATAAAGTAGCATTTAGTCCTCCTACATTTGAAGACAGTTCACACAGTATTAGACAGCAGAGCCCTAGCACCACTGAAGAACCCGAGGGGGGTATCCCTTACCACCCTTATACTCCACAGAAGCAGACAGGGACTCAGAATAATACCGTAGGTACTCCATCTAGTAGTTCACAGTCAGTACCTACTCCCGTTACAGCACCTTCACCT
>LPNX011063419.1:4549-183308 GCA_001517045.1 Pseudotsuga menziesii
TAGTATCTTTGAGGCAGAAAACATGATGGCAGCTACCCATTTTGGGGGACAATTTGTTGTCTGTAGACCATTATCATCAGCTGCATAAGGATGGCAGGAACAGGCTGTTGTTTGACGTGTTTCAACTGCCCAGTTTCAGTGTAGAAAAGCACTGCACTAGAGAGGTATATTTCCAGACCTGGATGTTTCAAGATTTTATGACCAGCAGCATTGAAACATCTAGATTTGGTGTTCTTCATTGGGAGGGTTTGTATGCTGAATCTGGAGCAGAATTCTTCCTATGGACTTACCCTTCCATTTTTGACATGCCTTAGGAGGAGAGCACTCACCTTGTGTAGTGTTTACTCTTAAAGGGGAAACTCTGACATGGTGGAACACTCCATAAGAAAGTGACAGGATTTTACTCACAACGAATTTTAAATATTGTTATTAGGTTTGGTTCTGCTTAGAAGGGTGTGGAAAGAAATTCTTATTCGTGTGTTACTCGTCAAGAAGATCATGACCCAATATCATGTCCTAGAACTCAAGAATTTATTAACCAATTATTAGCCAAAACTTGGGAGGAAGTAGTAGTATTGTGTCTAGTCAAGAATAAAGATAACTCCTTAAACTTTGTAGGTGAACCTTTTGATAGTATAAATGCTGTTATGGGTACAACCTACAATGTTTCCAAGTCTCAAATGCAACAAATCAAAGATAGGAGCATTGATCCTAGAGAAGTAGCTTAGAGTCTGTTAACCCCTATTTGTATAGGGGGGTCCACATAATTTTTAGAGGAATTCTGGGCTGACTTAGAACTGTTTTGAGCCTCAAACAACAGAGAGCAGTTTCCTATTCACAATTCTGGGCAACAAAGCAGCAAAACCCATCCCCTTTGAGTTCTGTGCGTATTGATGGATGCTTGCCTGAGGTTGAAGAGACAGATTTATGGATGAAAAGATTCATGGATATGTGGAACCTTTTTGGATAATAGTAGAAGACAATGATGGTGAATATATACTCCATCATGAATATTTTATGTTAAAAATGCAGTTTGTTGAAGATGACCATCATCTGAGCTTCACTGTCCCCATCCATGAACCTCTTCCTCCCTAGTACTTTATTCGTGTTGTATCTGATAAGTGGTTAGGGTCACAGACATTATTGCCAGCTTCATTTAGACATCTTATTTTGCCAGAGAAATAACCACCTCCAACTGAGTTGCTAGACTTACAACCACTTCCTGTGTCTGCGTTAAGAAATCCCTCATATGAAGCACTTTATCAACAGTTTAGACACTTCAATCCTATTCAAACTCAGGTATTTACTGTGCTTTATAACTCAGATGATAATGTTTTAGTTGCAGCACCTACTGGTAGCGATAAGACTATCTGTGCTGAGTTTGCTTTACTACGATTGCATCAAAAAGGCATAGACAGTGTATTTCGATGTGTCTATATTGCTCCTATAGAAGCTCTTGCCAAAGAGCAATATCGGGATTGGGAGCAGAAATTTGGCAAAGGATTGGAACTGAAAGTAGTTGAGCTGACAGGTGAATCTGCAACTGATTTGAAGCTCCTTGAAAAGGGCCAGATAATAATAAGCACACCAGAGAAATGGGATGCTTTGTTTCACAATATTTAAAAAAAAAAAAATTGCAGCAGGCGTCGCTTAAGCGACGCTTAGTAACCGTCGCTTATCCGACAGTTCTGCTTTTGTATCCGTCGCTTATCCGACAGTTTCCCTTAGTGCCGTCGCTTAAGCGACAGTTATTTATGTCGCTGATCCGACAGTTATGCTTCTTATCCGTCGCTTATCCGACAGTTTCCCTTTCTCTCCGTCGTTTAAGCGACGCCTGGGGGTGCAAAAGTTTTTAAAAAATTTCCTCATTGTCGCTTAATAAGTGTCGGATAACCGACGATTTAAATTCAAGCGATGGTTACTTCAGTGTCGCTTAAGCGACGGTTACTTAAGTGTCTCCTAACCGACGCCAAGTTTTCGACGCTTCAAAAAAAACCAAAGTGTCGTACATGCGACAGGGAAGTGTCGAAAATCCGCAAGACGGCCGTCGGATTTTGGGTCAAAATGTAGTAGTGGATGTTGTAATGTTCCTACTTAGCAAAATAATAAAAGATAAACAATTGAATTATCCCCCAAAAAATGTTGTTAGTGCACATGGTTTTAAAACCATGTGGAAGGCCTCCTAAACAACCCTTGGTTTTATTGTACATGGTTTAGGAGGGCCTTGCAAATGGTTTTAAAACCATGTGCAAGTCCTCCTAAATAACTCATGGTTTTATTGTACATGGTTTAGAAGATCGTTGCAAATAGTTTTAAGACCATGTGCAAGGTCTCCTAAACAACCCATGGTTTTAGGAGGGCCTTGAACATCGTTTTAAAACCATGTATGGAGGAGATGTTGTAATGTTCTTTCTTAACAAAATAAAAAATATTATATGTCTACCATAAATAGTATTAAATATTAATAATAAAAATATTATATGTTGACCTTAAATAAAGAGATGTATCTTTTGGTCTGAATCACACCAAAGCTGATAG
The DNA here is from genome assembly GCA_001517045.1 of Pseudotsuga menziesii. NCBI lineage: Eukaryota > Viridiplantae > Streptophyta > Pinopsida > Pinales > Pinaceae > Pseudotsuga > Pseudotsuga menziesii. The sequence continues at coordinate 7,088 of LPNX011063419.1, forward strand.
TTGAGTGCAATATTTAAGAAGAAGTTTACACCTCCATAGATTTGATCCCTCTCGGCGTTTGATAGAGCCTAGGATTTGGATCTATGCTGGTTTTACCTAAACCAAATGTAAATTGTTATAGACACTATTACATTTAGGATATATAAATGTACCATCCTTAAATATAAAATTATAAAAATTATTTTTCCAATAACTTTTTTAAGCTTACCCTACTTAATGCTCGAATTTATAGGATGTGTGTTTTGAAGATACAAACACATTGTTACTAAATATAGTGATATCAAATTAGTTTGTATCCAACAATTTTATTTTATGTTACCCTACAATTTTATTTTATGTTACCCTACACTAATGCATAATATTAGAAAATGTGATGGTGTGTTTGAGTAAAGTAAACGCTTTTCTAGTCAATATAAAAATATTAAAAACTTTTTTTCTGACTTTTTTTTAATTTCACCTTGGGTTTGTGCTTTTATTTACACATTTATCGGTGTTGTTTGAATATTTAAATACATTCTTAATAGATCTAAACCAATAAACAAAAATTCCATCAAACAATTTTTTTTTATCCAACATTGATGCACTAGATTAAGAGGCACACCGATGTAGTTTATTATATAGAGCACAATGTAATTCCTTTTTTTATTAAAAAACATATTTGTCTTTTTGGGAAAAGGGGTGCAATTTTGGTTGAAAGTGACGTGTGAGTTATGTGGAAGCACTATTGTGTTTATTAGTCCCTACAAAGGCAGGGATTATAGCAATTGATAAGTTGTCAAAACTATATTGACTTTTTATTAATTTTAACAATTTTATAGTTACTTTATAATGTTTTGCTAAAATTAATTATTAATTTTATTTTTTTAAATAATAAAATATGTTTTTAAGTTTTTGAAATTAAAAATTACTATTTTATAATTGGTTGCAAGCTTTGATTTGATTAAATAACCCTGGTTGGAGGTGACAATTAGTTTTTAAAAAATTATTTTATTTGAAAAAAAAATCTAGAATTGTCACATAGTTAAAAAATGGTACACATATTAATTATTTTACAAATACCAAAGCATCATTAATTAGTTTTAAATTGCTCATTCATAGCATCTCTACTTACACTTTCAATTTCCTAGAAATTCCTCAAGATTAGATTTGATTATTTTATATTTAATATCCATTTAAAAGTTCCATGTTTTAATTTTTTTATTTACAATGATGTAAACATAAAATTTAAAAATATATTTTTTAACTTTTATAAAGTTATAATATTAAAGTTAAATATAATTTACAATTTTTATAATGTTTTAATATTAAAATTGGTTTCTTATTTATTAATTTTTTTAATTACTCCAGACTTTTAATATAAACATATTTTCATTATCACCTAAATAGACAATGATTTTTTATTAAAAAATAAAAATAAAAACAAAAAATAGATGAATTAAAAGGATTAATCTTTTAGTTAGCCTTCAAAAACTCACATTAGCTATATTTTTGGATTCATATTTTATATTTAAAAAAAACTTGATTTAAGTATAGTTATATTTTTTGATTCATATTTTTTTAATCCAAAGTAATGGTTTTAAATGTTTACTTATTTGTTTTTATAGTTTTGTTCACAAGTATACAATACATGGTAAATTGTATTTTTATTAATTTTTTTACCAACAAAATTAATAAGTTTACTCAACAAATTGTGATTTTAAACCATTCAAAACATTTTTTTTTGTTAAAATATCATTTAAACAATTTATAATAATAATGTTTATAAGACAATATAAAATTAAATAATTTAAAAAAGAAATAAGCATTATATAATAAAATGAAATTAACCTTATATGTTTTACTCAATATATTATTTTAATTAAAGAATTAAGTTAACATTACATAAATCAATGAATTATTTTACTAAATATATTATTTTAATTAAAGAATAAAGAAATATATTAGTTGGTAATAATTTTTTTTTATGTTAGGTAGATATATTATCTATATATGAATAGTTTTTGAAGATTTAATTTATTAAATTTATAATAATAATATTTACAATGCAATATAAAATTGAATAATTAAAAAAAAAACATTTAAAATTAAATAAATGAAATCAATCTTACATGTTTTTAAGATCTATTTTTTTTAAATGCTACAAATTATGAAAAGATTATTTATTTAAAGTATTTATTTTGTTTATTAGTTTTTTTAGTTATAAAAATGAGTGAATTTACTCAACAAATTGTGATACAATCAATTAACTTTGTTACAAAAATATGAACTAAAACTATCATGACACAAAATAATCTTGAAATAAGTACATTGTCTGTCAAAAGATAATGGTTGTCCATCATAACCATTGCACGTTAGCTACTAACTATTTAACATCACAAAATAAACAATTAAAATTATTAAAATAAAGTAGTGATTACATATAATCATTAACAAAGTCATAATCAAATGTTGATGTTAATTACTTAAACAATAAAACAAAAAAAATATATAATACCAAGGCAAAGACTAGCTGCTTTGCAGCTATTGTACTTGTTTAGTTTAAATGCATTAGTTATTGTTGGCTATAGAAATAGAAAATATTTTTTCCTCTCCATTTAATAAGAATTTTTTATATCGATGCATTTTGTTTTGGTTAGTATCGATGCGTATAGAATAAGAGCACATCAATGTGTTGTTTTTTTGGTATAAAAACATTGAATAAAAATATTTGCTAAAACCTCCATCTTCTCACCTTCACTAGTGACCTCCACTATAAATGAATATTTAAGCTCTTTTTAGAGAAGCTTCCATAAAAACCTCCTCTAGAGTGGTTTTCTTCATAGTGAAACAATAATAACGACAATGCTAGAGGAGGGTGGAGGAGGAAAAAAGGTGAGATTCCTATGCAAGTTATGCACTGAGAATCATTTAACTTAACTATGCCCCAAATTGGAGTATGCTCAAGGCTTGTTCACACAACAAGAAGCTGGCAAGAAAAATGATATACTAACCAATTTGTTCCCTCCAAACCAACAAGAAATGGTTACTACTACCAAACATACACCTTTGCAAGGGGGAAATAAGGGTTCCTCATTGCAAGGTGGAACTTGGGAAAAAGAGAGATCAATATCTAGTCTAGAGCTCACAATTGTGACATATATACATTTGGGTCCAATGGGAAAGAACTACTTGAACCAAAAACAAGTAATATAGAAAAGCCAACAAATGACACAATGCCTAGGAAGCCAAGAATCCTGTTAGAGAAGGGAAAGTACAATCCTAATGCGAGTGGTTCCCAAAACTACAACATAGTTGAATATCTAGAATAAGCGCCTTCTGCAATGTCCATCTTGGAAGTCCACCAAATTTTCTCTACATAATAAAAGACTCTTCTTCCGGAAATAGGATCTTTAGATCCTTTGGATAGTTAATTAATGACATTTGATTTGGAAAACTCGAAGCCTTATTTACCTCAATGTACCACATTCCAGATCCAAATATCGCCAAAAGGTCAAACATTTTTTGGACTATTGTTGACAAGAGGGAATCCACATGTGTTATGCCTTTATCATGTTGGAGAGCTATTGGCTCACTTGACATTGTTCTCTTGCAACCTTTTTAAAAGATGTCAACGTAGATTTGTTCCAACCTCACATAATTATCCCTATGCTCCTAAATATCTAGGGATGGAAACAACTAATGTGGAGGTAAAAGTTGTTGATGCTCCACTAAATTACAACCTATTTCTATGAAGAACTTGGATTTATGCCATGATGGATGTATTATTCTAAATTTTTTGAGTGATTAAAGTTCCCCATAAAGGAAATATTGTCACCATTGATCAACTATCAGCCTGCAAAAATCAGTCCACTTAGAACAATGGGACAAATGTCCCCCTAGTAAGTCTTTCCATGAAGTACTTTGAAAAAATTAAATTGGAGATTGTGAGAATGACAGAGTGGGTATATTTGCATCGATTCTAATTCTTATGTTACAACATGTCTATGTTCAAAAGGTGTTGTGCAACCCTAATGAAGTGTAATTCTCAGGTCTTAAATATAGTATTATTGGTATTAATTTGGTTGGAACGTGTGCCTCGAGATATGTTTGCATATCTTTTTTATTACAAAGAAAGAAAGCACGTTTTTTTCTCCCATGGATTTATTGTCCTATCCGATATGATTAACCATCGATTGGAGTAATGATCCAATGAGTTATGTCTCTTCACTAGATTTCTCAACTCATGCAACATTATCTTTAACCAGATCAATTCGATCCCCTCTTGTGCACTAGATGCAGGTTGAGATTAATGTGTGATTTTAAGGGTAAACAAGGGAATGCCTCTCTATAATGAGAGAGATGTTTATCTACTACTTCTATAATACCCACAAAATTTGGTCTCGGATAAACTCAAGGTAAAATACCTTTCTTTCTATCATGTAAGTTAATAATATAATATTGGAATAAAGTAAAAGCTTGGAACCACTTATTGTTGTTGGAAATAAATAGAAGCCTTTGTTCCTACTTGGAGGAAAGATGTTCTCCAATATAAGAGGCAATATTTTGTTGTAACTCGGTAATCTCCATTAACAACAATATCCATGCTTTTCTTTGCTCTCTCTCTCTGTTTTTCACCTTTGTACATTTTTCTTATGATTTTTGGATTATTTTGGATAGATGATAGATTCTGCATTATTAACCATAAGGACACCAAAGTTCCTATGATTTGTCAATGTAGTTTGGATTATTTTGGATAGATGATAGATTCTGCATTATTAACCATAAGGACACCAAAGTTCCTATGATTTGTCAATGCAGGAGCCTTTTGTAGTAAACACTGGGATCCTATTTGATTCCAGCGACTTGAACTTCCATTGGATGTTTATGTTCGATTCTTTCCCTCACACTAAATTAGGGATTATGTTTCATGGTCGGGTTAGAGTTGGAATAATTTTATCTCACTTTCCTTTTTATGTTTGATTCCTACCTTCACACCAAACTAGGGAATGTGTTTCATGGTTGAGTTTGATTTGGAACATCTATATCTTGCTTTGAATCTGTGTTTTTTGTCTAACTAATTCTCCCAATGAATGGAGTAACAACGAACAAGCAAAGCCAAAAATGAGTTAAAAGGATTGGTTCGATCTTCTAAGCAAAGAAGAGAGCTTGTGTTTTTTTAAACATGTTGAATACCATCTTTGCCATAGATACTATTAAAAAAAGGTTGTAAAGGTAGAAACAAGGGTGAAAGATGTGCACTCAAAGCAGAAACAAAATGTCACATGGAATGTAACAAATGTAATAAGGACTACAAGAAGCATGGAGAGTAATACACATAAAAATATCTAATAATATAAATCCAATCATAAACATAAACATTGCATTAAATGCTTGTGAAGTGCTCTGTAAACTAACTCATTAATTATATTAATAAAAAAAATTCATTACCTTGATATGAAACCAAACAAGAGCCACGAGGTGGCAATGTCCCCGACATTGCATTCGTGATAGCTAGTGGTTTGCAATTGCCTATGGAAAAAATTAAAACTCAATAAAAATAGATTTAATTTTGTTATAGCCTACTTAAAAATCAATAAAAATAGAATAAATGTTGTTATAGCCTACTTAGGCATCCTTTTGAAGATGGTAGAGATTTGACTACTTAGAAGACTCTAGACTTAAGTTCTATTTCAATGGATCCAAAGTGAGGATGAGCTTTACCAGCTTTGCGAGAACGACTACTACATCTCAAATAGGCCATGATGGACATAAACACAAGCCTAAACACATAGTGGGGATGAACCATTTTTTATTAGCTAAATGATAAATTATTGATGCTTGTTGGGTGGTTAAGCTAATTCCTTCAGTATCAGAGTATCAGAATTCGAAACTAACTTATCCTTCTAAAATGGTACCCAACTCTCTCTTGGAGTTGCACATTTGGGCTTGAAAAGTAAGTTATCCTCTAAAGGAAGGGTAGAAAGGCAAAAGAAAGGCAATGAAAGTGAGGGCAGTACTCCATATTTGAATAATGCTAAGCCAATATAAGAAAAAGAAGAAATTGAAAGAAAGAAAAACCTTCCTCATTGAAGTAAAACTCACCACCTACCCTTCAATCAAATAGAAAAGTTTTAGTAAAGTAAGACAACAATTTCCATTATTACATATATCATAATAACCACTTATGTAAGTATACACCTATCTTAAAAAAACCTATTAATAAAAATTAATAACATTTTGAATTTTTTTTTTATCATGAAAATAAGTTCCACCTAATTATTTGCCCCTTCTTTGAAACGGTTTCTTAAGATTTTCAATAGTATTTTGACGGGAGGAATATGCCTGTCAAATTCCAAGCCTTCCTCAATAACTTGAGTTAAAATGAAAAATTCATTACATGAAATAGACATTACATAGATTATTTTAACACACTTATCAAATATAAAAACCATATGGACTTTATGTAACAACTATACATATATATTTAAAAAAACACACACATGTATAATAAAAATATGTAAATTAAAAATTATTTTACCTCTTACTCAAATATACTATGATATGATAAAAATATTTATATTATGAAATTTCAAATTAAAAATAAATATCATTCTAATATATTTAGACATTGCAAGATATTTTATCATTTCCTAAAATTTTGTTAAACATTTTACTATACCATTAAGTAATCAAAATAAACATAAAACTATAAAATTTTCAAAAAAAATCGATGGTTGCTTTTGATGTGTCATTCATGATAGTTGAAGGTAGATGGCCAATATGAGAGCATAAACTGGTGAAAACGAAATCGTCATTAGGAGAGAAGTGACCCCATCTCACTCAACCTAATCAATTTGGAAAAAAAAATAAGTGAAGGCTTTACAAACAATGCCAATGTTGACCCCATCTCACTCAACCTAATCAATTTGGAAAAATAAAAAAATATAAGTGAAGGCCTTACAAACAATGCAAGTGTCAACCCCATTTCACTCAACCTAATCAATGTAGAAAAATAAAAAAATATAAGTGAAGGATTTACAAGCAATGCCAATGTTACACCTGCATGACATTAAAACAAATGGCATGAAAATGCCAATGTTACACCTTTTTGTATGAAATCAAATTTGTGTATATTTTATAGTAAGACAATAAATTCCATTATCCTAGGCCATAAATTCCATTATCCTTAGTCAACTAAACTAGGCCATAAAGAATTCTATAGTAAAACTAATCGCATAAAGAATTTAAAAATTAATTCTTCAAACCCTAAAATAAACTTTATCAATATAAATACCATAATACCATGAATTAACCAATACCATATGCTTATAAACCACTAAAAGATAAAATCATTACTGCTAAAATCTAATTATTTTTTAACTATCTTTAGGTGGCCTTTATTGACAAGATAAAAAAGTGCTTAGCTGTGAATATTGCACCGACATTGGGTTGCTTCATCGACGAAGGAGTCGCACAGACATTGGGCCGCTTCATCGACGAAGGAGATGATGATGTTTTTTCGGATAAAACAAGATTGGAAATTGCAATCCAGCTGTAATATTGTATATACCGACAATTCCCTAATCAAGCTTGTACTCTGCCGGATTTCTAGGACTTAGGATGAATACGTTAGAAGAGATGAACACATCCATTGTTACAGGAAAACTACGGGGCTTCTCTTATCCCGTTCAATATTTGCGTTAGAGAGCTGGGATAAAGTTGAGTTCATATAAATTTTCTGGGGTTGGAATCAGTATATAAGTAATTTATTCATTGAGTTCTTTGAGGTGAAAGAGAAGAGAGTTTCTATGTGGACGTCACATCCTGCGGCGACATGGTGCAAAGGAAAGACCAGAAATTGAAATGAATAGGAGACGAGAAATCCAATGTATAGAATTGTGCATTGTCGGAGGTGGGGAAGTGGCAGTCCAAGAAATCTAATGTACAGAGTTGTGCATCGCCTTACACACAATGCTTTTTGTATGAAATCAATCAAATTTGAGTATATTTTAAAGCATGGCTTCAAGTTGAGTAATCCTCTCATGCGCGTTTAACATTTCTCAATAAATAACTACCACTATAAACATCTTATAGTAATATCAGAACTTAATACTAGGTATTGGGATTCAGTGTGTTTATGAATAAAAAGGTGTATTGTAGTCTAAACTATCTATCGGCACCATACTATATAATTTAAAGCATGGCTTTCCAATTAAGTAATCGTCGTACCATGAGCGTTTAACCTTTGTCAATAAATAACTCTAAGCATCTTATTGTAAAATTAAAACTTAATACCAGCTATTGGAATTCACTGCCTTTATGGAAAGAAAATGCATATAGTAGTCTAAACTATCTATGACAATGGCATCACCATCCTTTAGCTATTGGAATTCACTGCCTTCATGGAAAAAAACGCATATAGTAGTCTAAACTATCTGTGACAATGGCATCACCATCCTTCACATTAGTGCCGCAACAAGCAAGGATGGTCCTTTTTCAAGATGACGACATTAAGAAATTTAAATTTCTAGGAAAGTTCAAGAGAAGCTACAATAACTGTGATTTTTAAAGTTACTGTGGAATTGGTAATTCTCTTGAATTAGAAATTCTCTGCATGATGCTACTTTGGGGAAATGAACCTGGATTATGCCGGGTTTCTGTCTTTCAACAAAAGATCCCTTTCCTTTCTAGTACCATGTCAATTATTTAGCCAGCGGTTGGGTGGTAACTTTCCCATGAAAACAATTCAGTTTGTGAATTGCTCAAACAAGTTTATTAAACCCTCTTCATCCCATCCCACCCCACCTCAGGTTTTGTCGAGAATCTTCAATGCTCAGAACAACAAAATTATAAGCTCATTACCAAGGATGAGAGAGTCCTTAAGGCTGATAACTGGTTAAAAGTGTACTCCCAACCAAAAAAAGTAAAAACAAGTGTTATATTTTGTTTAACTTGAATAACGCATTAGAGGAAATTTGGGGTCTAAAATGGGCCTTATAAGAAAACGCGTCAACAATAAATTTTGTGAGTTAGAATTCAAGAACCAATAGAATTTCAATAAAATGAGTCAACATAATGGTTGAATTGACATATTTGTTATAAAAGAAAACTACTTTTTTTGTTCGTATTTTCGACATATCTCCCTATGTTTTCACTCAAATTTCAAGCGGGAAAGCTCGTTGGATGTAGAATTGAATTCTGCATCCAACGAGTACCCACACTGCATACTTTTGGTGGACCCTGCTACCCCAAAAATAATAAATACCTGAAAAAACATGATGATGATGTCATCATCACATTTTTTTCAAGTATTTCTTGGTTTTGGGGTAGCGGGGTCTATCAAAAATATACATTGTGGGTACTCGTTGGATGCAGAATTCAATTCTACATCCAACGAGCTTTCCCGCTTGGATGAACGAAACACTGCAGAATGATCTCCGTGGCATTATCAAGTGCATTGGCGAAGAAATTAGGAGGAACACTTAGAACAATATTTCTGGATGCTCTAAAATGATTTGCAATGACCCAAAACTGTACCATATAGGCTGCTATTACACCAAGGATTAAGATCCCTGTAAAAATCTCCAATGCTGACAATGATGAGCTATGTTCAATATACCCGATTACCCGATGATGAAAACGAGCATGGAGATAAACATTTCCTTTATATTTTTGCAATTGACTTGTGCATATTTTGCGAAGCACTTCGTATGAATTATATTGTCAATGACCTAGTTCCCGTCCTTGACATTTGGGGCAGGTCGGTGTTTGATATTCATCGTTGCTTGCACAACTGATAAGCTCAACATTTGGCTTTATTTTATATGCATGTGTCTCATCCAGCCAGCATTTATAATGGTAAAACCTTTTACACTTCTTCATCTAAGCGCCAACAAACCCATCTTATGTACCTGTGGCTTTGTTTTGACAGGCTTTAAAACTTGGATGTTTGGAAACAATGTTTATGTTGGAATTTAGGCTTGAACTCTTGCTATAAATGCTTTGAGAGGTGGTTACTCTTGCACTTGATGAAGGGCTTGAAGATCAACAACCAAACGAACTTTTACAAAATTGACAAAACAAAAAATGAAGACTATTTATTTGAAATTGGCGTGGCTAGCGTACTTTTGCTATTTGACACTTCAAAAGCAATAGAAGTCTGTAGTTGAAAAGCAAGCAACCAAACAATGAAGCCAGCTGAACAGAAGAAGAAAATGAAGATTGTGTGTGAGAAACAGAAAAGGAGAGTTGGTCATGGTCGTGTCGCTCCCTCGTATATGGACTCAGGCATAGAATGGCTTGCCATTTCTTTTCAATGGCCGCGTGGAAGTTGACATGCGCCTAACTTGAAGTGTGTCGTGGAAAATGTGTGTATGGTATACAAATGTGTTTGCCTCATGCTACACTATTTGCAAAGAATTTTCACGTCTTGAATTGAACGCATTTAGTATGGAACAAGATATAAGATAGCAATCTCCGGATGGCAATAAGTTTTGCAAAGCTCAGAGATTGAAAGTCAATTCATGACCATCGCCATTGAAAAAACAACTAACACTGTAACAACAATCTGCCCACCGTATTTTCGTCCACACACGGTAGGATATCTGGCACAAAATGATCATGTTATGCTTACGCAAGCTTGCCGCCGGGTTTTGGGGCACAGATTCCCAGGCCTATGTCACCTATATAAACCAATAGGAAGCACGATAAATCAAAATTTAAATAATTCCCCAAAAATAATTGATACAAACTATAGCAAAAATTATATGTTTATGTTAAAGTTATTACAAATTACTCCAAATAATAGCCTTGAGTGATTCATATATATCCTCTTGTCGGGGACATAATAGAGCCCCAAAAGTATTAATTACCTTGATATAAAACCAAATAAAGTCAAAAGTATTGATGGATACATATACAACTTAGACAATATTAAAATAAAATACATTTGAAAGTATTGATGGATACATATACAACTTTAGAAAATATTAAAATAAAATGCATTTGAGGAAATGTGCACTTAATGATTTATAGAGTCATTCAATGGGCAGATATCCATAACGGCTTTTGGCCTCTTCGGAAACCTATTTTAAAAGTCTATGAGGATTAAAAGATCTACATGTAAGTTTAATTAATTAATTGTTTTTAATTTATAAATCCAAAAAGGAAGAAAAGCAAATTACATTTTTATGTCACTGCATGGTGACATATATAAATAGTGGAGGTTGATTAATCTCTTTGTACAGATCAAAGTTTTTGCCTCTTCGGAAACCTATGTTAAAAGTCTATGAGGATTAAAAGATCTACATGTAAGTTTAATTAATTAATTATTTTTAATTTATAAATCAAGTATGAAAAGCAAATTACATTTTTATGTCACTGTCACCATATAGTGGAATATATATAGTGGAGGTTGATTAATCTATTCGTACAGATCAAATTTGTTGCTAGATCTATTGTTAAAGATTAATGTTGAATATAAAAATTTAAAATGATTTTAAAAATTATAAATTAAAATTGCATTTGATTTGATTGGTGTTGTAGTTACTTGTAAATCGTGTTTTTAATTTGATTGGTTATTGTTTCAAATGACGTTAGCCTCGGAAGTTGATGCCAGGAGTTGGCGGTGCTGTTTACGTTATACATTCCAGTTTCAAATAGAAATGTGGCGTTGCTACAGGAAAAAAATATTTTACATGCAGTAGAATAATAAATGCTGCGGCCACTGCATTATGGGTCGTTGGATCTCAAACAGGTTGAGATCCAATGGCCTATAGTGCAGCCGCCACAGCATTTATTACTTTGCTGCATGTTGAAACAGTGCAGTCTTTAGAAAGCTGGCAATCTACTCCGGCGGCCTGGTAAATCGGGAACCCTGCCATTAGTCGGGACTCGGACCAAACTTGCACGCAAGCAATAAAAATCGCGGTTGTTAAATAATAATACGGACCACGCCCAAACCTCGATGCATGGATTTAGGCAGTCCATGTTCATTTCTCTTCTGTGTTATGTTAGCATAGCATTGCAACCCTCACCCATAATTCCAGTACATAAAGCGATGAAGGCCGTGGAAGATGCCGTGCTCCTATGGTGAGGTATATTTCTGGTTTGAAAGTTATTTTGTTTTATTGTAAACTAGTGAATATGTTAAGAAGACAAGTGCCACTAGGTGGACATTGTCATTTTTTGGGGACAAAATAAAACTTTGTTTTCAACAAGTAAGTTAACAGTTTTTTAAAGTTTTGCTGGGATGATGTTCAGAAGTATGTAACTCAGTAGACTTATGTTTGATTTTGGCAGAGTCTTTGACACAAAAAGTAAGATCAAGATCAAGGCAGTGCCCGTCTTGTTTTTTTTTCAATATTCTAATAAATTATTGGTAATTGTTCATAATTATATAGACTCGAATCAGAATGCCAACTAAATTAAATTCATTTAGTTTTAAATTTAGTAAAAATCAACTTAAATTTATTACAAATATTATTAATTAATTTAGTTTTAAATTTATTAAAATATTTTGTTATTTCTAGAAATTAAGTTTAAATATTTTTTTTAAATGACATTTTTTTTCAAATTTTTTTAAAAGAAATTAAGCTTAAATAAATATATTTAAAATCAATTAATATATCTCTTAAAATAAGTAAAACTAATAATATTAAATATTAATATTTATTTATATACTTTAAATTGAAGAGTATTCATTTCAATGTTATTAATTACACTTAATTTAAGAGGTAGATATAAAACAATTTTGCTGCTAATTTTTACTTGTTACATTGATAGGTGTTTTTATTTGAGATTTTGGGGTGGACAAGCATCTATGCTTTTTCATCTATGGACGAGGATGAGACAAGTGTACTGTCCAGATTGATTTTATGACAGCCCTTACAAATTCAAAAGAAACAATTATTAACTATATAACTATATATATATAATAATAATAATAATAATAATAATTGAGGCATGGATAACTCTAGTTTTATGAGAGATAACTCATTTAACTAGAATAAGGCTAGAACAAGTAAGTGATAACTTATTAATGGCACATGGAGATTCAAATGTAAGTAAGTCTATGTGCATTTTGTGGTGATTTTTTAGATTCATCTTAAAGTAAAAAGGTGTTGGCATTTCTTCGAGTTTAATTTTTTAGATTCATCTTAAAGTAAAGGGGTGTTAGCATTTCTTGGAGTTTTATGATAAGTTAGTTGTATGAAATTGTTCAACTATTGCATAATCCTTGGGCCCGACCTTACAACAAATCATGGCTTGAAGGGCTATATTGAATCTGCATGTTTTAATTTGTTGTAGTTATTTTATGATTTTGGTTGAGTGGTCACGATGAAGGTTGTTTGTTCTACCTATTTCAATGAAGTCATTTGTCTGTTTACATGTATGCTACACCCTCCTCCAAGTTTACATGGATGTATCCATATTTAATATGCAATAAATTAGGTTTTTTATCATGAATAAGGATGCTTAGCACACATTTTGCATCTTTTCCAATTATCCTTGTTCCCTCAAAACATTGAGAAATCAATTAGATGGCTAAATAATGAAATAGATTTGATGGCTAAGTAATTTTTTTTAAAGATAATTTCTTTTTATTACAAATTTGTGACAAAGTATCATATTTTTATATTTTATATAGCAATAGTTGTTACCAATTGCAGTGACATTGTCACCTCATGGCTATAGTTTAGATTTTCATTTTTAATTTGTATAGCAAGGTTCAATCAATTGTAATATGCTCAACTAACTTTTTGAAAATGGAATCAGATTAACTCGATAATAATATTTTCTTTCTTACGTAAAAGATGGAGCTAGTCAAACTTTTGAAATCTGTAAAAGATGGAGTTAGCAAAACTTTTACAAGCAACTATCCATGCCGCACAAAAACTTTTTCCTTAACTTAAATCAGCTCAAATATTAATTATATTACTATTAAGTTTCCACATTAACAAAAAAAAATGTTAGATTTCCCAATTAACAAATGTTGTAATTATTACCTTAAACAGCATTTATTTAGAAGGATTATCCCGATGTTATTTTCTTTGGAGGGAAGGATATTATAACCCTCCTTAATAAGTATGACAGGGTCTGCTTCTGTTTAAAGCACACTTTGTTAGTTGTTTTTTTGGCTGGTTTAAAGCACTTTTTGTTAGTATTTTTGTTTTTAAGAGAGGAGACTGTTATTTACTTTAGTCACAAAAGGAATGTTTTGTTGGTGATTTGAAAAAAAATAACTTTGATTTTGTTTGACTAAAGTAAGTTACATGTTTTTTTTATCACTAATATTCATCTAAAATAAAAGAGATTTGTTGAGGAGTTAGAGGGAGCAAATAAAAAATAAAGAAATTTAATAAGGAGTTAGTATTTTTGTTTATATATATAATTTTAAATAATTTAAATTTAATTTTAAGAAACGGTTATTAAATTTAATTTGAGCCCATATGTTATTTGTAATAATATTTTTTTTTTATGAAAGATATGTATCAAGTTTAGAGATGTATATTTAATGAAGATGCAGTCAAGGAGTTACTTATCTCCTTAATAAACTATAAAATACACCTCTTCAACGCCATAACAAAGTTGTATTTTTTTATTATATGCATTTAATATTTATTTACCTATGTTTGCAATGGATTACCACAGTGATAAAATTACAAATGCTTTACCACATCAATTCACATAACAAACAAACCCAAGAAAGATGCCAGCGTACAAAGATACAAAGTTGGATTACATGAATGAGGGACTTCATACAAATTGCATCTATCAACCAAATATGATGTGGAAGATGATTATAATTATTCCTAACTAAACACACTGCTAGATGTAGAACAGTTGATGGCCGGGTAAACACTTCCCCTAAGTTGGAAGATCGCCGGTTCTAATCTCCTCGGGTATCAAAAAATCCAACTATGTTAGAGTGCTATCTCCAGGTGATTTTGACAGCTTAGATGCCCTGGTTCAGCTCTAGCGCTGCTCGACAAAACCTCATGAGAGGCACGAGAATCACCATCGCCTTCTTCAAACAAAGGAGGGGTGTAGTCGCAGTGGCGCCGGTGTTTATGCGTAACAAGGAGACAATATAGAAAAGGAATGATACCTGTGTACCCCTCCATTCCCATTCTTAATTCCAAATTCACCCAATTCCTCTGATAAAAGGAATATCAATAACTGATGTTGTTGTAAACGATACGGTTACGAATGTTAGAACCTTAATTAATAGGGCGCCTTGCTTGCAACAACTCCAAACCTTCCCTTTCTTCTAAATGTATTTTTGAAGCCTATGCAACAATAGATTTATAGAGATGAAGATTGTCTTCACTTTTACGTAAGTGAGAAGATAAGAAATAGGGAGGCGCAGCGACGCAGTCATGAAACATGAAGCTGTGTAAATTATATAGATTCCAATTCGTCGAGCTGTATGTAGTGTTATAATATTATGTTTTGGCATGAGAGACTGATTATGACTGGCCGAGTCTCTGAAAAGGAACGCGTTATCGTTTACAAGGGGTGGACAGATTAGTCTTCTCGCCAATCGCCTACAGTGACAATTAATATACAAAATAATGGTGATGTCATCGCTTACGAACTATATTCCCAGCCCGAGTCTGCTTCACACATACAATTTGGCAGGTTAAGTATAAAAATGATTTATAATTCTCTTAAAGCTAAGTATCAAAATGATATGCTTTTAAAATTTATTTAAAATAAGCGAAACTAGTTAAATTATAATAAATAAATTAAAATGTTTATGACATCAAAGAAGTGCATTCTACAGCTCAGTATGGGAGAGATGTGTAACTCTTTCCATGCTCATTTTAAAGTTGACACCAGTCTTTTTATAAAAAATAATAAAAATATTATTAAAAATAACGTGTCGGCTTAAATTAAATTTAAATTATTTAGAATTGCATATATATATATAACTAAACTAAAACCATAAACATTGGATTACACATTTCCTCGAAGAGGTGCATTCTACATCCCAGTATGCGAGAGATGTGTAACTCTTTCCATGTTCATTTTAAAATTGACACGACTTTTTTATAAAAAATAATAAAATATTATTAAAATAACGTGTCGGCTTAAACTCTTTCCATGTTCATTTTAAAATTTACAGTCAAGATCCAGTGGTAAAACTCATAAAAAATTAGAGTGACAATAGTGGTCAGCTTATTGGTTTCTTGGAATAATGCCATGTCACCTAGAGATCCTTGACTTTATCCTAAAAAATGTATTTTTCCTTTTTTTTCATATAATTATGATCCTAGTTAGCCATGTCATTTGCGTTAGCCTTTGCTAAATTTACAACAGTTTACTAGATCTCTCTCATAATATTCACTTTCACTACATCACGTTACAAGATCTCTCCCATAATATTCACTTTCACTATTATCTTTTGCCGACATGTTAGTAACGTTACATCACGTGACAAGATCTCTCCCATAATATTCACTTTCACTATTATCTTTTGCCGACATGTTAGTAACGTTACATCACATGACAAGATCTCCCCCATAATATTCACTTTCACTATTATTTTTTGCCGACATGTTAGTAACGTTACATCACGTTACATCACGTGACAAGATCTCCCCCATACTGGGCTGTAGAGCGCCTATCGGCGCAATAATATGGTTTTTTAGAGTGATTTAAAGGCCTTAAGCCTTAACATAGCCTAATCTTATGGTATGTGTGGTCACCCTCCTTAAGCGTGATGGCTTGGGGTTTGTACGACATGTGGTATTATCCATATTGTAACCCTTTGTTAAAAAATAATACAAGGTTTTTACGATGCAAAGGTTTGTTTGGCATAGTATAATGGTTCAGCTATGGTATGTTTACACCATGGTCCATATGATATATTATATGGTTTGTCGTTTGGTGTTTGACCCAAGGTTCAATTTGATGTTAAGATATGTATATACTTGCAATGTTTAAGGCCTTATGATTGTTCTGGTCGTGAGTTAATATGGTACTTTGGTTGACTTAATTATTTGTCCTCGTTGTGAGTTGACAGCACAACCAGGATCTTGAGTTGGCTTGAGAAGAGATCTCTGCCTTACACCTGGATGGTGGGATTTCAAAGGTTTTTGCAAGGTTTAAATGTTTTTGGTTGTCCAAACCTCATTATTGTAATGATGTTTTTTGGTCAAAGACTGGCGAGAGCTAAGGCTCTTCTCTGTGGTAAGCTATGCTCTGTTTTTTGTTTGATGTTGCATTAATGGAATGGTTCTTTATCCCTTCAAAGGTAAATTGGTTTCCCATAGCTTCCTCAACAATTTTCCTTTCAACACTGGTGTGTCAACAAGCCTTCCAACACTTCAACCATGCGCACTATCTGCTAACAGATGAGAAGATAATCTGTATCCTAACTCTGTTCTTTTACTGGTATAAAATCCATTGTTAAAAGAATTTTACTGATAAATGTTTGTTGTGGTTGCAAGAAAAGGAGGAATAAGGGTACTCTGGTGGAGAAGACCCTTGGGCCTCTCTGTAACATGCCCACGGTAGGTTAAACATTACAATTGTTTACAATTTCCTTTATGTTAAACAATTTAATACATTGCTCTGACCGAAATATTGCAATGTTGCAGTTTGAGGGCATTCGAGAGGGAGGAAACAGGGTCACCTCTTCCCATGCTTGCGTTTTTAAATGCCTAGGTAATCTCAGCTTAACTTGTTGTTGATTCAACCTTCAATTATGAAAAAAAAAGTATTCAAAACCCTAACTGGTGTAAACCTTATTTGCAGGTAACGTTGGGTACTAGCATGGGGTTGAGAGTGGAGGCTACAATAGTTATTTTTAGATAATTTTTCCCTTTTGTTTATCAGTATTGCAAAACGAAGCCCTTAGGGTTTACCTTGCAAAGGATTTTGTGGCCACTTGCTTCGGCAATGTTTGTTTTTTTATGCACTATGTTACTGGTTGGCATGGCAGATATAGCCACCAGTAAGCATATGCGAAACAAGTGACCACTTGCACCTTAGTCACTTATCCCTAACTACTTTGGATGTCGTGACTTCCTAGGGGAGATCCCTATTGGTCCTTGTAGAAGACACTAGACACCACAAGATACTTCTCTCGTAGGTTATTATAGGCTAGTGCCTAATGGATTTTGGAGCAAAAATACAAACGAGTGCATTCACTCTTAACATCGATGATAAAGTATAAGCATCAAAATCCAAGGTAGCGAACAAAAGATGTTTGAAATCTATGCATCAATCATATTGGTGTGTTGGAGCTGTGAAGGTAAGGAGCAGCTCGAAAGCATGTAGACCTGAGGGAAAAGAGGTGAAGGAAGTGGTAAAGGCTTGGTGACTACGGAAGATAGCGCATGTTTAGAATACATAAATGGATCGACCCGTGAGGAGAAAAGAACAAGTTGGAGGAGCCCATGAGAAGAAAAGGCAGCAAGGTTACGCAAGGGCTAGCCAATCTTACTGAGGAAGTAGCTTGCAACATGTTGGAGAAACCCGCGGGAGTAGGTGTGAAGGTTGCACAGGCTCAAGGAAAAGGTTAGGAATAGAATTAGGTCAAATTCTAGGGCAGCGCTTGGGAAAGGAGTAGGTAAAGATAGCGTTTGAGCACTAGCAAGGCTACAACTAACCCTAAAAACTAGTTTAAGAACTAACCCTAAAAACTAGTTTAAGAACTAACCCTAACCTAAGAGCCAAACTAACCTAAAACTAATCCAAAGCTAACCGAAAACTAACCTAGACTAGATGTGTGAGAAGATGAAGTGCGAAAACCTAGGAAAACCTATCACAAGCCCTACCTAACCTATGGTTTTTGATGAGGAGCGCTAACCTAGTGAGGAAGGATCCTAGGTTAAATAACTATCCTAGAGAAACTAAGGTGAAAACCTAGGGCACTCTCACAAGGAGATGTGTCGTCGTTTGTTAAGGTGAAAAGAGGAAGGTAAATGCATATCCTAGGGAAAAGTGCATCTCTACGGCTACTACCAAGATTCAGATGCGCACATCTACCAACAACCAAACAAGAAGGTGAGAAGCTTGACCTCCTTGTGCTTTTGTTCATCCAACAAATTGAATCATCTCCAAAAGCAGAGATTCACCAAAGAATTACCAGAAAAAAAACTTGCATTAACTAGAAAACTTCTTCAAAAGTAGCGCATCCATCCAGAGAAACCCTAAGAAGGGTAAAACAAGTGCATAGTGATTTATCCCATCAGTTCTAATTTAAAATGGAAGTGAGGATATTTATTTATATGATCTCACACTCACTTTTAGACATAAAATCCAGGTCGATATGCCTTAAAACAAGTAATTTAGTAACTATCAAATATCAACTTAAAATTAAAAGAAAATAATAACAAAATATAGACTAAGGTAGGCTACCTGGGGGTATTTGTATCCCTGGTTTCCAAAACACGCTGAAATAATAAAATCACTCTGAACAAGAGGCCAGAGTGGGGTAGAGGGAGGGAATTATTCCCCATCTAACCCCTATAATACTGTAAAATCCTTCAATGCCCTCCTCAAGGCACGAAAACAACCTGGCATGGAAGATTCTTTCCTACAAGGAAATAAGGTCAGGGAGAGAAAGGACTCACTAGATGAAGGCCTAGGAGGGTGTATGAAGTGGTAGTGACTGAATACTTGTGTCTCATGGATGAAGCAGAGGAAACCCGAGTGCGCAAGAAGGGAATGGATCTTTGAGACCCAGTAGTCAACCTTTAGGGGCCCCAAACACCAACCCTGAGATTAAAAACCTCTTTAAAGGGATTTCAACAATGGAATTAACACATAGTACCTTTAAAGGAGGACCAAAGGGTCCAGCCAAAACTACCATCGTTGAATAACACTTGTAGTACCTCCTAAGTTAATTTTGGATGTTATTTTGACTGTTATTTATTTTTAATGAATAAGTAAATTGATTTTTGGGAAATTGGAAGTTGAGCAGTTGCACAATAAATTGATAGAAAATTGGATTTAAAAATAGTTAGAAAAACTTAGCATTCTTTAAGGAGATAGGTGGTGTTGGGCACCCTATATGCAATTTAATTAAAGCCAACATATAGAGTGTTCAATATAAATTGTCAACCCAGGGAAGTCTCTTACTTCAAAGATAATGTGCACTGTATATGCTTTAAACACTAAGTAGTTGATGCTGTAAATGAATGACCCTACTTTCCTGTTCAGCCAAACTCATCCCATAATATACTTAATTTAGCTTACTGTAATGAAAGCCAAATTTAATTGTTAAGCTAGGTTAATTAATGTAAATAAACTAATAGGTGACTTGAAAAGTCACCTCTCTTCCCCACTTACAGTATAAATTACCGGGGCACCTATTATGTAATTCATATCTACATTTATTAAATATACATTACATTACATTTCTCTTACGTTTTCTATCTATTCTCCCATTCTTACTCTTCCATTGGTATCAGATCCTCTCGACTCTCCACACCAACCCACCACCACTCCCCACTACCACCTCCGTTGCACCCACCTCATATTTACCATCCACGTGCTCATGCTGCACTCCATCCCCCCTTTGCCACTTGCTCCACATCTCCACCTCCATCCTGTTTCACCCGTCACCACTCCACGTACAGACCCTTTCACACTACTTCCAAACACCCACTCCACCCTCCTACTTCACCCTCCTGCTCCACACTGCTGGCGCCCAGGGCCACGCTGCTCCCTCATCTGCTCCACCCTACCCCCATGTGCAGTTGTTCCACCCTGCCCCCACGCGCATTTGCTCTCACCCCACAATGCTTCTCACTCCTCCACCTTCCATCTTCCACGCACCTTCTCTACCCGCCTTCCCCCTTCCAACTTGTTATAGCGGATTTCAACACACTAGGTGAATCACACATTGTATGGCCTTCCCCTATCTCGCTGCAGACTCATTAGCCCCTATGGACCACTTTTTGTCTTTTGATGTGTCCTTGATCATCCCTAAAAACATAAGAAAAGTGATATACGCGGCTTTTTCCCCGATAACCGCGTACATACGCGGATATTCCCCCTATAGTCGCATACATCAGGATGTATGAATAATCCAAATCCTTTTGGAGCGTTCCTTGACTTGGATCCGACTCATATGACTCCTGGCCTTCCATATGCCTTGAGATCGCGCGGATTCGACCTTTCAGTATCCCTTTGAAAAGTTATATAAGGAACCCATTGAGACATTGAAAGCATAAGAGAGAATTGAGAGTAACGAAACTATAGTCCATTGTTGCTAGAACTTATGCTTGAGTCTACATCCCTTTGTCCCTTGGAGCACTGTTGTGTTCTTCCCAAGCTTGCCTTTTGCTAGTGAGCTTGCTATCAGAGTGATGGAGGATTGAGGTGGTGGAGGCCCAAGTGGGGGATTCAGTTTCTCTGGTTCGCAGACGTGCCGTCAGAGGTTGTCACTTGTAATCTCTGATTCATATTAATAGAAATATCTTTTCCTATCCAGTAATGTGTATTTGAATGAATATTGTATCCATTGGAATATGACAAATGCTTTTAAATTATTGATTATATATGCTAGAATAGATCTAACACCATGAAATATAGTATGTTTGTATTGTTTACTTGTTGTTGAGGACGTGCTATAACAATTCAAGCTGAAAATTGGAAAGCTCAATGGGGATCTACTTCAACCGTCCGGAATAAGGTACGAGATTTGATACTTTAGTGTTAGATATTTTATTTCTATTGCATATCGGGAAAGATTAATTTCTGGAGTCTAGCTGTCTGTTGTGGTACCCCAAGCCATAGGAATTTCTCTCCGTAACAGAATTGGCGACTCCGCTGGGGAGTTCCTAGTAATTGTCCTTTGGGGGTTGATTTCTTGGCATTCAATGTATTTGAATTGCTCTCTCTCTCTCTCTCTTGTTTCTGTGTCAGGTATGGGGGCATGTATGCCTGGTAGAGCCTGATTAGTGTGAATTTAGTCTCAGCCTGTCTGTTTACCTTGGATTTGTGCATCTTTTTCTTCCTGTACGCGGTTTTGTCACTTACAATCGCGTATACACGCGGTTTCCCCTGGGATTTTCGTGTATACACGCGGGTTCACTGCGCACAATCGCGTATACCCTGGTTTTTACCTTTTTGTGGAAGATAGTGGATTGCTGGGTGAATTCTGTTAGCTACTAAGTCTCCTTTGGCAATACTTGAGTCTGTTAATACCTCTGTTTCTGACCAGAAACATTTTTTTTAGCCTAAATTTTTTCTTTTAGGAAAGTTCTTGTCATGGCATCTTTGATTTTTTGTTTGAGATTAGTGCATTAGAGTCCTTTTACCTTTGTGCTTTGATGGAATGTTGTTTATGTGTGCTTGCTGAGTCTGGGGTTGGTAGAATCATTCTTTTTCTTTTTGTATCTCTTTATTTTCAAAAAATCCAAAAACATTTGCTTATCATCATGCATTGCATTTTGCACTTTGCATTGTACTTGCACTAGATCTAGATTTGCTTTGGATTAATAGTTAGGACTTCATATAGGGAAATTTGCATTCAGCATTTGAAGAAGAAATTGTGCATTACACGTAGTATGCATACCCTATTTTCATGGACACAATGCATTTGCATTGATTGTTAGGTGTGCATTTTGCTTCTTGTTGTGTCATAACACCATTAGTTGCATGACCATATCCTATTTTTGAGTAATAAAGCCAACTAAAATCAATGTTAATTAAAATGAATTACACTCTTGTCTTTTCTAGGGTGGACCAACAAGCTTAGGTTTTAGGATCTTGGAATAGTTCATTGTAAGTTAATTCTCCAAGATCACTAAACGACAACAACTAGGTGTCTGTCCAGGGAGTGTGTGAAATCCTTGATATAACCGGCGTTCTCAGGAAGCTCCTCTCAAAAGGGAGTCAAGCACTAGGCAGTGTGAGCGGTTGTTGATTGGGATAACCCCTGGTCAGTAACTATGTAGCACCGACGATATAGCCAGGATTGCATTCGTATCTAGGGGCTCTTTCGGGAGTTTCGGGCTTTGCTACCCTGCCCATACGGTCAATCCTGCCTACAACTGTCCGCCTGAGCGTTGATTATATTGAGGTGACCTTAGTGACCTTACCTAGGATATTGAGGGGGTACGTGTAGAGGTTATTCTGCATGTGTCCCGGCCAGGTTGGGGTCGAACAGCACAGTCGCTTTATGCGTTGAAGCTGAGGGCCACAATAATTGGTTTTGAACCTCCGCTTGTGGTGACAAGGGCCTCTCAAGCCTCTCCTAGGCGAGACATACCGGCCACATTCGGGAGCTCACTTATCCAGACCTTGTTTGATTGCATTTGGCTTTAGATTTTATTAGTGATTGCTCTGTGCACGCTAGTTGGCCTAGGGTTGACGTAAATAGAGAGTCTTTGCTATTTTTTGAGTCATTGTGGAGTCGGGTGCGGTTCCGCGACGTTCTCGTTGTTTAGCAGGACTTTCGCCTTCTACTTCTCCTCCTCCTTTGGGAGAGGGACCTAGACAATCCAGGCGGACCATGTCACACATTGATTCACACACCATGGGAGATCATTCAGAGGATACATCTGAGCCACCTCCTCCCATTCGTGTTGACGATGGGGAATTCACGCCTACTTATGACCCTTCACCCGACCTAACTGAGTTAGGACCTGTGATTTCGGAGATAGTAACCATGCATGATAGACCTAGTCACTCTAGGGTTGAACCCTCTTTGACACATTACTGGTATGGAATGCCGGAAGACGCCGAGACTCACTTTGAACCTGCTAGTACTAGCTATGGTAGTTATGCTACGACTGGTTTTCCTATGCACAATTTGAAATTTCATGTTGAATCCGATTTTGAGCCTAGCACTATGCCTGGGGGCAATCCCATGCCTTACCTTGCGGAGAGGTTTGGGAGTACTAGTCACATTGCACCTTCCATCCCAGTGGTGGAAGCTCCATCTTATATACCTCCTAGGTCTAGAGTTAGTGATCCGATAGGGATACCAGGTCCCAGACGAGTGACAATAGGCACTAGTACATATCTTATTATAGAGATTCCTTTGTCCTCGCTTCCGAGTTCTTCAAATGTAAACCCTCCACCTTACTCATGTGGTCCTTCGAGTCGGCATGTAGCTACGAGTCAGATCCGTACTGCGATTACTAGACCAATTGTGTCTCAAGCCTACATACCACCCGTGGTTTCGGGAGGTTATGTTCATGTTTCTAGAGGTCAGATTGCTACTTCCATGGAATATATTCCTACTTACGGTATGTATATTCCTACTTCCGGAATGTATATCCCTACCTATGGGGTGTCTCATGGGACATCGCAAGCGGTGACCTATGGACCCTATTATGGGACGCAGTATGGACAGGTCTCTTCACCTTACGGAGGCGGGTATTCACAACCTACGTACTCTCCTAATTACGACTTTGTAGCTCCTACTAGTTAAGGTCCACCTCATTATGGTACTTCCACGCCATGCTATACGGGTCATACAGGAGGAGGTCACTATGGCCAAGGTCATGGTGGTAATCAATCCTATATGAACCAGGGAGCGGTCCATAGACCTCATCATCCTAGGCTCCCTTTCCTCACGACACTCAATCTACCTGACTTATCGAGACTTATGAACGATCCTGTGGCTCATGACACGGCTTGGCCGGCTGTCCCTACCAAGCTTCCTTCAGACATACCTAAGTTCGAAGGAAAACCAGGAGAGGATCCGAGCGAACACGTTACAACATTCCACCTATGGTGCTCTTCCAATTCATTGCATCAAGACTCAGTCCATTTGAGACTATTTCAACGCACCCTCACAGGGCCTACGACGAAATGGTATATAGAGTTACCTAGGGGTGCCTTTACTTTGTTCGATGACCTTGCGATGACTTTCCTTAATCACTTCTAGCTACCAGTGCACTATGATGTTGGTACTGAACTCTTGTCAACATTTCGGCAAGATAAAGCCACCCATATTTCTGATCATATTCAGGAGTGGCGTAGACGGAAGAGATTAATTAAAGCCTTTATACCGTCGGAGTTCCTCCTTGAGTGGTTCCTCAAATATTTATTGCCATATATAGCAAAGGACATATCCACATCCGGAGTGCAGAATGAGGAACAAGCCATCTTTAGGGCGCAGGAACTAGACTTGATCTATGCTCAGTCTGGTTTGTTATATGATATTATACCTAACGCTCCTCGTTCTAGTTTCGATCCCAAGGTCAAACCTGGACCACATGCCGACGGCATTGTGGGTAGTGCAAGTAAGAAACCTGCAGGTTCAGTTGTGAAACAAGTTGCTCAGTTGTCAATCAACCAATCTACCTCGGGACAAGCTACGGCTTCGTCTCAGCCTGCCCAAACAGCGAATGTACTTGTTGTGCAATCGTCTGACCAGAAGGGTAACCAAAAACCCGGACGGAATAGAAAAAAGGGTAAAAACAATAATAATAAAAAGGGTGGGAATAAGAATGAGAATGGCAATAATAATGACAAGAGCGGTAAAAATGCTAGGGGGGACAAGCAGAATAAACGTAAGGTTAAGTTTCCTTGCAAGCTATGTAAGGACGATCACCTCACTTACTTGTGCCCTAGAATGGATGAAGCTTCGAAGTTCATAGCACAGGGCCCAGCTGTGTTAACAAACCCTTTACCACATAACCAGAATATGAACTCGAAGTCCCATGATCAATCTAGTAATGAAGATCCAGCTGAAACTAGTGTTCGTGGGTGCATTAATATGGTCTGTGCCGCGAAAGTTGTGACGCATGCGAAAGATTATACTTCGTCACGACCCAACCCAGGCAAAGAACCTGATCCACCAGGAACCCCTTTGCGCATTGAGAAACCTGCGGATAAACCTGAGGTTGCACCTCGCATTCCTAAGGGAGTACTTAAGCGTTCAGGTCATAACCCAAATGCCCAAGCAGCCCAAAATTATTCAGTTGTCGAGGACTTGGGCCATACTCCTTATGCGATGTCTGCATTGGAAGTGCTTCAGAGTTGTCCATCGCAAAGGAAGGCTTTTCTTTCTGCTCTTGGTGTGAATGGTGATGATTCTTCCTCCGTGATCAAATTTGAAACTGCAAGACATCAACCTCGCTTGCCCTACTATGTGTCCCTTTTGGAGCATGTAGAATGTCTTAATATGATCGTCAAGCGCACTGTGATTGACAAGGGCGCTGCTTCTTCTGTGATGTCTTTGTCTTGTTGGAAGGATTTCGGTTCTCCTGAGTTGTCAAAATATATGACCATATTAACTGCTTTTGATGGGAGATCGTTTAGGCTGCATGCTATCCTTCCTTCCCTTAAATTTCGTTTGGGAGGGAGGACTGTTGCGATAGAGGTTGAGGTGGTTGATGCACCCCTTGACTACAATCTCTTACTGGGAAGGAACTGGATGTATAGTATGCAAGCCATTGCGTCTTCCGTGTTTCGCGTTGTATGCTTTCCTCATAATGGGAAGATTGTAACGATTGATCAAATGGCATTCAAGAATCCGCCTGTTACTGCATCTTCGGAAGCTTCAGTTCCGAAAGTTGAACATTCCCAGCCAGAAACTGGGAGTGTGGGTGTAGGCATGTATCCATCCCTCATGGGAACCTTTAGTTTTCCTGCACCCGTCCTCATGATAGGATCTAGTTTCGATGGTGCTTCGACGTCTACGAGATCAGTGCCTTTTCGCACAAGTCATATGGGAGATCCTTGGATTCTTCCTTCACCGAGTCCTTCGAGTGAGGCCATTGAGACGAGCGTGCCATTGCCTGCAGTCATGATAGCTTACCAAGCTAATCTCCAGTCTGCTGTAGAGCCTTGTTCTTCCTCTTCACAGACGGAGGAGGAAGACCCCTATGTGCTGCCAGCATGGGCAGTACAGTCTTCTCATGCCCACGACTGCCTTGATACGGTTTTCCCTTCAGATGAAGCAATTATTGAGGCTATGTCAGGAGTTGAGCCACCATGGGAGGAACTTCATCATAGATCATACTTCCTTCCAGAGCTTGACCTTTTGGAGCATGAGGATTATAGGGAGATTCTTAGTCAGAAAGTTGGTAGACCCATGGTTCCATTAAGCTCTCCTGGTCAGATGGCTGATGGAAACATGGTGAACATATCGTCAACTATTCCTATCAACATTTCTCGCAATCCTGGTACAATTGAGAATGTCTACATTGGGGCGGATTGTTCCCAAGATGAGATTCAGGAGTATACCGAGCTGTTCAAGGAATTCCGTGATATTTTTGCTTGGTCTTACGATGAGATGCCAGGGATTGACCCTCGGATTGTCAAACATGAGATTAATACTTACCCCAACGCTAAGCCTGTTCGACAGCATTTACGCGCGGTAAATCCTAGGAAAGCACCCACCATAAAGGCAAAGATAGAGAAGCTATTGAAATCTGGTTTCATCTATCCCGTTCCCTTGACGGAGTGGGTTTCAAACACCGTTCCGATGGATAAGAAGCAGGGAGCGATCCGTATATGCACTGATTTCCGTGATTTAAATTGTGCCTGTCCTAAGGATAACTTCCCCACACTTTTTATAGATCATATTTTGGATGAGTGTGCAGGTAGCGAGGTGTTCTCCTTTATGAACGACTTTTTCGGGTATAATCAGATTCAAATTAAACCCAAGGACCAACATAAGACCACATTTATTTGTCCTTGGGGAACATTTGCGTATCAGAAAATGCCTTTCGGCCTTAAAAACGCTGAAGCTACGTTTCAGCAGGCGATGACCTTGATCTTCCATGATCTCAAGTCCATTATTGAAGTATTTTTGGATGACCTCGCTACTCATTCTCGCATGAGGATGCGTCATTCTTATCACTTGAGATTGGTGTTCGAAAGATGCCGGCACTATGCTGTTAGATTAAACCCTCATAAGTGCATCTTTTGCGTGAAATCAGGTCGTTTGTTAGGATTTATCGTTTCTAAAGAGGGTATAAGAGTCGACCCTTTGAAGGTTGAGGCAATACTTCAGTTGTCTCCCCCGTGAAATATTCATCATCTTCAGTGTTTACAAGACATGGCAAACTTCCTACGAAGATTTGTTGTCAATTTTGCCAATTTGACTAGAGGTTTCATGCGTCTCCTGAAGAAGGATACTCCCTTTGAATGGGATGAGCGAGCCCAGGAGTCCTTCGATGCACTTAAGCGAGCCCTAGCATCGGCCCCGGTGATTAGTCCTTCAGATTATAGCCGTGATTTCCTATTATATGTGGCCGCGTCTTTAGAGACGATTGGTATGGTTTTGGTTCAAGAGGATGAGGAGCTCCAGGAGCATGTCATATATTATCTGAGCCGAAACCTTATTGACGTAGAGATTCCATATTCTCATGTCGAGAAGCTTGCCTTAGCTACCATACATGCGGTGCAGCGTTTGAGACATTATATTCTCCTTCGCCAGACCTTGGTTGTTGCCCATGTCAATCTGTTTCAATTCATCCTCACATGTAGGATGATTGGGGGAAAATATAATAAATGGATTGTCATCCTGCAAGAGTTTGATCTCGAGTTTGTTTCGGCAAAATCGAAGAAATATTTAATCTTTACAGAGCTCATATCAGATTTTTCGAGCGAGGCTGAGGAGTTGGTATGTGAAGATACGTTCGTTGATGAACACATTTTTTTAATCTCAACGGCTGACCCATGGTATAGGGATATCATAGTATATCTGTAAACGCAGAGGACCCCTACTCACCTCTCGCGAGATGAATGAAGACGATTACGTCACGTCTCCAAGAACTACCTCATAGTGGACAATACTTTGTACCGCCGTGGAGTAGATTCCCTTTTACGACGTTGTTTAACTCATGATGAGGCTGAGGTAGTGCTTAATGATTTCCACGGAGGGGCGTGTGGTGGTCATTTATCTGGGCTTTCTATAGCTCAAAATATTTTGAGAGCGGGTTATTTCTGGCCGTCGATCTTCAAGGATTGTATTGAAGCGGTCAAGAGGTGCCACCCTTTCCAGGTGTTCGCACGTAATATGCACTTGAAGCCTGCCCCGTTACACCCTATTATCACCGCCGGTCCCTTCACCAAATGGGGGCTCGATTTTATGGATTGCAACCCAGCTTCGGCTGGGGGGCACCATCATATCATAGTGGCTGTTGATTACTTCACGAAATGGGCTGAGGCAATGCCTAGAGTAAAATCTAACGGTTAGACAGCCGCTCACTTCGTATTCAACCAAATTATTTCTCGGTTCGGGATTCTGAGAGAGCTTGTCACTGACCATGGCTCGCAATTTTAGAACCGTATGATGGAAGAGTTGGCATCCAAGTTAGGGTATAAGCAAGAGCACTCCTCTTCTTACTATCCTCAAGCAAATGGATAAGTTGAAGCAGTGAATAAATCACTTAAGTCCATTCTCCAACGAACCATCACACAAAGCAAGACGAATTGGCATATTATGTTATACCCTGCTTTGTGGGCATATCGAACCGCGGTAAAGATTGCCACTAGTTTTTCTCCATATCAGCTTGTGCATGGAGTGGAGTTGATATTGCCGGTTGAATGCGAGATTCCTTCGTTGAAGTTAGCCGTGGAACTCTTACCAGACACTTCGCCTTTAGAGGAGCGTTTGGTTCACCTTGAGCAACTCGATGAGCAGCGTAGAGATGCCTTGGTGACTCTAGAGGTTAATAAGCATCGCGTAAAGGCCCAATACGATAAGTCTGTCCGTCCGATAGTGTTTAGTGAGGGAGACTTGGAACACATATTTCATTAAATTTGGAAATATTTTATTACAAGAACAATGCTAGAATTGCGTTTTTTTGTTATTTTGTAATTCTAGATCCACTGTTTAATTCCAAATTTAATGAAATATGTGTTTTGGTCCTTTTGTGGGATCAATCGAAAGAACCCTTGGGGGCAGGGAAGTTCAATCCTATGTGGCGTGGTCCTTACGTGGTCAAGCGTGTGTTAGAGAAGGGTGCCTACGAGTTAGTGGATTATGAAGGGACGACCTTGGCGGAGCCTAGAAATGGGCTCTATCTCAAAAAATACTATGCATGATCTTTAGCCAAGGATGCTTGTTGTATATTATTGTACATATTTTTTGCATAGTTAGGTCTTGTTTATCGTGATCGAGTTTGTGATTATTTTCCATTTCTTGTGGCAGATGTCAATGGAATCTTCCACCTACATAGGATTCGCGGATGGTGCAAGCCATCACATTCAGCACTCAGCCTCAGCTGCTTGGGTGATTTATACTCCTATGGGTCAAGTACTGTCTTCAGGAGGTGTATGTCTATGTCCATCTTCCAACAATGTTGCTGAATATAGTGCCGTTATTGAGCTTCTATGGGATGCCATTTCACATGGTGTTCTCTCTCTTGAGGTACGTCTTGATTCAGAGTTAGTAGTGTCACAGCTCAATGGTTTGTACCATGTTAGAGATCCGACGTTATTGAGGAGATTCTTACGTGTGAGATTGTTAGAATGGAAATTTGAGAGTATAACATATCTACACATTCCAAGAAATTATAATCAAATTGCTGACTCATTTGCTAACTATGTGTTAGATTTGCATTTGTTTCATTCATCATAAATTAATCATAAACACAATTTTTACACATGTAAATAAATAAACCGATCACCATAAAGCTTTTTTATATATCAAAAATGTGGTAATACATAGTGTCATAATACAAAATTGGGGTTTTGAAAGCCACCATCATATACACGGTAGTACAAAATAGATACACTCCCAGGTGTCTAGTCCTGTGGAGGTGGAGGAGGGTTGTGATCATGATATGTCACCATGGCTCTAGCTAGCCACCGGAATAAACGCACCCATGCGCGTGGTACACCCACCACCTATCTCTGCATAGCCTCAGGCAAGTCCTCAACTTGCGCCATGGGAACCTTGTAAGTAAGTCGCACGAAGTTGGTATGGATGCTTTGGAGCGTTCACTCCGCATCCACACCGGTGATATCGTCTCCTCTTCCACTCCGTCTTTGACGTGGGAAGCCCTCTGGTCACCGTGGTCCCACATCTGCACATGAATGGTAGATGTCATTATGTATTGTCACCCAAAAACATGTCTTTTTGATTCCATTAATCAAGAAAACACAAAAAAATTAAATAATTCAAAATTTTTTAAAAAGAGTAAGGGTCGAGATTCGTTACCTATGTCTCCATATGTTGATCCTGGTGGTAATGGCATGTCCGGATCTCCCCGGAAATCTATCCCTGCATAAGGGTATTCATCTATGGAAACAATCTGTCGTCGCCACCATGGAAAAAAGTCTGTTGGATAAGGGTTGGCCACCCTACCACCCCCCAGTCTGCACATCGCGTCTGCCCAACGTCGTTGGGCCAGATCTCAAACCCCGTGGAGAGGAACATCCACTCTAGGGCTCAATCCTGGAACACGCTTGAAGAAAAACATGCTCAAGATGCTGCTGAACCCGAAGTTCCATATCCTACCTACCTTGCACTCACTGAGCTGATGTTTCATGTTGCTTAGTAGTGAAGTGCTCCAGTCGTAGATGGTCGGTGTCATACACTCCACCGCATAGAACATCAGTGGCCGAGAGGCCTGATGGAGTGATGCTAAGCCTGCTATCCTTCCCAGCATCAGTAGTATGGCCTTTATGCCCAGCACCTGTATAGCGTTGGTGGGAACTTGGCTCCCCACCTTCTTAGTCTCTGGGTAGCAGTACACAGCTATGTACTCATCGATAGTAAGCCCATGACCTGGCCCTCCTCAGGAACTAAGTTTCACCATTTCCCCTCGTCTAGATAGACCTGTGATAAAGTAGATATCCTCCACCTCAATGGTGAGGGACATGTCGTCTATCCAGAAAGACTCTGAGTCTGGATCCCAATAGTCTACCAGCATCTGTAGCAGTCATGGTTTGGCCCTCAAGCCACCTAGGCACCAAAACTTGTAGAGTCCACATCTTCATAGAGCTTCTTGAGCCATTTTGTCAGCCCTTACTGCTTCCTATACTTCACCATGCTTGCGTTCTCGCCACTCTAGCACCATCCTGCATGAGAAATTGACCAAATGTCCATTAGATTCTTGTAAATTCTTTTGTGCGGCGTCATACGCGGCTGTTTTGCAAACAGCCGCGTATATACGTGGTTTCTAGCCCCTTTTCCGCATATAGCCATCCCTATACACGGAAAAAGCCTCGATACCCGCGTGGGCCGCAGTGCTCATGTAGAATTGGCCTTAAAAAACTCATTTGACCATGAAAACTTGTAAAAATTGTATTGAAATGCAAGCAGAGAACATGAGTAAATACCTGGAAGAAACGGTTGTGAATTCCGCCGGCTGGATCTCCTGGAATTTGCAGTTGAAAATCAGAGCTCCAATGGGTAAAAGTTTCATATGATTTCTATTTTTTACTATTTATAGAAAAAATTTTAAATATTTGAAAATTTTTACCCCCTTTCCTATAGTTTTGACCGTTTCTAACCATTTTGGACCGTTTCTGACCTAATCTGTGATGTAGAAGACCATTTTTAGTGTCGTTTCATCCTTTGGATTGACTCATTCGTACTGATCTCAGGTATAACGTCTACACTGGCATATAGGTTAGGTTCACCACCATTTTCATTTTGCATGACCTTATGACCATGTCACTATATCCTTAGGTATGAACCCACTCTATTATGTCACAGAACCTTCTTGCTGCTATAGAAGTGGCATGATATGAGTGGTAGAGCCTCACCTTACATGGGTACCCTAGTTAGCGCCTTATTTACAGTTGTTTCCCATGCCAATGCTTCTCCCTTTAGGGTGTGGGAGTCCGTTGTATAGTATTTCCATGACATTTCGCAAGATCCTCATACTCCTCTTGATCTTATGCTGGCCATGATCCCCCGGACTCCCTTGTATCAAGTTGTGGATGCATTATCATAAGCTTTTTCTGTCTTATTGAGCTTTATGCCAGCTCCCCTGAAATTGCATTTCATCCATATAGCCCGAGCTTGTCTCATGTCTAGCCATGCAGAGCCTTTCTTTATATCCTTCATAGCTTGATTCCCTTTTTACTGGGAGGGGATTTTCCCCTGAGTTTCAATATCCTACACATGTATCCTTGCATTGAGCATAGGTATGTTCCACTCCTTGGAACTAGTTTGTTTTCCCTCATGACACTCGTCTCCTCCTAGTTTGTAACTATAAAGCTAGTTTATTCTTTTTTCAAGCTTTTCAAATAACTGAAAAAGACCAAAAAAATTAAAAAACCAAAAATCCGGAGAAGAAAAGATATTATCTTTGGCAGCTGTCGAGTCGTGTCGCCTTCGAACAGAGCACTGTATATCACATCCATTGGTTGGGTTATAGTTTGACTTTAGGAGCTGTACTCATTATCTGAGTTTTATCTCCACCGACTGGTTAAGCTTCCAGTCCCTATGGAGCCTCTATTGATTCCTCCTGCGTCATAGAGATGTCCCAATTTGTATATCGAGTCTATGCTGCCTTCATTCAGTCACCATATGCCGTTATGCTCTTGTTCGAAGGAAGTTGAAACCTGAGTCGGCCATTCCTCAGTTATCTTGACTTTGCATGTCGGCCATTCCCGGTACAGTTACTGGTTCGTGCACCTTATGATCGAATTCTTCCATATTATCCAGCCTTGCCGAGTACCTTGTGTTGGATGATGGGGGATGCCTTAATGCCCTCCTTCCAGCGGATTTCATCCCATCGACTTCAGATCATTTATTCTGGGATTGGAGTCTAGAGTCATTTTGAGTGCCTTGAGACTTGCAGTCATCAGTGGCAGGTTCTCTCGCCATCGACAGTTTTGGGAATACATCAGTGTCCCCTGATCGATGGATTCTCTCAAGTGTTCGACCTCAACACATTTATTCACACTTGTTAGTTTGCACTCTAGTACCTTGATTCCCATTTTCATTATTGGTGGGTGATCTCGCGTCTGTTAATGGTATACATCAATGACCGGTAATCAGACGATGGACTACTATGTTCAACCTCGACACCTCTATTCGCATAGTAGGACATGTACTCGTAGCGGTGTGTGTAGAAGACCTTCCAGATTGGTGGCATCCACTATATGATACCTCCTTGATCCTGCCAGTGTTCATGAGATTTCAGCTCTCGTGACTTGTTCCAGTATATGTCAAACATTTCCAGCCACTATGGAGATATTGATCTTTTGTATATCTTCAGCCTTTGTGGAGATCATGGTCCTTTGTATATCTTCATCATGGAGATTCTGATCTATGTATATTGTACGTGGCAATGACCACATCTATGTTATCATGTTTCATGCCTATTCATGGCCATTGTACTCTTATGTATCCAGGACTACTATATGTATTTGCAGTTATATGCAGAGTTGTATTATGGTATTATGCTGATTGGGTGGCTGGTCTTCCATTTGGGTACCTTCATCACTTCACTTCTGGGATGGACTTATAATGTATTTTGGCCATCGTATAACCCCTCTGATCTCATACATTAGGGGGCATCTGTTATAGCAGATTTCACCACACTAGGTGAATCACACATTGTATGGCCTTCCCCTGTCCCGCTGCAGACTCATTAGCCCCTATGGACCACTTTTTGTCTTTTGATGTGTCCTTGATCATCCCTAAAAACATAAGAAAAGTGATATACGCGGCTTTTTCCCCGATAACCGCGTACATACGCGGATATTCCCCCTATAGTCACGTACATCATGATGTATGAATAATCCAAATCCTTTTGGAGCGTTCCTTGACTTAGATCCGACTCATATGACTCCTGGCCTTCCATATGCCTTGAGATCGCACGGATTCGACCTTTCAGTATCCCTTTGAAAAGCTATATAAGGAACCCATTGAGACATTGAAAGCATAAGAGAGAATTGAGAGTAATGAAACTATAGTCCATTGTTTCCAGAACTTATGCTTGAGTCTGCATCCCTTTGTCCCTTGGAGCACTGTTGTGTTCTTCCCAAGCTTGCCTTTTGCTAGTGAGCTTGCTATCAGAGTGATGGAGGATTGAGGTGGTGGAGGCCCAAGTGGGGGATTCAGTTTCTTCGGTTCGCAGACGTGCTGTTAGAGGTTGTCACTTGTAATCTCTGATTCATATTAATAGAAATATATTTTCCTGTTTAGTAATGTGTATTTGAATGAATATTGTATCCATTGGAATATGTCAAATGCTTTTACATTATTCATTATATATGCTAGAATAGATCTAACACCATGAAATATAGTATGTTTGTATTGTTTACTTGTTGTTGAGGACGTGCTATAACAATTCAAGCTGAAAATTGGAAAGCTCAACGGGGATCTACTTCAACCGTCCGGAATAAGATACGAGGTTCGATCCTTTAGTGTTAGATAATTTATTTCTATTGCATATCGGGAAATATTGATTTCTGGAGTAGAGCTGTCTGTTGTGATACCCCAAGCCATAGGAATTTCTCTCCGTAACACAACTCTCACTCCCCCCATCTGCCTCGCCTCCTTCCGCTGCTGTTAACCCGCGCCCCTGCTTCCTCTCGCCTTGCTGCCCATCCTCTCCATCCTTACCATCCTTACCCTTGCCGCCCAATCTGCTACATTCCCTGTTGTTCATCCACCTTCCTACCTCCTTTGCCGTTGTTTCCCTCCCACCAACATTGTTTTCCTCATCGTCGCCCTCCTTCCACCACTCTCTACGTGACCGTTAAGTGTTTTTTAATAATAAACTTTTAATATTAATAATATTTATTAATATTATTATTAATAAAAAAACTATATTATAAGACTAATAATAATTATTATTATAGTTAAAAAAAATTAATAATATATATATATAAAGAATCGTTGCGGGCTGGAATCATACAGTAAACAAAAATAAATCCACATTTAGCACTAAGAAAATTCCAATCACGAGACCAATGGACGCTCAGTTCGACCAAATCAATGAGAAGATTAACAAGAACTACGAGGAACTCCATGAAAAGATCAAACAAAATAGTGACAATTTGACATCAAAGTGGACACAGTTTACATCACGAATAGAGAATAGCTTCCTCACTCTACAGGAGGACCAAAAGAAAGATCAAGCAGTATTAACCGCCATCTTGGATAGATTACAATTATCAAATGACCTGGAACCAAACTCTTCCAAAACATCGGAGCAGCCAGATCCTCTATTCAACATGTCGTCCTCAAATTCATATACACAAGGACAACAAATACGGGTGAAAGTTGAGTTACCCAAATATGATGGGGACGAACGATAATGCATAGCATGGATTAACAAAGCCAAGGAATACCTAGACATCCATTACGACGACAAGAAAATTAAATATGCTTCCATGCATCTAGAAGGTAGCACTTACAACTGGTACTTATGGTGGAAGAATACTGTAAGAATATGTTCTTACAACTAGGTTAGCTTTAGGAGCGACCTCATCAAAAGATTCCATGGCGTTGAAGAAAAAGACTTCTTTTCAAAATCACAAGGTTACAACAAAAAACAATGTTGATGAGTACACCTATGAATGGGAAGCGCTATCAACACGAGTCCTGGAGTTAATCGATGACCAATGACTATAGACCTTTATACATGGTCTAAAACAACACATCCATGACGAACTAGAGTTACACAACATCTCTACCATGGAGGAAGCACAACGTAAATGCAAGATTATTGAAATCAAATCCGTTCATACAAATGTTGACCAAGATGACTCCAAAAAGAACCCCCTCCAATCAGGAAACATAGGAAATGCAAGGTATACACCGCCTCAACTTAGGGACAGAACAAAGCCCAATTTAGAGGCTCAGAGAATAAAAGAAGGAAAATGTAAGTTCTGTGGAGACAAATGGGATCCTAAGCACAGATGCTTACAAAAGAAATTATATGGTTGTGAAGCAGAGTTAGAAGTCAATGAACCAATTGAGAACAATGTAAATATCCAAGAAGAATACCACCCAGTAATCGAGGACGACTCCCCACAAATCTCATCAGCCACTATTACCGGAATCTCCCAACCGCAAACATTGAAGATTAAAGGTCATATAAAAAATAATAACGTCACAGTTCTCATCGAATCTGGCAGCACCCATAACTTCGTTAATGTCAACCTTGCATATTTATCCATCCAGTACTTAACATGACGGTTATGGTAGTAGATGGCAAGAAGATTGACAATGTGGGAATATGTCACAAGGTTAAGTTACAAATGCAAGAATATAACTTAGAATCAGATTTCTTTGGGGTACCACTGGGAGGAATCGACATAGTATTAGGAATACAATGGTTACAAACATTGGGTACATACTCTGCAAATCACCAAGAACATTTTATTGAATTCTATGTGTTTGGGAAAACACACAAATTATATGGGTTCCAATCAGCTCCAACACAATTGATTACACCACATCAGATGGAAAAGCTATGTTGGAAAGATGCACCAACGTACATACTTCAATGTCGAGAAATGGAGATTCTAACAAGTGAATGAGATATGGACAAACAACTAGAGACACAAGAGATCATTCAAAAACATCGCAAGGTTTTTCAAGATTTACCTATGGCACTCCCAACAAATAGAAAAAACTGAACATATAATCGAAATAGAACCAGGGATAATACCTACTAGTAACAACCCATATAGATGTGCACATCAGAGATGTTGCAATAGTTCATGTAGTCATTATCGTCAAATAAGCTTTGAGGACAAAGCTTCCTTAAGGGAAAGGAAATGTAATGAAAGCCAAATTTAATTTTAATCTAGGTTAATTAATGTAAATAAACTAAGAGGTGACTTGAAAAGTCACTTCTCTTCCCCACTTACGGTATAAATTACCAGGGCACCTATTATGTAATTCATCTCTACATTTATTAAATATACATTACATTACATTTCTCTTACGTTCTCTATCTATTCTCCCATTCTTACTCTTCCACTTACCTTCTTAAGAATGCAATCACAAATACCTTCTTACAATCCTTAATCTAGAATTAAAATATTTAGGAAATAGACATCTAGATTAATTTTGTAGAAAGTTAAATCCTCAATTACCAAGCCATCTAAAGATCCATCTCAACTATCTTAATTCAACTTAATCTAGGAATTCAAAGTGCAAGAATTAAGTTCTACAATTATAAATGTAAAGGAATAAATTGCAAGGATCTAAAGAAAACAACAATTGAAATAACTAGGGTTGAAAAAGGTTGTCACAGCTATCACACAGTTGCATAAGAGAATGTTAACCTACATAGTTGACTATCAGACCACACCACTGCAGTTTATAGAGGATGCAATTACTGATCATTCAAATGAACACATGGAAAATCAATGACTATTGTAGCTTACTGTAAATAAATGAATTTATCATAAAATTCAAACCACATAATGGAATAAATAAAATACCTAATTAACTCAGCCATCCCCGTGGGAAGGTGGGCCCAGCATTCGCACAAATATGCTGGAAGTAGCACACGTTAGAACACCAAGATCTAAAGAATCAAACTCCTTGTATTAAAATGGCAAATGAACACACAACCCTAGTCACAACTTATACAATATATTCAATTCCAACCCCTGGCTCGGAATAGTTCCCAGTATTTATACAATTACAATCATAACTTCTTCCCACTACTATCGGGAAGCCATGAAGATCTCTGATCTTTAGGCTTCCCCAATTACGATAAGTTGTTACAGCCGTGGAAAGATGGAAGCACAAAATATAGGAAGGTTGTTACTCGAGCCATAAATGACAATCATGATCAATCGAGAAGATACTCTATGGATTGCAGCTATTCTTGAGTAGCGGCACACTATTGCATCCGAATTTGTTGCAGCCTGTTGTAGCTACCTTTGCATAGATTGCATGGAATAGTATCCTTTGACCGCGTTCTTTGGGAAATGATGGAATGGATGGAGATTATCTCAGCAAAGAATGTTCATTCCTCTCTTGGCATGTTCATCCTGCTACACCTGTATCCTTTATATCTCGAATTATCTTTATAAAACCACCATATGTTAGCATAATTCAAGATGTAGATCCCTAATTAATACAATCCTAAGAATTAATAAAATACGACAATGATTAACCATACCTATATGAATTGAGGGACCAAGTGAAGGAAAAACATCTGTTAGTGTACATAATGGAGTAGGATGAGGCAAAAAGAGGTAGGTAAAGGTGGTAAAAAAGGGGTCATTTCTGGGCCCAACATCTCCCCCCAACTTTCCTGTTGCATGTCCCCATGCAACAACCTCCATTATTGTGAATTACAATCTGGCATTGTACTTTGTTCATGGAGAGAAGAAAAGTTATATGGGAATTCAGGCGTTCCCTGTTTTAACAAGAATCCCTTATGGACAACCCAATATCTCCAACACATCTGCTCTTCTGTCTTTGTTAATGAGAAGTATTCCTTGTATGGTTTCGCTAGCCACTAGATGAGAGGAAATTTGAATTTGAGTCCCATCCAATTAACTCCACATTCCTTCATGCATCCAACATATCCCTCAACCCTGGAAAGTGCATCTTTAAAATTATTGTAACAGTAGGGATCTCTATTTCTTAGGGTTGAAGAGGCAGCCTGCCATCTGTGCTGGCTACCTTCCAAAGCCAATTGTTTATGCTTGGAAATCTAGGTGACACAAGTAGAGATAACCTTTTCTTGAAGTTCCATCGTCTGCTGAGTTTGGGTGGGACAAGTGAGTACATTTTGCTGACGAGCAAGGAGAAGAAAAGGGTTTTGAGGTTCACTTCGAATCCAAAGGTTAGAGTGGGACTCATTATGAGAGAAAGTTTGGAAGGATCATTCCCACTGAACATGATTTCTAACAAAGGAGCAAAAATCCCTCAGCTAAACATCACCTGAGATAGGGATAGGATTCGAATGATGATCCAAGGGACAAGCCAACTCATGCAAATAAAGCTCACAAAACAAGTTCTGCTCCTCAAAGTCACTTTCCAGAAATGTTTCCAGTAACTTAGTTGAGGTTGCTATTTCATACGGTCTCCCTTAATTTAAATCCCTCAGTTTAAACCAAATGAACTGCTCAAATAAAAACAAGGGTAAGAGGAGGATCGTACTCTGGTACCCAACAATTCCTAAGAAAGAGTATACATTTGATATTTTTCCACCTGCATGGATTTGAACTTTTTCAGCTCCTTTAGCTCCTTTAGTATCTCTTCCCAATGGAGTTTCTGGAACATGAGTTCTTCTGCCCATCTTTCTTTCAATTCCCTGATGGTATTCCTATGTTCAGCAAGGGAAACCATCCCTTCTTGACACCTCTCCACCTGTCTCCTCCACTTCCTCACTTCTATTCTTAGGATTGAGAGTTCGTTTATCAGCCTCTATATTTCTTCATCTTCATCATGTTCTTCATTATCAGAATCCAAATTGACAAAAGTTTGAGGAAGTTGAGTCCATGCCTTATCATCTAATATTCCAATTTGAACATCCTGTACGGCCTGCATGGATACTTCTGAAATCACTTCTGGGGGTACTAATTCTTGTGCAACAGCACCCCTTCCTTGAATTTATCCTATAGCAACTTCAACCCTAGGTGCCTCTGAAACAACTTCTGGGGATGTTGCTTCTTGTGTAACGATATCCTCTTCTTAGAGTTCTCCCATAGAAACCTTAGCAGCTAATTGTGAAGGTGTTGGTTCTTGTGTGGCAACCTCTTCCTAAATTTTGATCTCCCCATCTACCTGATTTTCAGCTGCAGCTTTGACAGGGGGATGCAAGGCCACTAGTTCCTTTGTAACAGAGCTCTGCCCTTCTATTTCTTCATGATTCTGGGGTTGTAGAGTTTCTTCCATGTCTTCTGCAGTATGAAGTTGTTCTTCTAGGATTTCAGTGTCCCTCGAGGATTGTGATTGCATTTGCTCATCCTCTCCTAAATCCAAATCAGGAATTATATCCATTTCGGGATTGATTTCTTTTTGCTGCCTGAGAATCTCCATAGAAATTTATAGGGATGTTGGTTCTTGTGTGACAACATCCTAGTTAACTTCCTCATTTTCCTGCTATTGGGGTTCCATTTCTATTAATTCTATGTCCTAAGATGGTTCAAGAGTCATAGCGCAGACTTCTTCGTTAAAATTAGAAATATTTTCATCCTCTGGTTCATCTACCCCAATTTGGGTGGCAACTTCAATAAGAATATCCGGGGATTCTAGTTCTTGTGTATCAACACCCCGTTCAACTTCATCATCATCCTGTTGGTGGGGTTCCATTTCTATTAGTTCTGTGCCCTAAGACAGTTCAGGAGTCACGGCACGGACTTCTTCACTAAAATCAAGAATAATTTCAGCCTCTGTTTCATCTGCCCCAATTTGGGTGCAACTTCAACAGGAATATTTGGAAATGTTGGTTCTTGTGTATTAGCACCATGTTTATCTACTACTTCCCTTTGCTAAATTTTCTCTTGGGGAGCTTCACCATCCTTCCAATCAAATTGTCCTTCTTCCATTGGCTGTGACTGTAATTGTTCATTTTCCCCCTTTTCTGTACCAAGGATCATTTCTGCATCCCTCACTTCTATCCTCGATACTTCTTGTCCTTGTTCTTCCACAACTGCTGGTATGGATTGTTGTGTCACAAAGGCACGAACTATGACTTTGTAGCCTGACTGGTTAAATATTTCTCCACACATAGGGCATACCACTCTTTCTTCCTCCTCACCATCCTCAGCAGGAAGTGATCCTTCTAATCGGTCTGCAGCTTCAACCAGTGTGTGCAGCTTCCTTTCTACCTACTTCCTGCATGCTTCCTTCCAATTTTCTAGTTATTTCCGAAGTGATTGTACTTCTTCTTTTAATAGACCATTTTCGTACAAAAGTCCCTCAATTTGAGGTTCTTCTGCAGCTGGTTCCTGTGGCGCATCATTTGCTTTGGGTCTCAGAATGGGGAATTCAATCTGTGCTTCTAGGGTTTCCCATCTTGCCCATGCTGCTTCAGCTGCTGTAACTGACCTGGTTCTTTTTCTTCTTATTGGTGGTTATGCCTGTATCTCTTCTTTTGATCTCCTTCTTTTCTTTCGTGGTGCAGGAATCTCCATATTTGCAGCTAATGTGGAAGGGATATCTTCTATCTTAGTGTTTTTTTGTTCTTCTTCAATCAGATTTACCCCCCATTCAGGGGAAGATTCAATGGTCAACACCTCTATGTTTCATTTTGTTATCATGGCTCTAACATCCCTGGCTTCAGCTAGCCCAAATGCCAGATTGGGGATGTGGTGCCCATAATCAAGGTCATTTACATGAAACCTATAAATGCAAGAAAAAGAAAAAAAAAGAGTTTGCTTCGACCTGATGCCTGGAATTATTAGGAATCTATGGATGTAGATCTAATTAATGGAGGTGTGAACCTGTGAGTAGGAAGTTCATCTGGGACACGGAAAGAACTGGTAGACCTACATCCTCTACTATCAGAGCTTCCATTTTATTTAATCTCTCCACAGTGTTTTCTCTTGCATTTTCCTCCAATTATTCTGCTTGGTCATCTGACTAATCATCCGATCCAGTCTCATCCCCCCCCCCCCCCCACTAAATTGGAGGGACTCCAATCCTCCTGTTTCTCCTCATCTCCCCCCAACTGTACATTTGCATGCTCCTCTTGGTTTTGCACAACCCCCAAGAGTACAGGTACTTCTACGTCTACCTCTATTGGAACGCTAGGCAAAAGGGCGAGTTCCTGGTTTATCTGAATTTGACCTGTGAATTGCTCCCAAGTTTGGTTCCTTTGAGTTAAGGCCCTTAAAATTATTAATTTGATTAGGTTATGGTGGGTAAGGGATGAGTTTGGATGCTTGGCTGTTCTAACAAACCCTGCCATATGGTGTAGGTTATTAAATAGATAAAATGGAATGTTCAGTAAGGCCCTATGGAATAGATGAGATAATAGAGGAAGTTCAGAATAATAAATAGTTTGATACCTGCCTTCACAGGTGATATACTTCTTGAGGAAAAATTCTACTTTATCCCATGGTCGAGGCAGTGACTGTAACGCTATCCCTCTCCTTAACTGATGAATTTGCTCCCCCTCTATCAGAAAATCCTGTACTACAGTAGCATTGGGGGTTCTTCAACCAAACCAAGATCTTCCCACCTGAGGAAGGACGGTGACTTCAGACACTATTGCTTCAGAGACTTATATACATAACCCCCTAACCTCTGAGTGGGTTTCTGTAAGATTTAAGGAAAATTGTAGAGCTGTCTCTTGATGAAACCCATTCAGGCGTTGGAAGAATTCAGTCCAACCCACAGTTTCAAAAATAGAGAAAACTTTACCATTTGTTCTTAGTTCTCATGTATTTGTAGGTTCATGCCAAGCTGGGATACCCATGTTTATTCGACTTTAGAATTCTTTATCAGTTTGATAGATTACAAGTCCCGACAATGGAGGTTAAGGCATAGATTATGCGTGAGCAGCTGAGAGTGGAGTTGGGTAAATTCGGAATGTTAAGAGCATGGAAATGTTTGGAAATTTATCCCAAATTAGGAAAGGTGGTGGTCGTCAGATAATCTTAAATGGCCATTAAGTTGTACGAGTGGATAGTTAACGGTATGCGGGTGTAATAATGTCCGCAGAAAGGAAGGTATGATTAATGTTGTCAAATCTAGTTAACACTTACTCAAGTAAATAATTAGAACCATACCTTCGGAAATATGCGATGAACGAAGACCTTTGACAATAGTAAAGCGTGTGAAGTGCAGGCATTTAAATTTGATCATTATTGCAGGCATGCTGTAATGAATTTTTATCCTGGTGAACCAAAACCATCTTGTCAATCTTGCCAGAAACATAATGAATGCTGTGAAGTAAATCAAAATCGACGGCATCAGGAATTGGAGCCAAATCTGGAGGAATCATGAACCAAGGTTACAAAGAGTTCTACCAATTTTGGAGGAGTCACAGCCACGGGCCATAGAGAAATTAAGCAATTTGGCGGAGTCACAGCCATGAATCATAGAAAAATCAACCATTTTTTGCGTAGTCGCAGTCGCCAGAAAAGGTAAAAATGGTAAAAATGGAAGAGGTAAAAGTGGGCAAGATTGAAACGGTGTCGCACCTGCTGGAAAAGGTAAAAATGGACAAGAGTGAAACAGTGTCACAGCTGTCGGAAAAGGTAGAAAAAAGGGCAGAATTTAAATGGAGTCACAGCCATGCGGGACGAAAAAAGTCATTAAGTTACGGTGTTGTAGTTGCGCAGAACAGGCTCAAGGGCAGTATTTTACGGTGTTGTAGCTACAGAAAAAAGCAAAAATAGGAAAAGTTTTACGGTGTTGCAGCTGCATAAAAATAGAAAATAGGCAAATTTTTACGGTGTTGCAGCTGCACGAATGGGGTAAAGGGTGGTATTTTACGGTGTTGCAGCTTCAACGAATTGTTCAAGGAGTTTTCTTTTGATGCAGGGAGTTACAAAAGGATGACCCTTGTCATTAGGCCCGATCATGACCATTGCTCCTTAGGCACATACTTGGACATATTCTTAAAAAAAAATGGATCAAGTGCAAAGGAAAAAGATAAAAATAATAGTAAAAATATCAATTTATTTATGTACAAAAATTTATGTAAGATTTACAGTGATTATCTAAAGATTGGTAGGGGTAGAGAAAGATTCCTTCCCTTATTCTAACTAGTATTCCGGATCAGCTGCAATCTGTGAAGTTAATGCATCCTTTGAAATGGGCTTATGGTACAGTCACAGCCTATGACCATTAGCAAATAATGGTGCATGATTCTTATCAATCGTGACCAAGCGGACTGTGCCATAATCAAATACTCTTTCTACCAGGTATGGGCCCAACCATCTTGTGTGTAACTTACCCTTGAAGTCCTTTTTCAATATTGAATCGTATAATAATGCCCAGTCTCCTTCGCAGAAGACTTTCTTTTTGATGAATGGGTCGTGCCAATTGGATCTTTGTTGCTGGATTAATACTATCTGATCCACGGCAGCTAAACGTTTC
The DNA here is from genome assembly GCA_001517045.1 of Pseudotsuga menziesii. Classification (NCBI taxonomy): domain Eukaryota; kingdom Viridiplantae; phylum Streptophyta; class Pinopsida; order Pinales; family Pinaceae; genus Pseudotsuga; species Pseudotsuga menziesii. The sequence goes on from LPNX011063419.1 coordinate 51,936, forward strand.
TCATCAAGTTCATTCAATTGATTCAATCTTCTCTTTTAGGCTTCAGTCACATCTAATTTTACCTCTGTAAATGTCTTCAAAGTCTTGATTTCAAATTCAATGGGGAAGACAACACTTTTCCCATACACCAATTCATAAGGAGAGAAACCTGTAGTATTGCACCAAGTAGTACGATATGCCAACAATGCTTCCCAAAGTCTATCATCCCAGTATCTACGATGGCTCCTGACTATTTTGGTAAGGATGGCTTCAATAACTTTGTTAGTTCTTTCCACCTGGCCATTGGCCTGGGGATGGTATGGTGAAGCTATCCAGTGTTGAATATGGTACTTCCATAGAAAAGCTTCAAATTGATGCAACACAAACTAAGGTCCTCGATCTGTAACCACTTCCTTGGGTACTCCGAAACGGGTAAATATTTTTCCATACAGGAAATCAATCACAGCCTGGTCATTGGCTTTCACCAAAGCCACAGTTTCTACCCATTTCGTCATGTAGTTAATACAAACCAAGATGTAGGCTTTCTGCTTGGAATGAGGGTTGATAGGGCCAACAAAATCTAAGGCCCATCTGTTAAAAGGTTCAACCACCAATTGTGGTTGAAGAGGCATTTGATCCAATCTGTTAGGTTGGCCCATCCTTTGGTAGCTGTCACAAGACTGAACATGTTTTTTTGCATCCCTGAAAAGGGTCGGCCAATAGTAGCCCATTCTCAGTGCTTTGTTTCCTGTCCTCCTATATGCAAAATGTCCCCCACAAGGCTCATCATGGAAGGCCTTCAGAATATGGAATATTTCATCTTCTCTTCCACATATTCTGATCTCAAGATTAGGGCCTGTGTAGAAGAGATGACCATCTATCCAACAATACCTGACACTTTGTTGAATGATTTTCCTCTTTTCTCTTTTTGATAAATGTGTCAGAAGATTCCCTGCAGCCAAGTAGTTAGCGACATCTGCATACCAAGGGGAATGAGCTGAAAGTGCAAATAAGTGTTCATCTGGAAAAGAGTCCTCAAGAGGCAGATTATCATCACTGTTAGTAAAACGAGATAAGAAATCGGCGATAACATTTTATTTTCCAGGTCTGTCTATAATGGTGATATCAAATTCCTATAATAATAACAACCATCTAGTTACCCGAGCATTTGTAATAGGTTTATTCATTAGGTACTTGATGGCTGAGTGGACAGTGTGCACAAAGGTAGGATATTCAGTGATATAATGTCGGAATTTGTTAGTGGAGTATACAATGGCTAAAAATTCCTTCTCAGTAATAGTATAATTAAGTTCAGCAAGGGTTAAGTTTTTGCTAATATAATAAACTACATAAGGTGCTTCACCATCCTGCTATCCTAAAACTGCTCCAATGGTTGTATCAGAGGCATCTGAAGAAATGTGAAAGGGCAGGGACAAATTGGGCCCCCTTAGGATGGGAGTTGTGGACAACTTCTCCTTAAGTTCAACAAATGCTATATGGCATGCCTCATTCCAATTAAATTGCACATCCTTCAGTAACAATGAAAACAAAGTAGAGGCAAGTTTGAAAAAGTTTTCTATAAATGTTCTGTAATATCTAGCATGCCCTAAGAAACTACGCACTTCTTTATGAGTTCCAGGAGTAGGTATATTTTTTATTACCCTAATTTTAGAGGGGTCTACTTGGATGCCATCAATAGAGATAAAATTCCCCAACACTACCCCTTCACTCATCATCATATGGCACTTTTCAGTGCTCAAATATAGTTGGGTCTGCTCGCAGCATGTTAAAACCTTTTCCAATTTTTTCAATGCTTTTTCAAAGTGTTTGCCATAAGGAGTAAAATCATCCATGAAAATTTCCATCCTATCATTAACAAATTCTGAAAAGATGGCAATCACAGCTCTTTGAAATGTGGCTGGTGCATTGCATAAGCCAAAGGGAAGTACTCTGTATGCAAAATTTCCCCAGGGACAAGTGAAGGTAGTTTTATCCTGGTCTTCAGGAGCAATCTGGATTTGATTGTACCCTCTAAACCCATCCAAGAAGGAGAAAAAATTCTTCCCAGATAAGGTGTCAAGTACTTGATCGATGAAAGGCATGGGAAAGTGATATTTCTGTGTTGCCTTGTTCAGCTCTCTATAGTCCACACAGACTCTCCATTTACCATTCTTCTTGGGTACTATCATGAGTGGAGACACCCACTCGCTGTCTGAAATGGGATATATAAATCCTACTTCCAAGAGTTTCTAAATTTCTTCCTTCACTATGTCCCTAAGATTGGGATTCAATCTTCGTTGAGGCTGGCACATAGGTTAGGAGTCACTTTTGATGTAAATGTGGTGGGTGCACAGATTAAAAGGGATGCCCTTCATGTCTGTGGACTCCCAGGCAAATGCCCCCTTGTGTTTTTTTAAGAGAGTGATTAGGCGTTCCTGTTCATATAGGGCAAGACTGGGATTGATATTCAGGGTTTTTCTAGACTCTACCTCGACAGGAACACTTTTTGAATTTTTCAACACTGGAACTATGTGAGTATCACTGACTAATGTCTCCTCTATGAGATTTTCTTGTTCCTCTTCACCTAGAGTAGCATTCAGGATCTGATAATTTTTCTTATTGACAGAACTGGGTTCACTGATGAAATTATTAATGGCATCGTATTTAATTTCATCTTTAAAAGTCAAGGCCTTCCATATCATTAATAATGGTTGAACGTCCTCTTCTTCCTCTAGCTCCATCCATAATGGAGTTTAAGCTTCTAAGCTCAGTCGAGCTAGAGGATAGAGAGTGAGGTTCTTTATCTTGGTTCCATATGATATGGTCAAAGACCCATACCGAAAACTGATGCAAGTATCAGCTGTAGCTAACCAGGGCCTTCCCAGGATCAATGGGTGTCCTCCTAGCTGCGACTTAGGTTGTAAAACCAAGAAGTGAGCAGGATATTCCCATGAATCAACTGAGATAATGAGGTCATCCAAGATTCCTTTAGGTTTAATAGTGGATCTATCTGCCAGTTCTAAAATGGTAGGAGTTGGCCTGAGATTAGTGAGCCAAATTTTCCTTATAGTTTCAATGGTCATGACGTTAATTGTTGCGCCTAAATATACCAATACGTTGGGTATCTGTGTGCTCCCAATATGCATAGTGAGAGTGGGATTCCCAGGATCGTTGTATTTGGCCAAGAGGGTTTTCCCCATTATTAATTTAGATAATTTCCCTATGACATGAACAGTGGCAGGATCCTTGGGTTTTCTTCCTGGTTTCCTTGTACACAGATCCCGAATGGTTCTGGCATAGATAGGTACATCATGAAGGGCCTGAAGGAGTGGAATTTTGAGATAGAGATTTTTTAATTCTCCTAAGAGGTTAAATGGAGGTTGTCCCACTGCCTTCGGTAGTATTAATATTTCAGGGTATGGTGGTTCCCTAATCAATTGTGTAGCCTATGTGTCAATAAATGTGTCTTCTTGTATTTCAACCGACATATTGGTAGGATGTTCAACGTCTTCAATAATGGGGGTCGTTGTATTGGATAAATACTGTTGGTTCATCCTGTCTTCATGCACAGAGGATGGAACATCCTCAATTACCAAAGGCTCCACTACCCTCCCTGATCATAAGCCGATGTCGTTGTAGGGTACTGGGGTATTGGAGTAAGCAGACATGTTGACAGTCTCAAACTGATGGACTACTTTATTATTTGGTTTGGGGTTAGGTTGAGCAGGCAGCTGTGGTCGTATCGGCATATTGGGGACATCATTATTCTGGAGTTGCAACTGCGACTACTAATAATCCTGAGGGTATCGTTTAGGAGGGTACTGTTGATGAGGAAACGTTTGATGTGGAAGCTATTGAGGAGGTTGGTTATGGGGAAACTAGTTCCTTGGATGGAAGTTCCTCCATCCAGGAGACATAGAATTTTGTTGGTTTGGTGGTTGTGTCCAAGGGTTCCAGGAGTTAAAATTTTGCATCGAAGGTTGAGAGGGATACCATTGATGGTTAGAATAAGATGAAGGGAATTGTGTATTCATGTGCTTCATATTATTCCAATTATTCATGTTATTCAGAAATGAAAACAATTATGTATCCATGCCTTGATTTCGAGGCTGCTAGGGATTTTTCTGTGCAATAAAGTAGGTTGGTTCCACATCTGGAGTTGATGCCTACAGAACTGCCTTCACTTGAGGTACTGAAGGGCATTCTTTTGTGTCATGGTTCAGCTCGCACAGATAACACACTTCTACCTTATCGAATGGGAACTCCTTCAGAGGGTGGTTCTTCCTACATTTATGGTAGAATATACCAAGTGTGAGATCCTCTACTGCTTGTTTCTGATTTTCCCTCAGGACATCTATTTCCAGGGAGATGGAGCTCATCATTTATGTCTTTAAATTTTTGAGGATATTTCCTAGTTTTTCCCAGGCGGCTCCTCCATTAGATGAATTTTGTGTTATGTCGAAGACATCATGCTCTAATTTGTCCTGTTTGTCCTGTTTCTTGTTCCTAGAAGATCCCCTGGAATACCTTTTGCATAGTTCAATGATCGTTTCAAAGGACTCCTTTGAGATATACCCCTTTCCTAACAAGTTCAACATGTCTAGGAAATATTCCCTAATCCCATGAAGTAGGATTATTTTGAGCACATCTAACCCCATATTAGTCTGTCCAAATCTCTGCACATTATATAAAAGCTTTTCAATAAAATATTCCAAACTTTCATCCTCCCTTTGTACTATTTTAAACAGTTCTTATCTCTTATCCTTGGTATTGAAATACTCCTGATATTTCTCTAGGAACGCCTGTTTCATATGGTCCTAGGTAGTGACAGTTCCCCCACCCAGGCTCATGAACAAACATAATGCATTGTCCTTCAGAGGGGCAGGAAAAAGTTTCAGCTTCTGTGCATTGGTGGTGTAGTCATAGCTGCGACAGAGGATGTCAAATTCAAAAATAAATTTATCCGGATCCTCTGCCACTTTTCCATAAAAATGAGGAAACACCGATGGTGATATATTTTTCATGGGGGTTATCCCCTCTGGCTGTTGAATTGGGATCTAGAGTGTAGAAACCGTCCCTTCAGGCGGGGAGTTACCCTCGTGATGGTGATTTTTACTCATTGCTTCTTCATGATCTTCAGGATCGCGTGTGTTTCTCATGTCTTCTTCTACTTTATCCTCTTCGTGCTTCCACTAATCGTTAAATTTTTTATGGAACTGTGTCCACTCCTCTTCAGTCACAACCTTCCCATTAATGTGATATATCAAATCTCGTTTAGCTGATCCCGCAGTACCAACTCTGTCTTCCTCCGCAAGTATATCCGAGGGTGTTGCAGCTCCTCATGTGTTCTCCACTATGGAAACTGATGCTGCCAGTCCAAGGGTAATTGGGCTTCTTATAATAGGTGTTTCCTAATGGTGATCCCCAGTAGAAGAATTGGTCCTATCAACCAAATCGTCAATGAATGTCCTTCTTCCCAATGTTGGATTTCACCCACGGCCTCGACCACCTACAATGTTAGTGTTCTGTGGGGTTCTGGGATTTATAGGAATGTCACGCTATACCCTTCTCGTATTCATGCAACCCAAAACATGCAAACTAAAAAACTGAAGAAAAATGAATAAATATAATTACTGGATGCAACTACTACAATGTCTAATAATTATCCTCCCTGACAATGAAGCCAAAATGTTGGGAAGCCTATATGCAAGTTAATTAAAGCCAACATACAGAGTGTTCAATATAAATTGTCAACCCAGGGAAGTCTCTTATTTCAAAGATAATGCGCACTATATATGCTTTAAACGCTAAGTAGTTGATGTTGTAAATGAATGACCCTACTTTCCTATTCAGCCGAACTCATGCCATAACCTACTTAATCTATCTTACCTTCTTAAGAATGCAATCACAAATACCTTCTTACAATTCTTAATCTAGAATTAAAAGATTCAGGAAATAGACATCTAGATTACTTTTGCAGAAATTTAAATCCTCAATTACCAAGCCATCTAAAGATCCATCTCAACTATCTTAATTTGACTTAATCTAGGAATTCAAAGTGCATGAATTAAGTTCTACAATTATAAATGTAAAGGAATAAACTGCAAGGATCTAAAGAAAACAACAATTAAAAGAACTAGGGATGAACAAGGCTGTCATAGCTATCACACAGTTGCATAAGAGAAAGTTAACCTACATAGTCGACTGTCACACCACACCACTGCAGTTTATAGAGGATGCAATTACTGATCATTCAAATGAACACACATCAAATCAATGACTATTGCAGCTTATTGTAAATAAATGAATTTATCATAAAATTCAAACCACACAATAGAATAAATAAAATACCTAATTATCTCAGTAATCCTTGTGGGAAGGCGGGCCCAGCCTTCGCACAGAGATGTTGGAAGCATCACACGTTAGAATGTTGAGATCTGAAGAATCAAACTCCTTGTATTAAAATGGCAGATGAACACACAACCCCAGTCACAACTTATACAATATATTCGATTAATTTCCAACCCCTCGTTCAGAATAGTTCCCAGTATTGATACAATTACATTCATAACTTCTTCCCACTACTATTGGGAAGCCATGAAGATCTCTGATCTTCAGGCTTCCCCAATTACGATAAGTTGTTACAGCAGTGACAAGATGGAAGCAGAAAATATAGGAAGGTTGTTACTTGAGCTAGAAATGACAATCATGATCAATCGAAAAGATACTTCATGGACTGTAGCTATTCTTGAGCAGGGGCACACTGTTGCATCTGAATCTGTTGTAGCCTGTTAGAGCTACCTTTGTACAGCTTGCGTGGAATAATATCCTTTGACCGCATTCTTTGGGAATCGATAGAATGGATGGCGATTATCTTAGCAATGAATGTTCATTCCTCTCTTGGCATGTTCAACCTACTACACATGTATCCTTTACATCTCGAATTATCTTTATAAAACCACCATATGTTAGCATAATTCAAGATGTAGAGCTCTGATTACAACAATCCTAAGCATTAATAAGATAAGACAATGATTAACCATACGTGTATGAATTGAGGGACCAAGTGAAGGAAAAACATCTGTTTAGTGTACATAATGGAGTAGGATGAGGAAAAAAGAGGTAGGTAAAGGTGATAAAAAAGGGGTCATTTGTAGGCCCAACAGGTGGCCAGTAACTGCATGGAGTTAGTTGATATTATAAAAGTCCTAGGAAAGAGAGAAAATGCATGAAGAAAAAGAGAAAAAAGAGAGAGTTGTCAGTGATCACTTGAGGTGAAGCTCTGTGAATGCAGAAAAGAGTTTGGCCAGAGCTTCCATAGAGCATCGGAAAAATGTTAAGCTCTAAGAAAGAACCGCCAGTGAAGCATATGTGAATGCTTTATTCTAAGGAAGATTAAATCCCTGCAAGTTCTGGTGGTAACCTGAAGCTGAGGAAAGATTGTTTTCAAATCCAAGAATCTGGACAAGGGTTGGAATCAGGCTGATAGATCTGTTGCATATTCCTAAGGCTAGGTGGTGTGCAACTACCAATACTACCATTTTTTCAAATATGAGCTTAACCTAGACCTCATTATCAGTACCAATGTGTTTAAAGTGATATTTTCTATATATTAGGATTTAAAATGGCTGTGAAAAGGTTTATCTATCTGAGGCAAGGATGATTTTAAGGAACCATACTTATTTAAAACTGTACAAATGTTGGTGAATCTTACCAATTCTTAAAACACCAACTATAAAATGTTTGGTGATATTTTTCAAAAAATATTTTAATTTCCAAGAATTTTATATCATTTATATAATAATTTGGCAATTTTTAGTGTGAAAAAAGTTTTCCCCATCAAAATTAGGCGAAACACGGATTCAAAAAATGCAAAATGGTGAATCTTTTTTTGGAGAAAAACCCCTAAAAATAGCCCATGGGCTAAATTTCGCCCCTAAAATTATCCCTGATTTAAGGTATAAAGAATAATTGTTTATGGCTGAAAAATCGTGCGCTTAATGGATGTAAAAATAAAATAATGACAAATCGAATTAATGTAGTTAAACTAGACATTAAAACAAAAAAATTTGTATTGCTCTAGATTTTCTATGCATTGTATGATTTATTTAATGTTAGGGTTGTGTAATAATAACTATTTTTCAAGTAAATATCTCTTTTCATAACCAATTAAAGTAAATCCATGCATAGGTTATTATTGAACGAGTGTTAATAGATTTACGGGATAAACATATAAAAACTTTTATCCCGAAAACACAGAGATTGTACGGGGAAACAAAATTCTAAAAACTCAAATCCAAATCAAAATTTCAAAACATGCAAAGCGTGGAAATTACTCTGCAAATTATTTTTACATAACTGATAAGCGAGAAAACGAAGTCAACCATTTTTTTTACAGTTATTACAAATTGAAGTGAAATCAGATAAACTAAGCATAATCATGAACTATTGTATAAACCCCACACTAGAGATAAATAGGGTTGGTCATAGCCATTATAACACTAAACACAACCTGGAAATTAACGAGGTTTCCCTTAAATGGGAATGAAAACAAAATATTACAGTAACCCATAGCCGTGCTAAGGGCTTGAGTAGATCACATTTTAAATGGTGTGTTGATGAAAAAAAAACAAATTATTATTTCTTCTTTAGAAATCATGAATAGAATTACCATGTTGGCCAGACAATGTGGCTAAAATCGAACCCTTCTTGATTACGACCTTCAATGGGAACGACCAAGCACTACATAAAAAGTTGAGTTAACCCATGAAAAACTCAACAAGTCAACTAGTAACCTTAATAAACCCCTGAGGAACCATATACAACTCACATTCTTTTACAAACTGGGATACAATCAAGGTTTTAAGTCCCAACTTACCTCCTAATAGGAAGACCAATCGCAGACTAAGAACACTTGCAAGTAAAACAAAACAAAAAAGGTTTAAATTTTTTTATCTAAGCTAAACCAACAAGCATTGAGCAAAGACTTTGGAATGAAGAATTTAATAACTTAAGTTTTACCTGTATTTTTTCCATGAACTGTAAATGGAATTTCTCCATCAGCAGCACATCAAATGACTGGTTGTGTAGTTTAAGAGTTGCAATGGTAAGATTTCCGATGGGAGGTATTATAACTGAGTTAATTTGAGATGGGAGATCTTCTCTCATAGAGTGTAATTGGTAATGGCTCTATCCTTAAACCAGTAAATGATTTGTATCCATGAACCATGCTCAGCCCATATAGTGTTAAACAAAAGACAACCAGAGAGATAGGGTTTTGATCCCATAAATGTCAACCGTGGTAATGTCTTCCAGTTGTGGCATATTCCCAGAATTGAAAATCCTTACATATCACTTAAATTTATCACCGCTAGGTTGTCAACTATTGCATGGTCTTAGAGGTAAAGATATTTGAATTAACAAGTGTTTTGCGGTCTTGAACTTTATGATGGAAACTTGTAACATATCTAGGAAGTCACCTGTGAAACGACAAAGAAAATGTGTTAGCAGCATCGCTAAGTAAGTAAGGACTAAAATCACCAAAAATTTAGTAGTAGAGACTAATGTAGTAGCAGAGACTAATGATGCAACATTAGTCTCTGCTACTACTAAGTAAGTTAGGGTAGTAGAAGAGACTAATGTGATTTTATTTTAGACAAGTAACAAAGCATGAAACATAGGTTTATGTGTGTGTGTGTGTGTGTTTGTTTTACCTTAAGTTATTCCAATTTGTTACAAGAGGTTGTTACAAAATGGTATCAAAACGAGGTTTATAAACTGTGACCTATTGGGACATCACATGCATAAACTTTATAAAACATTGAAGGAAAATTATTTAAATAACAAAAGAATATCTATTGTTACATGCAGATAAAAATGGTTGTGTGGCGTTCCCGACCCTCCGACCGACGAAGAGGACGCTACCATGGTGTTAACCATCCGGGCTAAGATCCCCATGAACATGTACATTCAGAAAATGGTGAAAAGATGAAACAGAATTCTTTGAACTAAAACATGCATACATGATTATTTATCATACACAGCAGAAGAAACATACATTAATACAAGAATTCAACATGTTCATCATGATCATTAACAGTAAATAGGATTGCAGAGGTAAAATAGACAAGATTACTTATCTTATAAAGAACTTGTTCCGCAACCAGCTACATCGCTGCAATGTTCCACCCAACCATAGGCTAGCACACTCTGAAATCTCTCAGCAATGTTGCCACCCCTGAGCTGGGCATGACTCCCCAAGGAATAAGGAACTAATAGGCTTACACATAGCCAAGGGTAACAACACCACAAGGGTACACAGTTCAGCCAAGCCAACACGGTTGGGTTTATTAGGCGAACAGCAGATCATCCAAGCCAACAGAGTTGGATTTATCAGGCCATCCAGGAGCTGGAAAAGGCTAATGCTAAGCTAGTGAGCTCACTGAAGAGCTGTAGACACCAACACCAGAACCAACTTGGATTCTAGAACACCCACACACGCCCAACACAAGGAAGTCAGTCCCTTCTCTGCAACGCATTCCCTCAGACCCTAATCTTCCCTCCAGTGCTCTTCAAGGGTTGTGGAGAGGAAATCTAGCTCAGTAGCTCTTGTCCGTGTGGTTCTCAACCCACTAGGTTTATCAAGCACCTCAGGCCCTCATTCACCAACCCAAAATAGTCCGGGGACAAATCCACTGCATGCAAGCAGCCAAACAGCTATTTAAGCGTTTACAAGGAAAAACACCATCAAGCCATCGTGGCAAACAATAGCTAACACACTCACATGAACCCATAGCAAACCAATCTTCAATACCATCGCTATGAGACTTACACAGACCATAAAATGGTTAAAAAAGACACGGCCAACATTCACAGCTCAGTGTGCATTCGCAGGAAAGATCACCTCGATCTTCTACCAATGCCGCATTGTAGGTATCTCAGTCAAAAATGCATGGGGAAAACCGCTCCCATCAATCAGTGGGAAAAATCCCAATAATTTCCGCTGCGATCCACTATGATGGATGAAAACAATACATAGTCCAATGCATGGAGACAGAAGTTGGTTCTCTGTGTGGATGGAAAAGAACAGAATTACAGACCGGGAATTAGCACTAGAGAGAGGAGGTGAACCCCCACAATATGGATGGTAAAACATTTTATCCCCCCATCCTGCATTAGGAAGACGAACAGCCATGATCCGAGGGAGTGGGCAGAACGGTCCCTACGTTGTGGAGAGGAGAGCAAGTGTGGGCGTGGTAGTGGTCTTCCTGCCAGCCAATCGCTACCTCAACTAACAAAAATGAAATAACCAAGGGAGGTGGTGACACATAGTTTTCCCTCGTGACTCAATGTTCCACATCCCCCCCCCCTTTCCTTATCCTTTGGAATCATGCCCCTTCTCAATTTAGTTGTGGCGAACATAGCTGGTTGGGTTATTTAATTAAAATGTGTGTTTACATGATGCCACAATTAAATATATTCCACATGTCCCGATATACCATCGGTGACCATTCCTAATCAGAAACACAACATAACCAAATCTATGGTGGGGCCTTGGCCTTTAGCTCCGCACCAAGATTAACTACAACATATGTATCCTATGTACTTTAATGCAAGCGGGGTTAAAACCAGGGCATTACAGGTTGTGACCAGAACAAGAATTAGGAGAGCAGTATGTATTAGAGGACATGCCAAATTTGGAAAATGCAAGCCTTTTATGGAACTTGGATCCAAGCGAAATGTACATATACAGTCAGAAATGTTAGAAACCATGAGAATTTTGAAGGTAGACATGGAAATTCTTAAAGAGGATAATCTTAGACTTATGAACACCAAATCAAAACAGGAGGAAATAAATGAACTTATTCTTAGAAGCTTAACAGAACCATCAATAAAAAATTTACAAAATTCTTGTAATGTGGGACAAAAAACAGGAAATATGGTACATGATGACAATATTGAAGAAACCACCGAAAACCTTCCTAAATATATGAAAAACTTGAAGAAATTTAAGGAGACAAAGTAGAGGAAACATAAGGAACAATTGGTAGAGCTACAAGGAGAATTTAAAAAATTGAAACCTCTGACTTTTGATGGAGAATCAAAAGAAGCAACTAAGGCTTGGCTACTTAACATTAAAAGGTATTTCCATGTATATGGATATGATGATCATTTAAGATCAATATTAGCTATTTTTCAGTTAAGTGGAAAGGCTGCATTGTGATGGTAAGAAGCCAAAAGTATAAATAATATATGAAGTAAGGAACTGAGTTGGAAAACTTTCAAGAAGTTGTTTAAAAATAAATACATGCCAGACAGATATTATGATGAGAAAGACAAAGAATTCAATGACTTATGATTAGGAACCTTAACTATGGATGGGTTTGTAAGCAAATTTGTGAACTTACAATGCTATGTGTCGTATCTGAAGGAGGAGAAAGCTAAGGTTTTTAGATTTATCAGTTGCAAACCTCCAACCTATAAGGAAAATATTGAGTTTGAGATGCCTAAAAATATGGATGAAGCAATTAGAAAATCTAAGTTGTGCTATCATTTATTCAAGCAAAGATCAGAAATAACAAATAACTGGAAAAACGGGAAAAATGAAAAACTTGATCACGTAGGAAAGGATTTAACCCTTCACCTTCTAGGAAAGGAGAAAAAATCCATACTGATAACAATTACAATAAAACAGGAACAACTTTCAACAGTGGCATGAAAGGACCAGACACTTCTAACAGTGGATGGAATAATGCTGCTAAGGAGGTTAAGTGTTGGTGACGTAATGGACCCCATTTATATCGAAACTACCCCCATTATCCCAATAAAAATATGGCCCCTATAAACATGGTATAAGACGCTTCTACAGTTAATGATATAGCTCGAAGCATACCTAGAATCAATTCTTCTTTGGAAGACAGATAAGCGGAACATCAATCAACAATGTTGGAAGTGAAAGGTAAAATTTCAAATACTTATGCTTCCATACATATTGATTCTGGTGCTAGTTTGAGTTACATAGCACCAAAAATAATTGAAAAATGTAAATTTAGTAAAGAAAAGAAAAAAAATTGATAGTTGGTACAACTAGCGACAGGACTAAAAAGAAAAGTTACTGAAATAGTTAAAGATTATAGATTAGGTTTCAATGGCTTGGAAACTGTAATAAATTTGAATATACTACCGTTGGGATCGTATGATATTTTAATAGGTTTGGACTGGTTGGTAGCTCATATAGCCATTATTTATTTTTTACATAAAAGATTTGGTTATATGGATGAGAGGGGCAACATCCACATAGTAAAAGGGATCTACAAACCTATAACTACACGAAAAATCTCTACAATACAATTAAAAAATGTCTCAGGAAGGGGTGTTAATTATATGCTATTAAGTTCAAGGAATTGGAACCTCAAAAATCGGAATCAGAATTAGAACAATTTCCTATTCTGAAAGAATATCAGGATGTATTTCCTAAATAGATACCAGGATTACCACCTAAAAGAGATTTACATTTTACCATAGACTTGGTGCCAGGTGCATCACCAGTATCTCGAGCTCCCTATCGTATGACTAACCCAGAATTAACAGAGTTGAGGATGCAGATACAAGAATTGTTGGACAAAGGTTATGTTCGACCTGGTGTTTAACCTTGGGGGGCACCAATGTTGTTTGTTAAAAAGAAGGATGGAAATTTCATCATGTGCATAGATTATAGACAATTGAACAAGATGATGATTAAAAACAAGTATCCATTACCTAGAATAGATGACTTCATTGACCAGATCGATGGGGAAAAAATATTCTCAAAAATTGACCTCCGATAAGGGTATCATCAAGTTCAAGTTAAGGATGTTGATGTATTTGTAACTTCAGAATGTATTCACTTGTATATTTCTTATTTTATCTCATTATACCCTGACAGATATGTTTGTTCCTCCGATCGGGAGAGTCATTAACATAATAAAGTCATGTAAAGTCATTAAGGTTAACCCTCTATTGTAAGTCGGGGACATAGACCCCATAGTTGAGTTCTATTAGGGCTATTAGACTCTTCTAGAGAAGTTGACCCTGTAGGGTAATTGTCAAGTGGAAACTAAGTATAAATAGAGAGTGATACTTTCTATTTGAAACACACACTCACTCAACAATAGTGCATGAGTGAGAGAGGAGTAGCTCGCACAATATAGATAGAGAACAACTATCGAACATCATCTTTGTATCTCAGGTTTTTCTTTGTTATGGTTTCCCCGAGGAAAATTCTTTGTGTCTCTTGTCTCTTATGATTATTGTTGTGCATGTTATTCTCTCATATATGATCCTAAACCATATTGATTAAATGATAAAATTCTAACATGGTATGAGAGTTAACTTGAGAAGAAGACACTATGCAGCTGCATAATCTAGGGCTTCTTAATTTTTTGGTCTCTCTCCATAGATCATCAGTAAAATGAGGCTAGGATATCTCTCCATTGAAGGGCACATATTTTTGTTGAAGCAAAATATGATTTCAAGCATTTTCAGTTTTTGACATGTCACTACTGTGGGAAATTAGGGCTTTTGACAGAAGTGAAACTTTTGAGTGAGCCCAGCATATGATTGCTCTCCTCCTCAAAATCGAAATTTAGAGACCAAGATCAATTTTTTTTGGTTGGGTAGAACTCTGGGAAAGTAAAACCCTAATTTAACCATGGACCAGAAAATCAGCACTGCAAAAGATCAACTCTAGATCCAGTTCCGGCATCTCAAATTGGTAAGATTTAAATCTTTTGAATTTCCAATTGAGGTTATAAAAAGATGTCTCATCACACCAAGCTTGATGAAAAGCTTGAAAAAGTTGATAAATTTCGAGCATGGGAGTATAGGATTTCACTTGTTCTTGATGAAAATGAATTGGACACCTACGTAAGTAGAGAGGTTCCAGTTCTAGAGGGAGATGAGGCTAAAGCCTTACACAAGAATAACTTGGTCAAGGCCAAGAGGATTATATCTGATTCTATTAAGGATCACCTTATACCACATGTTTCTTCCCTAAAGACACCTAAAGAGATGTTTGACTCCTTAACCAATCTATTTGAAGGGAAGAATATAAATCGGAATATGACTTTGAGAAATTAGTTGAAGACTATAAAGATCTAGAATGTAGAGACCATACAGTCATACTTTACAAGGGTCTCTCAAATCAAAGAACAACTTGAAGTTGTGGAAGAAGAAGTAGAGAATAGAGAAATTGTGATGACCACCTTTAATGGTCTCCCTAGGTCATGGGACTCCTTTATTCAAGGGATTTGTGCTAGAATAAAGTTAATCACTTTCAATAGGTTGTGGGAGGAATGCTTACAAGAAGAAGATCGAATAGTATCTTGAGATGAAAATATGGGAAATGAAGATCAATCTCTCACAATACAGACCAAGAAAATCAGAAGGGACCACTATCATCTCAAAGGTAAGCATTCTCACCAGAATCAGAAAGATAACCCTAGAAGATCTAGCATAGATCTATCTAAATTCAGATGCTATACATGTGATGAGAAAGGACACTTCGCCAGATATTGTCCTAGAATAAAGGTCCCTCTCACAAGAAGAAAGAAAACAAAAGAAGACATGATGCTCATGTTGTAGATGATGATGAACCTCTTAGGAAGAGAGTCAAAGAAGAAAGTGAAGATTCTTCAAGCAATGAAGAGCATGTTTTGATTTCTGCCCTCACGGGAACTGTTACACATGGAATCAATGATTGGATCATAGATAGTGCATCTTCCAAGCATATGATGAGATTCAAAGAATACTTTTTGAAACTATCTGAACATGATTCACCCCACAAAGTGAAACTTGGGTATGACTACCAATATCCCATAAAAGGTAGTGGCGAAGCTTCCTATAAGCTAGACTCTGGAAAATCTATGAAGATGAAGGATGTCTGAGTTTGTACCAGGACTAAAGAAGAATCATCTCTCCATATTTGCATTGGATGCAAAAGGTATAAGGGTTGCATTTGTAGATGTCCAAGTCTGTATGTGGCCAAAGGGAAAGACTATAGATGATGCGGTAGTGATTGGAGAGAAAGAGGGAGGCTTATACAAATTAAAGGGCCAACTAGAACAAGCTTTGGTCCATGACTCAGTAGAGCCAAGTGAACTTTGGCATAGAAGGCTTGCACATGTGCACTATAGGGCACTACCACTTGCAAGTAAAGTTGTTGAAGGTCTTCCAAAAATCCAAGAAAAGCATGAAAGCATTTTCAAAGGATGTGCGAAGGGAAAGAACAAAAAAATATATATATCCAAGTAGTGAGAGCAAGGAAAAAGGAATCTTTGAAATTTTTCACTCTGATATATGCGGTCCGATGTCATTCAGTTCATTAAGTGGGTATGTATATTATGTTTCTTTCATTGATGATTTTTATAGGAATACATGGATACATTTCTTGAAAATAAAGGATGAAGTATTCAGTAAGTTCAAGGAATTCAAAGCCTTGATCGAGAACCACACATAGAAGAAAATGAAGACCTTTTGATCAGACAATGGTGGACAATTCACATAAGATGAATTCAAGGAATTATGCAGAGATTCAGGGATTAAGAGGGAGTTGACCACTCCATATAATTCACAATAGAATGGGGTTGCATAAAGGAAGAATAGAATGATTATGGAAGCAGCAAGGGCAATGCTTCATGATCAATATATTCCTATGCATCTATGGGTAGAAGCCGATAGCTGTGTATGTATAGAATCACACTTCGCATATATTACTTGAGAAAAATACACCAAAAGAAGTCTTCTTTGGCAAGAAACCAGAAGTCAACCATCTCAAAATTATCCGGTGTACATACACATTCCAAAAGAAAAGAGGATGAAGTTAGATCCTTAAGGAAATAAGGGTATTTTTGTGGGATATAGTGAAAGATTGAAGGCTTACAAAATATATTTCCCAAGATTCAAGAAGATCTACATCAGTAGGGACGTGACATTTGACAAAGACTCATCTTACAACAAATCCAGAAAGAGACCTGTTGAAGACCTTGAAGAAATAGAAGTACCCAAGATCCAAGATACAACAATGAATGAAGCATCTAGAAGAAGATCGAGAAATAGAAGAACCTCAAGAACCTATAGATCCACCCCGTCAGAATAACTATTACAAGAGGAAACTAGCATGGGTATGAGAGGTTGTCCAAGGTGCAAAGAGATATGGCGCTCCATAATATATGGACAAAGAAAGGAAGAGAACTAGGTCCTACTCCAGTTATGTAGCCATGCTATGTGACATCATTAATAAAGAACCTTCCAATTATGAATAAGAGGGAGAAAAGAACGAATGGAAGGATGTTGTGATCGCGGAGTGCCAGTCGATCATGAAGAATGATGTCTAGGATGTGGTCTCGAGACCAAAAGGGAAGTCTGTTGTGACTTCCAAGTGGATCTACAAGATCAAGCATGTTGCATATGGTAGCATAGAGAAATATAAAGCAAGATTTGTGGCACGTGGCTTCTCCCAGAAGGAAGGGATATATTATGAAGAAATTTTTTCACCTGTATCCAGATACACTTCCATCATATCAGTACTTGCTCTGGATGCAATGATGAAATGGAAGATACACCGGATGGATGTCAAGACCGTGTTCTTGAATGGTGTAGTGGAAGAGGAAATGTATGTGGAGCAGCTGTAACACCCCAGTTTTGATCGCGTTTGCATTTAAAGTATATGATGTAAATATTGTATTTAATCATGGTGTGGAGCTCAAGGAAAAAGACCCACCATCGATTTAGCATGTTGTAGTTCAGAAAGTAAATTAGATGCCGATGGTGTTTTGTGCTAGCTAGGCACATTATAATTTTACACCATGTAACTATGCAATTAATTAAATGTACCACAGTCAGCTATGTCAATGTGACTGTTGAAGAGAAGGGGCATGATCTCACAAGGATAAGGGGGGGGGGGGATCATTTAAACCATTGGGCCAATGGAGAAAAGCCAAATGTCAAAGGGAAAACCCATAAAGCTGNGAAGTGGTTGAGAAATTAATGCATCTAGATGGGATGAGTATGGGAGTCAAATTCGAATTTGGGGAGCCACCCATTTTGGAAAAGTATGTATTTGACTTGTTGGGCAAGTAAATGCTTAGAAAAGTATGCCCAAGCTATTACTCACCCACAGCCTTTCATTTTTCACCATTCCCATGGAGGTTGGGCACTCTCACGTAGGTGAAGCTTGCTGAGCTCCTTCCCTCACAATTTATGCAGTTAAATATCGTCAACATGGCTAGGAAACCCGATTTTGTTGTGTTCAATGGATGGGAGAAGAGACCCACAGTTTTGTGGGTTTAAGGGGACATTTTCCCCTCTGCTCATGCGGCTGAGTTTTCTGGGCATTTTTACTCCATGATTTTGTGGTTTTCCTCATTTTTCCATGCCCAGAATTCATCCATTTGGGTTGCTCAGTGGTTACGGAGCCAAGGATTTCTGATTTGTAAGTTTGGGGAGGTCGGTTTTGCTCCCATGTTGCCCATAAACGTTTTCTGAGTTCGAATCTACGATTTGGGGATTTATAGTGGTCCTTTTTTCCCTTGAAATAACCGTGAGTGATTTGTGAAACCGTTTTTTCCTTCATAGGGTTGTTTTCCCTTTCACTGAATTGTTTTTGGTTGAAAAAAATTCCTTTCATGCCCCTACATGTGCATTTTGTGGTTATGTGCATCCCCATGTTTGCTTGGCTAAGTAAGTCCAAGAAACCCATCTGTTAATTGATTTGCTTGGTTGACTAAGTCCAGGGAACCTAGCTGTTAGATGTGTGACTAATTTGGGATGTGATTGGTTGGCTTGGCTGAGTAAGTCCAAGGAATCTCCACGTTATCGGTTTGTTTCCCCCATGTAGTCTATGAAACCCAACTGTGTGTTGGCTTGACTGTGGGTGTCTGGTTTTGTTGCATGTAAGCCTATTGTTCCCTTGTTCCTTGTGGAATCATGCACGGCTCGGGGGTGGTAGGGTTGCTGAGAGATTGATGAGTGTGCTGGCCTATGGTTGGGTGGAACGCAGCAGCGACATAGCTGGTTGTGGGAGGAATCAAGCTTCAATTCAAGATAAGTATTCTTGTTCTTTCTAACTCCTGCAACTGTAATTGTTTTATGGATGACAATATTAACAATGTTGAAATGTGTTGAATGTATGTGATTGCTTACATTGTTTACTTATTGATGATTAGGCATTTGCATCTATGTGTGCTTCATTATTTAATGCATTTGTAAATTATCATGTTCATGGGGCTAGATTTCCTGGTTCCACAGTGTTGGTCGTGTCCTCTCCGCGGTCTGAGGGGAGGGTATGTGACAGCAACCACTCGGGTTTGAGACACATGATAGGGAGACTCATGTGTGCAAATTGAAGAAGGCCCTATATGATTTGAAACAGGCACCCCGAATGTGGTACGCCAGGGTTGACAGTTTCCTGACTAGCTTGGGATTTACCAAGAGCAAAGTGGATTCCAACCTTTACTACAAGGTTGAGGAAGTGAACCCAATGATACTCCTATTGTATGTAGATGACATGTTTATGATATGTGAGGATGGGTTGATTGCTAACACAAAGAGGAAGCTTGCTTTTGAGTTCAAGTTGAAGGACTTGGGGATGATGCACTACTTTCTAGGCATGGAGGTGTGGTAGAATAAGGATGGAATCTCCCTTGGACAAGGGAAGTATGTAGTGGAGATCCTGAAGAGTTTCGGGATGATGGACTGCAAGGCCATGGCCACACCTATGGCATCAAACCTGAAGCTATTGAGTGATGCTTCATCAGAGTCAGTTGATGTCATGATGTATCGTCATATGATTGGGTCCTTGGTGTACCTAACAAATACGAGACCATATATTTGATTTGTTGTGAACACATTGAACCGGTTCCTAAGGGATCCAAGGCATGTGCACCTAAGTACTGCAAAGAATATTCTTAGGTACTTGAAGGGTACAGTTGATTATGGGCACAAGTATGAGGCAAATCAAAAGATTAACTTGGAGGGTTATGTGGATTCAAATTGGGAAAGCAGCGCCATTGATAGGAAGAGCACTTCACGATGCTTCTTCAGTATGGGATCAGGTGTGATCTCTTGGTTTAGCATGAAGCAGTCCTACATGGGACTGAGTACAACCAAATCAAAGTATGTTGTAGCTTGTTCAACTAGTTGTGAGGTAGTATGGTTGAGGGAGCTACTATGTAATTTGTTTGATCTCTAGTTGGATGCTACTTGTATATATTGCGACAACCATAGTTGTGTGAAGTTGTCAAAGAACCCGGTGTTCCATGACAATTCGAAGCATATCAAGATCAACTATCATTATATCAGGGATATGGTGCAGAGAGGAGCACTGAAGCTCCAGTATGTTGCAATGGATGAACAGATAGCTTATGTGTTGACCAAGCCGTTAGCTAGAGTGAAGTTTGAGTACTTCAGAGAGAATCTTGGTGTTCATCAGATCAAGGTTCCATCCAAAGGGAAGTGATGATTCAGGAATATGCAAATACACATGATCCTTTCTGACATGGTGGCAGGCTGGGCCTCCCATGGTCGGATGTAAGTGCAGATCCTTTTCGACATGGTGGCAAGATGGGCCTCCCATGGTTGGATGTAAGTGCATAGCCTTTCCGACATGGTGGCAAGTTAGGCCTCCCATGGTTGAATGTAAGTGCAAATCCTTTCTGACATGGTGGCAAGTTGGGCCTCCCATGGTTGGATGTAAGTGTAGAGCCTTTCTAACATGATGAAGCTAGGCCTCCCATGGTCAGATGTAAATGCAGAGCCTTTCAGAAATGGTGCTAATTTGAGCCTCCCATTGTCATATGTAAGTGCGGAGCCTTTCCAACATGTTAGCAGGCTGGGCCTCTCATGGTCGGATGTAAGTGCAGAGCCTTTTCGACATGGTGGTAGGCTGGGCCTCCCCTGGTTGGATGTAAATGCATAGCCTTTTCTACATGGTGGTAGGCTGGGCCTCCCCTGGTTGGATGTAAATGCATAGCCTTTTCGACACGGTGGCAAGTTGGGCCTCCCATGGTTGGATATAAGTGTTGAAGATGATGATACCTACATCCAACATGAAAAAGGGCTAGAACTATATAACAATACCTACATGGAGGCTAGTCCTACATACATCATGAAAAAGGGCTGGCTCTGTAGAAATTCCTATGTCAAGTAGATTTGACAGATAACACCATTTGCTCGAGATAGCGGTAGTAGTGATGATGATGATCCAGTGATAAAGACTTGTGTTGATGAACTGTGTCAAGAGAATACCTTCCTAGTTAAGAAAGAGTGTTGATGTATTTGTAACTTTGAAATGTATTCACTTGTATATTTCTTATTGTATCTCATTGTACCCTGAAGGAGATGTTTGTTCCTCCGATAGGGAGAGTCATTAACATAATACAGTCATGTAAAGTCATTGAGTTTAACCCTCCATTGTAATTCAGGGAAATAGACCCCATAGTTGAGTTATATTAGGGTTATTAGACTCTCCTAGAGAAGTTGGCCCTGTAGGGTAATTTTCAAGTGGAAATTAAGTCTAAATAGAGAGTGAGACTCTCTATTTGAAACACACACTCACTCAACAGTAGCACATGAGTGAGAGAGGAGTATATCACACAAGTGAGAGAGAGAAAAAATGTCAGAGATCATCTTTGTATCTTTAGGTTTTACTTTTTCTATTGGTGTTCATTCTATCTCTGAGGAATTTGCAGGGTTTTATCCTTTATGGTTTCCCCGAGGAAAATTATTTGTGTCTCTTGTCTCTTGTGATTATTGTTGTGCATTTTATTCTCTCATATAAGATCCTATATCATATTAATTAAATGATAAAATTCTAACAAAGGATGAAGATATTCATAAAACTACTTTTCGAACCAGATATGGGCACTATGAATTTGTGGTAATGCCCTTTGGTTTAACAAACGCCCTAGCAACATTCATGAACATGATGAATAATGTGCTGAGTAAATTTTTTGGATACGTTTGTATTAGTATTCATTGATGATATTCTCATATATTCTAAGAATGAAGTAGAGCATAAAGAGTACCTAAGGAAGTCTTTGGAAACTCTAAGGGAACATCAATTATACGCCAAATTAAGTAAATGTGATTTTTATATAAAAGAGGTGCACTATTTGGGCAATGTCATTTCAGAAAAAGGAGTAGCAGTTGATCCAGCAAAAATTAAATCAATTTTGGAGTGGTCAGAGCCAAAAGATGTGCATGACATCAAATATTTTATGGGGTTAACAGAGTACTATTGAATATTTATAGAAAATTTCTCCAAAATAGCTTATCCGATAACTACTTTGCAAAAAAAGAATGTTAGATTTAATTGGAACCAGGAATGTCAATATAGTTTTGATAAGAAAAAATAGTTGTTAACTACAACAACTGTATTGAAAGTAGTTGATCCACACAAGGATTTTATAGTATGCACTGACGTAAGTAAAGAGGGACTAGGAGGGATTTTAACTCAAGAAGGTCATGTAATCTGCTACGAGTCCGAAAAACCGAAAGAGAATGAGAAAAATTTTGTGGTGCATGATTTAGAATTGGTTGTTATTATCCATGTACTTAAAATTTGGCGGCACTACTTAATAGGAAATAAATTTCTGTTATTGACAGACAATATTGGGCTGAAATATTTATTTGATCAGAAAACATTAAATGCTCACCAATCTAGGTGGCTTGCATTCTTGAGTGAGTATGAGTTTGACATTAAACATATAAGAGGAAAAGGTAGCAGATGCTTTAAGTAGCAAACAACATCACTTACATGCAGTTTTAATAAGTAATTATGAATCTGAACTTAAAACTCTGCTAAAAGAGGCTTCAAATAATGATGAACAGTACAGATACTGGGTGGAAAAATTTAAACAAGGACATATGGGATGAAATGAGAATATGTATCATATTGATACTAAAGGGTTTTTACATTTCAAAAATGGAATTTATGTGCCTAATCAGAGCAACATAAAGCAGATTATTTGTAAAGAGTTGCATGATAGCCCTTATGCATGACATCCTGGGTATCAAAAATTTTTAACAACTCTAAAAAAGGAATTTTACTGGCCAAATATGAAAAGAGAAGAAGTGGAATATGTGGCCCGTTGTTTTACTTGTCAATAGGTTAAGGTCCTTCGTCAACGTCCAGGTGGTTTACTACAGCCTATACATATACCTGAATTGAAATGGGAGACTATAACTATGGAATTCATTACAAGATTACCCAGGATGAGGAAACAAAATGACTCCATTATGGTGGTAGTAGACAAGTTATGCAAAGAAACTCACTTCATACCTGTAAAATCAACTTATAAAGAAGTTAACATAGCTGGTATTTTCATGAAGGAATTTTTTGGATTGCATGGCATACCTAAAATAGTAATCATAGATCATGATGCTAAGTTTACTTCCAGATTTTGAACATTACTATTTAAATGTATGGATACAAAAATTGAATTTTAGCACACCTTACCACCCTCAAAATGATGGACAAACCGAACAAGTGAATCAGGTAATGGAGGATATGTTAAGAATGTGTGTGATGAATCAACCAGGTAAATGGGAAGATTATATTCACCTAGTAGAGTTTGCATACAATAATAACTACTAAGCATCACTTAAGATGAGTCCTTTTGAGGTAGTGTATGGTAGGAGATGCAAGGTTCCTCTAAGTTGGGATAATTTGGAGGACAGACTAGTCTTGGGGCGAGACATGTTAGCACAAATGGAAGAAATGATATGACAAATAAAACAAAATTTAAAAATAGCTCAAGATAGAAAAAAACGTTATGCGGACAAGAAAAGAACAACCAAAGAGTATAAAGTAGAGGAACATGTGTTGTTGAGAGTTAAGCCAAAGAAAAGCAATTTGAGATCAGTACTTTACGCAAAGTTGGCACCAAGATATGTGGGACCTTTTGAAAAAATTTCAAGAATAGGGCCTATAGCTTATCAATTGGTCTTACCTTTTTATTTAACAATCATGATGTTTTCCATGTTTCTCTATTAAAAAAATATATCGTTGATCAATATCATATAATTAATTGGGATAATGTATAGGTGGAACCCAAGGGATATTTCACATGGAAACAATGTGCATCCTTGATAGATGGGAAATGCATCTTCAAAAGCAAGTGATAGTTCAAGTGAAATTACTATGGACGCATTACTCAGAAGACGAAGCTACCTGGGAAAATGAAGATGTTATGAAACAAAAATTTCCTAATTTATTTCAAAATTTTGAAGATACTAAATAAGCACCAAGGACAATGCAACATTTTAGGAGGGAAGGATTGTAATACCTCCTAAGTTAATTTTGGATATTATTTTTACTATTATTTATTTTTAATGAATAAGTAAATTGATTTTTGGGTAGTTGGAAGTTGAGCAATTGCACAATAAATTAACATAAAATTTAATTTAAAAATAGTTAGAAAACCTGAGCATTCTCTAAGAAGACAGGTGGCCAGTAACTGTAGGGATTTAGTTGATATTATAAAAGTCCTAGGCAAGAGGGAAAATGCATGCAAAAAAAGAGAAAAAAAAAGAGAGATGTGAGTGATCACTTGAGGTGAAGGCCCTGTGAATGTTGAAAAGAGTTTGGACAAAGCTTCCATAGAGAATCGGGAAAATGTTAGGCTCTGAGCAAGAACTTCCAGTGAAGCATATGTGTATTCCAAGTTCTAAGGTAGATTAACTCCCTGCAAGTTTTGGTGGTAACCTGAAGCTGAGGAGAGATTGTTTTCAAATCCAAGAATCTGGGCAAGGGGGTGGAATCAAACTGATAGATGTGTTGCAAATTCCTAAGGTTGGGTGGTGTGCAAATGCCAATACTACCATTTTTCATATATGAACTTAACCTAGACCTCATTATCAGTACTAATATGTTTAAAGTGATATTTTCTATATATTAGGATTCAAAATGGCTGCTAAAAGGTTTATCTATCTAAGGTATAAAGAATAATTATTTATGGTTGAAAAAATGTGCACTTAATGGATGTAAAAATAAAAGAATTATAGATCGAATTAATGTAGTTAAACTAGACATTAAAACATAAAAAACTGTATTTATCTAGATTTTTTGTGCTTTGTATGATTTATTTAATGTTAGGGTTTTGTAATTATAACTACTTTTCAAGTAAATCTCTCTTTTCAGATTCAATTAAAGTAAATCCATGCACTTATTACTGAATGGGAGTTAATAGATTTACCAGATAAATATATAAAAACTTTTATCGTGAAAACACAAAGATTATATGCGGCAACACAATTCTAAAAACTCCAAGCAAAATCAAAATTTCCAAATGTGCAGAGCATGGAAATTACTCTACACATTACTTTTACATAACTGATAAGCGAGAAAATGAAGTCAACCATTTTTTTATATTTATTACAAATTGACATGAAATCAAATAAACTTAGCATAATCATGAACTATTGTGTAAACCCCACACTAGAGATAAAGAGGTTTGTCGTAGCCATTATAACAATGAACATAACCTAGAAATTAACGAGTTTACCCGTAAATGGGAATGAAAAAAAATGTTACAGTAACCCATAGTCGCGCTAAGGGATTGAGCAGATAACATTTTAGGTGGTGTGTTGATGATAAGAAAACAAATTATTAGTTATTCTTTAGAAATCACAAACATAATTACCATGTAGGCCAGACGGTGTGGCTAAAATCGAACCCTACTCGATTATGACCTTCAATGGTAATGACCAAGCACTACATAAACAGTTGAGTTAACCCACGATATATTTACTTGAAAAATAGTTATAACTGAGTTAATTTGAGATGAGATATCTTCTCTCATAGAGCCTGAGTGGTAATGGCTCTACCCTTAAACTAGTAAATGATTTGTATCCATGAGCCATGCTCATCCCAGTTAGTGTTAAAAAATACAACTGGAGAGATAGGGTTTTGATCCCATAAATGTCAACCGTGGTAATTCTTGCCAGCAGTGGCATATTTCTGGAATTGAAAATCCTTACATATCACTTAAATTTCTCACCACTGGGTTGTCAACTATTGCATGGTATTGGAGGTAAAGGTCTTTGATTTAACAAGTGTTTTGTGGTATTAAACTTTATGATGGAACACTTGTAACATATCTAGGAAGTCACCTATAAAACAGAAAAGAAAATGTGTTAGCAACATCACTAAGTAAGTTAGGACTAAAATCACCGAATCTTTCTACCTTCCTGTATTGGAATTTTGGTAAGTTGAATAACACTTAAACCCCTTTGATTAATGTCTCAGACATGATAAATTTATAGTGTCGATTCGATAGTTTCCTCTTGTGTTTAAGGGTAGTAGAAGAAGTAGACTAATGTAATTTTATTTTAGCCAAGTAACAAAGCATGAAACATAGGTAAAAAAAAATTTTACCTTAAGTTATTACAATTTATTACAAGGGGTTGTTACAACACCCCTCCTGGTCGAAAAAATTGGCCCTCTCTCCTTGGGGTACACCTGAAGGTGTGTTGAATACAAGTGCAACGTAACACACTGTAGTTGCTTTCTTAAATAAAGACTAGACCCTAGGGTCTGTGTGATTACTGTTGTGAGTTTTGCTTGTAAACTATTCGTTATTGTTAATGAATGGCCCCTTAGGGTCTGTACTTCAAAATTCATTCATGTTTAAAGAGTTTTTTATGATGGAAACCATCAAGAATGGTCTTACGACCATACTCCATTATTTGGATTCAAACCATGAGGTATTTACATTTTCGGTGATGTATTCGGTTATTCGGATTGTAAAACATAATGGCTCACATACTTCGATGGTATTATGACCATGAAAGTATTTGACAAAGTTTTCTTATTTGAATACATATAGAGGAATCTGTTTGTTTAACCTATAGAACCATTGATTTAGTATCCCTATTTTAATTCAATGGATGCCATCTCCTCGATGTTCTTACGGCCATGAACATGATAGATAAAAATATAACTGTAAATATTCCTACGTAATGGAGTATGAAGTAGATAATTACAATTTGTATTATGTGTTTAACATTTGCGTCAATGATGGTATCCGTTAGATGGACTTGCGACCATTTCTTTATTTACTTAGTGTTTGTTTTAGGATAATACGACCCATAGGGTCTGCGATTACTTGTGAAGTAAATACAATCTTTTGTTAATGCTCAGTTGCCATCAATGATGGGCTTTATGCCGGTCCTTGGGAAACAAAGATTTTCTTTAGTGATTTGGTTTTGATACGGAAATCGTAGCTATAACAACTAGCATATATGCCAACATTTTTGTTGTGGATTCAATTTACTTGTATCGATACTTTGTTTACTTCATTGATCGATAGTATAATTATGACTGGTTGTTTGGATCCTTGATCCAAATTATGTCTGTTTACATGGATTTAGAAAAGATTATTTAAGTATTTTCTTATCTTGATCATAGATATAACCGTAATGGATCCCGAATTGATTTCTTATGACCTGTTGTGAGTACATTGATTTAGATTATGTAACTTTCCTTCGAGCTTTGTTTACAATAGGTCTGTTTTCTGGATAGATTTAATTACTTACGGATCCCCGATCTGATTGGGACTAAATACATGTAGATCCATAAAAGATATTTTTATAATTTTATTATGATTATTATGTAAGTGATTTTCCTGTATTAGCTATGTTGTAAGTTTATTTATAGAATTTTGGTTATGTTTATTGATAAGATTCTATAATAATATTTTAATACATTTCTAGATACACATAGAACTAGGTTTTATAAATAAACTTGTTGTTTTAAAGAATGGAATAGAAATTATTCCTCCTTCTGTCTTACACTATGAGATAAGATAATTATATTTATACTAACAGTAATCATTAGAAAAATCGATGATTCTACTTACTAGCAGTTTCAATTTACAAGCTAGGAAATAAATATAAAGCAAAAGACTGCAAAAGTATACGAACAAGATCTATCACATAGGAGAGAAGTAGATATAAATCGATAACATATCCATTCAGCACAAAATTCAATTTTGAACATATAACCAGTAAAAAGAAAGAAAATCCTAACTCATGTATGGATGCATGATCTAAGAATTTTTTTAATTACCATTTAATAGTTGTAATCAAACATAACTAAATAAAAATTGATAAATGAATATAGGCTAATCGATGCATACTAGTTTTGAAATTAAGCATTCATATCTAGAATAACCATTCTACTATAATTTAAACATAGAATAAGAACCTGGCACCACTGTTGGGAAAACAATAGTGGAAAAGTTGTTCCTCCCAACCAACTCCAAGAGAAGCCAAGTTACTTGCTTGAGAACTCCCGAGCCTGTTCGTGGAACCACAAGAGAAAAATCCTTCAATGTGCAAACCATTCTCAGATTTCATCCCTGTCCAATGCTAGCCTAATGCTACTCATGGACATACTATTTTATAGTATTTTTCCTAGGAATTAGTCATTTATGAGCCTCCTTCTCTTTAGCACTCAACTAGAAGTTGTTACCTAATTTTTAGGGATGATGGCTCTTGCATCTTGAGTTCTCACTTAGTGGCTTCAACCGCTTGTCTTTTCATCTTGTGGTTAGCAAACACTCTTCAACAAATATTTCCACTTGTGTTCCCCCTTTAGTATATTTTATTAATAAATAATAATTCATTACAAATGTTTTATTTTTTACTATATGTCAAAAATAATAAAAATAATAATTAAAGTATTTTTAGCAGAAATTAATAATAAATTATTAATTGCAAGTGCATTACATACACCTCCTCTTATAGGATAACACTGTCCTCGTTGTTACTAGCTTTCCGCTTTATTCTTCCATTTCTTCAATTTTTATTAAGACTGGATATGCCTCCCGCATATCACTTTCCATTTCCCAAGTAGCTTCTTCCAGACTAAGGTCTTTCATTGCACCTTGACTTATCTAATGGTATGGTTCCAGAGTAAAATTTCTCTCCTATCGAGAATGCGCTCTGGTCCCACCTGGAAGTCTCCTTTGGGTTCCACCTGAATCACATTCCAATTGATCACATGAGAAACATCATGAACATATCTTTTTAAAATAGAAATGTGAAGGACATTATGCACTTTAATATTGGGTGGTAGGGATAAATGTTAGGCAACCGACCCTAGTTTACCCAAAATTTTGAATGGACATCAATACCTAGGTGCAAACTTTGAATACTAGCCCAATCTCAATGAACTTTTCTTGGGATTTACCTTTATATACACATGTTCACCCACCTAGAAATCTCTAGGACTTCTATTTAGGTCAGCATAATTTTTATGCCTGTCTGGGGAAACCTTTAAGTTTTGTTGTACCTATTTCATGGTTAGCTCCATATATTTTAATAAATCAGGTCCTAACATTAACCTATCAACTAGGCTGCTCCATGAAATTGGATTATTACATTTGCATCCATATAAAATTTCAAAATGACTCATGTACCTACAGTCAAAACTTGAAAATTATTATTTTAAGCAAATTCCACTAAGTGTAGGTATTCTTCCTACTTACCTGGTTTTTCCATGACATACATCCTTAGCATGTCCTCTAAGACTTGGTTTACTCTTTCAATATGCCCATCCAATTATAGATGATATGCAATACGAAAATTCAATTGTGTTCCTAAACCTTTAAACAAAGCTTTCCAGAAGTTACCTGTAAATTTTGCATATCTATATGAAATTATTACTTGTGGTACACCATGTAACCTGAATATATCTTTCATAAAAATATCTGCAATGTTAACAAATTTATACATATATTTACCAGGAATAAAATGAGCAACCTTACATAATTTATCCACTACGACCATGATTGAATCATGTTGTCCGAAATTCTTCGGTAGGCTTGTTATAAAATACATACTAATTGTTTTCTACTTCCATCTTGGAATGGGAAGTGGCTACAACAGTCTAATAGATGTTGATGTTCTTCTTTAACTTGCTAACATTCTATGCAGTGAGCTAAGTACTTTGCCATTTCCTTCTTCATGTTTGGCCAAAAGAAATTTTTTCTGATCATGGTGATCATCTTCTGGTATCCATGTTTTCCCAAATATGGTCGTTTATGTAGTTCATTCATGACTATATGCTTGATTTCTGCTATATTTCATATTTACAACCTGTTTTTATGTAGCAACAGTCCTTGTTTATTTAGGCTGAAATCTATTTTTACTTGATTTTGTTCATTTTGAGCAGTCTTTTCTTTTCTAATTTGATATTCCTTATCTGAATTTTCTGCAATTAGGATCTAATTTTTCATATAAGACTCCATAGTTGTTTCTTGCAAATAATAAATTTACATGAAGACTCAAGGCATCTGCAAATTTTTTTTCCTTTCCCTTTATGTATTTGATTTCAAAATCATATTCGCTTAAGAAGAAAAACCATCTTGCCTCTCTAGCATTTAAATTTTGCTGATCAAATAAATATTTAAGACTTATGTTATCTGACATAAGCATAAACTTCCTTCCAATTAGGTAATGTCGCCACATTTTTAAGGCCTGGATTATGGTAGCAAGTTCCAAATCGTCACTCCAACAATCAGTTTTTACAAGTCTATATAATTTTCGTGCCTTTTGTTGTTGTATAGATAATTGTTGCTTCATTTTTTTGTTCTTTTCTAGTTCATCACCCGCTTCAGCAAGTATTCAAAAATATTCTTCCACAACATCTGGAGGTAATGAATTTCGTTCTTTATGTGGCAACAGAATATTCTCTATATTGAACATGACAAAATTTATAAGAAGTAAAATTCTGCAATCATGACGGGAAGCCAAAAAGACCTACACAATTTACACATGACATCTTAATTGGAAAGGAAGCGTAAAAAAACATAGTATTGGTAAAGGAATAATATAAATACGACATAAATTCTAACATTTGGTAAAACCCTTGGATCTCTTTTCCCTTTCCAACCAACATTTTATATTCGCATAAATATGGTCCAGACTAGTTTCTGTAGCAAATAATAAAGGGAAAAGTTAATTTCTCTAGATATATAGTATCTGATAAATCATTTTATCGACTGCTTAAATAAAAAATTATACAGGGTGAGCAAGGGGGGAGGGGTTATATTTGACCCAAGTGGAAATATCATCTATTCTTATGCTTGGGGACTGGTAAAAAAATGAATAATCAAGCAGAATGGATTGGCCTTGGGGACTCTTGGATTGTCATCAATAAAATGTGCACCATTTAGGAAAGGAGAGATATTTATCTTGAGAGAAAACAAAAAAGAGTCGTATCCTTCATATCAAACTTGCAATTGGTATAATTGTATCATATAAAGTGAAACAACAATCAATTGGTCGGAAAGTGGTCCATTGTTGCATTAGTCATTGTTGCACTAGTCGATTAATGGAAAAAGAAAAAATGAATATTGTCAGTCTATCAGTGCACCATCAATTTTTTGCATAACATTTCAAGGCAATAAATTTAGGTTTGATCACAAACCGATTGATGGGTTTGTATATTTTGTTCAAGCAAGGTAATAATGTAATTTTTTTAAGCACAAAAAACTTAAAAATTATAAAAAAAATATTACCAGTCCTATAACTACACCATTCATTTTCCTCGGAGGATTTCAAGGCGGTCTAGATTGGTTTGATCAGAGACTTGATGCACTGAATCAATTGGTCGATAAGTAGTCCATCACTAAACCAATCCATTAACTGAAAAAGTTAAAAAAATAAATATTGTCAAATGATTACTATACCATGAATTTTTTTCATCAGATTTAAACGCAATCAATTTTCGTTTAATCTCAGACCTGTTGATGGGTTTGTAGATTTTGTTTAGGTAGGGTAAGAATGTAAATTTTTTAAGCTCATAAGTTTGGAAAAAAATACTTACCAATCATATCACTACACCATTGATTTTGCTCAGAGGATTTCAACACAGTTCGATTGGTTTGATCTGACAGCCAGAGTTCACATATTTCGTTCAAACTGGGTAAGATCTAAAACACAACACAACTTTACATATTTTTTCAGGGCAAGATATAAAAAAAATATGTAAATTTTTTAAGCAATGGAGGGTTCCTCTATGAGGCGTATTTTGTAAGAAATAAAATGTTTTGTTGTACTTACAATCAGCTTGGAAACATAAAACAAAATTGAAAAAATATAATCTTGGGCACATAAGACTGGAAATTTTTTTTATTGCCAATCGATCACGATAACATCAGTTTTCTTCAAGGGATTTCAACAAAATCCTATTTGGTTTTATCATACACTGAGTGGTAGGCTAATAGATTTTGATCAAGTAGGGTAGATTGAAAAAATGCACAGATCTCATTTACAAAGATACTTTAAGATAGATATTTTGGGGGAAATAAAAAAAATTAAATTGGATGATTTTTGCATTGCTACCCACTTTTGAAAATTTTGAATTAACCCCATATTGAATCCTATGCAACACTCCACATTATTTCTCGTGCAACTAGAAAAAAATTCAAGGGGAAATAAGGGTTTGACTAATTACATGATTAGTGATGTTAATTAAATTTTAATTTATTTTTAATTCATTTCTTATTTAGGATACATTTTGGGTGTGGCAATATCTTATGTTCTTTGCATCTCTATTTACCCTAATCTACTCTTTCATATAGATGGTTTGAACACTCCAAACCAAGTATGGACCAAACTTTATTCTCTCTTTAGATTTCAACATGAGATAAAGTTGCATCAGTTGGAGAATGAGTTATTCTCATTGAGTCCAAGCAGTTTCGATTCCATTGAAGGATTCTTCACCAAATTCGAGTCACTTGTTATATTTCTCAAGCAATGTGGGATTGAGAAGAAAGAAGTCAATTGATTCTTTCCATTCTATCAAAATTGAGTCCTAAATACTCAGTTTTTGTGTCTACTTCTCATACTACTAGGCTTGCTATTTCAAATTGGAAAATTCCTTCTTTGAGTATATTCTTTGATTCACGGCCAAAGGAACAAGATAAATTGATCTATATGGGGTCTCTTAGATCCTCAAAGGGCAAGGATCATGCTCTCATAGTTTACGGAAGGAAGAATACCAAATCCAAAGAGAAGGAAACTGTGAAAGAGAAGAATCCAAAGTCATATAATGAAGATGAAAGTTTGAATGCTATTGATGAAGATTCAATGAAGAAACTCAAGAAGAAAGGGAGCACATACAAGTGTTATTATTGAAACAAGGGATTTCATCATGAGAATATATCTTTCAAGAAGAATCTGTACATCATGTCTCAGCTTCTTGAGAAGCATAACATCAAAGTTCCATATGATCTAGAGAAACTTGATGATTCTTCACAACACTATTATTGTGTCCAGTTCCAAGGTGATATAAATTATGCCTTGAGTGTCAAAGTTAAAACCTATACTCATATCTCAGATATAGATTCACTTTCTAATATATCAGAATCAGAAATCTTAGTTTCTTTCTTTGATAATCCACCTATCAGTCTCTTAGATTCATCTCCCAATGATTGTGATTTTTCATTAGATCCTGACTTGTCTTTAAACTACTCTTCCTCTCTTCATGGAAAACGGTTATAATTCGGATTTAGAAGCATATTTGTGTTTAAATATTGTAACTTCAAAGGATATTCTAAATTTATTTTATTGATATAACCTGACGAAGATGTTATTATTCCTCTATCGGGGTGGTAGTATTGTATTTGGTCATCATAGAATCATGAGGTAAAGCCTCCATTGAAATTCAGGTCATTAGTACCACAACAAATAATATAATATATTGTTTTGAGTCTTCCTAGGTGAATTCAGCCTAGACAATTTAGTGGGGACGACTTGATTAGGGTAAAATTCAGTTGGCTAAATGTGTATAAATAGAGGAGTTGTGGTTCTTATTTGAACACAGACTCACTCACTTGAGTAGTGCATACTGAGAGAGAGAGAGAGAGAGAGAGAGAGAGAGAGAGAGAATAAAAGGAGGAGAATATCTATTTTTGGGGTTATATCATATACATTTTATAAAGAGGATTTTTTTTGGGTTTTCTTCCCCTTGAGGGTTTCCTAGGATAAATATTGTGTCTATCTTGGGATTGTGTTTCTATTAGTTATTATGGATATGTTGTTGCTATGATTTTGAATTGAACACTAATGAATCTATTCTAACGTAGGAAATATTAACATCATATCAGAGCTAACCTGATTAGAACATATTTCACAACGTGAAATTCTCTCTCCTCCCTCTCTAGAAAAAAGTAGGGTTTTTGCAAAAGTTGGATTTTTGAATATCTACTTACATGCACATTGTGCCTCTCTAGAGCGCATCTATTGATCCCAGGATCAAATTTTTTGGGTGGGTGAAGCTCAGAGAAATCCAAATCCTAGTTTGGCCATGAACAAGAAAACTGCAGAAAACCAGAACCATAAATTCTACAGAACGACAACCTCACAATTAGGATTTGAAGGGTCAAGATTTGGGGTCTCCATAGATCAGTTGGAACAACCATCTCACTTCATTCAAGTGAATCTAGTGGTAAGTTCAGCCTCCTATTTTGATAAATTTCATTTTTTAGTTACCTACTAGACAATATCTCCCCAAGCACTAAGCTTGAGGACAAATTGGAAGGAATAGAAAAATTCCTATCTTGGAACTATAGGATTTGTCTCATTCTAAAAGAGAATGGCCTTGAGAAGTACATCAAGGATGATATTGCAGAACCTAAAGAATATGAAGCTAAGGAGAAGCATGAACAAGACCTAATCAAGGAAATGAGGATCATTGTTGATTATATTAAGGATCACTTGATCCCTCAAGTGTCATCTAAGAAGAATCCTAAGAAAATGTATGATGCACTTTCCAAAATGTATGAGGGAAGGAACATCAATAGAAAGATGAATATGAGAGCCCAATTGAAGGGAACCAAGATGAGAAAAGGAGAGTCTATTCAATATTACTTCACAAGGGTCTCTCAATTGATAGAACAACTAAGTGCTATTGAAGACACCCTTGATGAGGATGAACTAGTTATGACTGCTCTTAATGGTCTCACTAGACCTTGGGACTCATTCATTTAGAATCTTTGTTCCAAAAAATAAATTATGAAGTTTGACATAGTATGGGAATATTGTATACAAGAAGAAGCTAGAGTAGCCAATAGAGAATCTCTCCTCATAGAAGATTATCAAGATCTAGCCACCCATACTAAAGTAAGAAAAAAATCAAACTTAAAGAAGAGTAATCATAAGCCTTCAAAGAAGAAATTTCAAAAGAAGCAGAAGTATTACTCAAAGTATATATGTTACAATTGTCATAAGATAGACATCTTGCTAGAGAATGTCCATCACCAACAAGAAGAGACATCGTGCTCATGTAGCTGAAGATGAGGATGTAGAAGAAGAAAGGACTCGAAAGAAAAATAGAGGTGAATATGTAGAAGAATATGTGTTATTACCTGGACTCTTTGGGTCTGTAACACCTGGAGAAAATACATGACTTGTTGATAGTGGTATCTTAAAGCACAGGACAGGGAAGAACCAAACTCTGTCAAGACTTGAAGAGAAGAACTCCCCCCATAAGGTATCACTGGGACATCACTATCAATATCCCATCAAACATATAAGTGAATCAAGGTACAATCTTGACTCTAGGACTTCTATGAATATGAAGAAAGTACTGTATGTTCCAGGTTTGAAAAAGAACCTACTTTCCATATATCCTCTAGATTAGAAACGATATAGAATTTATTTTATATATGGACAAGTAATTATGTGCTCCAAATCAAAGACACTTGAAGATGTTGTAGGAATTGGAGAAGAAGGAGGAGGACAATACAAACTCAAAGGACATCTAGAGACAGCCCTTTTCCATGAGACTACTAGCTCAAGTGAACTGTGGCATAAGAGACTTGCTCACATCAACTACAAAGCATTTCCCTATGTGAGCAAGATCGTAACAGGGTTACAAGATCTAAATATATAACATGAGGGAAATTGCAAAGCTTGTGCAAGAGGAATGAACATAAACAATCCCTTTCTGAAAAGTGAAACAAATACTAAAGGTACATTAGAAATAATTAATTCTGATGTATGTGGTCCTATTCCCTCCATATCCTTAAGTGGGTATGAGTACTATGTCACATTTATTAACAATATTTAAGAAATACTTCGATATACTTCTTGAAGAATAAGAGTGAAGTGTTTGCAAAATTCAAGGAATTCAAAGCCTTGATAGAGAACCACTCATAAAAGAGAATGAAGACACTGAGATCAGATAATGGTGGAGAATACACTTCAAATGAATTAGAAGCATTCCTTAAGGAGGAATGAATGAAGAGAGAACTAACCACTCCCTATAATCCCCAACAGAATGGTGTGTGTAAAGAAAGAATAGAACTATCATGTAAGTAGTAAAGACCATGATTCATGACCAAGACCTCGCTATGCACCTATGGGATGAAGCAGCAAGAACAATCATATATGTGCAGAATAGATTATCTCATAGTGCTCTTGGATTCAAGACTCATAAAGAGATGTATACTAAAATTGAAGTGATCCATCTCAAGATATTTGGCTACCCAGTATATGTACATATTCTGAAAGAGAAGAGAACCAAATTGTATCCCTCTTGAAAGAAGGGAATATTTGTTGGATATTGTGAAGTCTCCAAATCCTTTAGGATATACATCTCAGGATTTCATCATATCGAGATTAGTAGGGATGTAACATTTGATGAAGAGATGGATATTAATAATTCTAGAAGGTCTCATCTTGAAGAAGTACATGAATAGGATGTATGTCCCATAATGATAGAAGCTAAAACCTCTCCTGAAATAGTAGCATCAGAAGATCGTGACATGCTAGAACATCAGGAAACCAATACTATGGATATCTCTTGAAATAGAAAACCAACTTGGGTAAGAGATATCATACAAGAAGCAAAAAGATATGGAGCGCTAGAAGGCTCCACAAGAACCAACAAAATATCAAATCCATATTCCAATTATGTAGCTTTAGTGTGTGACCTTGTAGATAAAAAACCTACCAGCTATGAGGAATCTACGCAAAATAAAGAATAGGTTCAAGAAATGACAAAAGAATACCATTTGATCATGAACAATGATGTTTGGTATATTGTTCCCAAACCAGAAAACAAGAGTGTGGTATCTTCGAAATGGATCTACAAGATAAAACATGCTACTGATGGAAGTATTGAAAAGTACAAAGCAATATTTGTGGCTAGAGAATTCTCTCAAAAAGAGGGGATCAATTATGAAGAGATATTTACTCTAGTAGCAAGGTACACTTCCATCAGAACCATCATGGCACTTGCCTCCATGATGAAATGCGACTTACACCAGATGGATGTAAAGACAGCTTTCCTTAATGGTGTGATCTAGGAAGAGGTTTACATCGAGCAACCACAAGGATTTGAAGTTGAATACAGAGTGACTCATGTATGCAAGTTGAAAAAGTCTATGTATGGACTGAAGCAAGCTCCTAGATCTTGGTATGGTAGAATATACATCCTCTTTATAAGTTTGGGCTTTACCAAGAGTTAAGTATATCCTAACCTCTATATGAATATTATGGATGATGAACTTGTCATACTATTACTGTATGTGGATGATCTATTTCTAACTGGAAATGAGAAACAGATCATAGGTTGCAAGAAGAATCTAGCTGAATAATTTGAGATGAAAGATAGTGGATTGATGCGTTATTTCTTAGGGCTGGAAGTGTGGTAGAGCCCAGAAGGAATATTTATAAATTAGAGAAAATATGCAGTAGAAATATTGAGAATATTTGATATGTTAAATTGTAAATCCATGGCCATGCCCATGGACACCAACTTGAAGTTGTTGTATGATAAGACATCAGAGTTAGTGGACATGACTCACTACAGAAGTATTATTGGGTCATTAATGTATCTTCCGAACACAAGGCCAGATATATGATTTATTGTGAACACCTTGAGTTGGTATCTAGTTAAACCTAGACGGGTTCACCTGATAGCTACAAAGCTTGTGATGAGGTATGTAAGAGGTACGATTGATTTGGGACTTTACTATAGGAGAGGTCATGACTACAAATTGTATGGATATATGGATTCATATTGGGAAGGAAATGCCACAAACAAGAAGAACACCTCAAGGTGGATGTTATTGTCTAGGATCCATCATGATCTCATTGTTTAGTAAGAACAGTCCAATGTTTCTCTTACTACAGTTGAAGCAAAGTACATTGGATCTTGATCCGCTTGTTTTGAAGCAATATGGCTTCAGAAGTTGATGTTAGGAATATTTTACGTGGAGTTGGACACCACAGTAATTATTTGTGACAACCAAATTTATATAAAGATGACAAAGAATTTGGTGTTCCATGACAAATCAAAGCACATAGAAATCTGGTATTTTTATATAAGGGATATGGTACAAAAGGGAGCTATCAAGCTCCACTAATTAATTATTGATGAGCAATTTTTTGATGTACTGATCAAGCCTCTATCTTGAGTGAAGTTTGAATATTTTCGTGAAAATCTTGGTGTAGTTTGAAAGGACCCTCCTCGCAAGGAGGAACCATGATGGAACTACGGATGATGAAGATATGGACCTTCTTTGAAAAAGGAATATCAGGTCAAAGACATGAACCCTCCTCGAACAAAGGGGGAGTAGTTTGATAATATAAAAACTCCTAGGAAAGTGGGAGTAATGATGAGACTAACATCGATGATGGATGACAGTGTTGATAAAGGTCTAACATCTACTTGTGGATGATAGTATCCTCTCTTGAGGATGACAAGTATAACACTATGTTCATGAGAGTGGTCCTTACTAAGGATGGCCCTACATATGTGAATCTCACATAGAGAGTACCCGCATTCATTTGTGGATGTCGTAGAATACCACTCGCTCATTAGTGGTCCTAACCTCAGTGGCATGGATGTTCTACGATGGGCTAACATTTTGTATGCAATCGAGATCTGCTCTACAGACAATACTCTTGCTTAGAAGACCATGCATGCACGTAAGTGTAGAAACCATAGTATAACATTAACTTGGGAGTGGTCCTAACCTTAGTGGTACGGACAGTCTACAATGAGTCATCACGGATGATAGGGTCGGCACTGGGTGCAGTCAAGATCTACATTTAGCTGTAGAAAATTTAGTTGATCGATTTCATGGATCATGTTGATGGAGGATTGCATCGTACTTGTAATTATGTCCTAAAGTGATTAGGATTGATCATCCTTCAAATAGATCATGTGTAGTGTAGATAGCATGGTGGCAAAGGATCAAGTAGATTGAAGTATAGTAGTGAAGGGTCAAGTAGATTGAAGTGCGGCTTCAAAGGATCAAGAAGGATCAAAGTGTTGCTGCAAAGGATCGAGAATATCAAAGTGGTTTTGTAAAGGATGGAGAAGATCAAAGGGCTTCTACAAAGGATCGAGAAGATCGAAGTGTTGCTACAAAGGATCAAGATGATCAAAGTGTTGTTGCAAAGGATCAAGACGATTGAAGTGTTGCTGCAAAGGATAGATAAGATCAAAGTGTTGCTACAAAGGATCAAAAAGATCGAAGTGTTGATGCAAAGTATCGAATTACTGCAATAGATCAAAATATCGAAGTGCTTCTATGAAGGATCAAAAGGTTGAAGCATTGCTGCAAGAGGATCAAGTGATCATGTGATGCAGAAGATGAAGGGTAACTGTTCCAGTTACTGACTGTGAAAACTTCCTATGACATATAGATGTATTATCTCAATGTACTGTTAAAGATATTGTCTCTATGTTCTCCTACAGTCTATAATGATGTTTTCAGTAGAATGACCTTCTCGTTAAGGGGGAGTGTTGAAATATTGTGACTTCAAAGGATATTCTAAGTGTATTTTACTGATGTAACCCAAGGGAGATGTTATTATTCCTCTGACGGGGTGGTACTATTGTATTTGGTCGTCATAGATTCATCAAGTAAAGCCTCAATTGTAAGTAGGTTCATTAGTACCCTAATGAATAATATAATATATTTTTTTGAGTCTTCCTAGGTGAAGTCATCCCAGAAAGTTTAGTGGGGCCGACTTTATTAGGGTAAATTTTAGTTAGCTCAATGTGTATAAATAGAGTAGCTGTGGTTCTTATTTGAACACAAACTCACTCACTTGAGTAGCGCATAGGAGAGAGAGAGAGAGAGAGAGAGAGAGAGAGAGACGGAAAAAAGGAGGAAAATTCATGTTTTTGGGGTTATATCTTATACATATTATACATAGGAAGATTTGTTGGGTTTTATTCCCCTTGACAGTTTCCCAGGATAAATATTGTGTCTATCTTATAATTGTGTTTCTATCAGTGATTCTAGATATGTTGTTGCTATGATTTTGAATTGAACACTAATGAATCTAGTCTAGCATATGAAATCATAACAATTTGCAGGATGATATGCATGTCATGACATCATCCATACCATCTACAATACCTATGAATACTCCTAAGACTATACAAAACCAAAGTTCACTAGTTGATTCCTCATTGGTTTCTTATGCAATGTTACTTATATCAAATAGTTTCAAGTCTTATCTATTTTTCACTAGTTGGTTATATATGACCTTATTCATCATTGGAATTATATTACACATGTTTGGATATTTTCAAAAACTTATGGTTCAGATCTCAAGTCCATCCATCATTCATATTTTTACACTCATCAGTTTTCCCCAATTGCTCATCCTTTTCCTAGTCTAGCCACATATCCTCATAGAGACACTAAAGATTTGGTATTTGTTGTTCCATATAATAATATTTCTGATATATCATATTCTTTTAAGCCTCATATCATATCTTTAAAGGTGCTACATCATATTGGAATAAATATATGTGATCCACATCACCATTTTGCAGCTATACAAGGAACGGATTGTGTTACTCATTGTCTTGATTTTTGTACTCTTTGGGAAGGCATATGCATAGATATATTTTCATTTTCAATTTTTTTTCATATCAGAGTATGAAAGTGACAAGAAGTATTCAGATAATGCTCCTACTTCATCAGATGATGAGATACAAGGAGTCTCTCCTCTTCCATCTTGCAGATTCTACACTCTAGCTCATGATCATGAAGTTCATGATTTCTTCATAAAAATATTTCACCAGAAAAAGTTTATTCAGTGCATTGAAGTGAATATAAAGACATAATTGAAGACATATTCCAAATTTTGTGACTTTTCTTTAATTGAGGGAGGATTTTCCCCATATGGTTTTTCCTCTTTCTTCTCTTTTAAGGACATGAATAATTGTAAAGAGTGACCATATCCTTGTTGTTGGGCCCTATATACACATATATGCACCTATATGCATCTGAAAATTTCATACATATCATCATGAATTCAAAATTAAAGGGGGGTGTTGGGATATTATAAACCCACTTCATACTTAGGATAACAATATTTAATCATTTTTTATTAAATTCCTACTTACTAGCCTAGATAGTTGGCATCCACTTGCACCACTTGGTAAATTCTTGTCATATATACCCCATGAGTTCATTTATCCTAGTTCGGGTTAGAGCCTACCCACTTTATTGACTATCGGAATTAGTAAACGTGCCTTCCTGCAGATTCTGTATTTATACTGCTTTTATACGGATTTTCTATGGATAAGGTAAACCTAGTCAACTAGGAAACTGATATCTTTTGTTTCCAACCCATCCTCCGTGATTTTCTC
This sequence comes from Pseudotsuga menziesii, assembly GCA_001517045.1. Taxonomy (NCBI): domain Eukaryota; kingdom Viridiplantae; phylum Streptophyta; class Pinopsida; order Pinales; family Pinaceae; genus Pseudotsuga; species Pseudotsuga menziesii. The sequence goes on from LPNX011063419.1 coordinate 93,589, forward strand.
TCCAAATTATAGGATTAGCATTTTTTTCCATCACTCATGACAACTCACTCATGATTTAGATAATTCGTGACGTCCTTGGCAGAGATGGAAAGTGCTTTAGTAATTGTGGTTTATGAGCTAGCATGAGTTGTCTTCCACCAAATAAATTTTCCTTTATAAGGATATATTACTATTGTAATAATCAATCAATTATTTGATCTTCACTTCTTCATGTGATTCAGTCTCTTTCTTCTTCTCTCTATTTTCCTTATGCATACTTGTGATAATTATCATGTAGCAAGATCTACCTCCTGTGCTTATTCTTTGTATTAAGGATCTATTTCTACATGGTATCAGAGATGCAATTTCTACATGGTATAAAAGTTCAAGGTTGTTCAACTTCAACATGGTTGATGAGCTATATGTTATCTCTATAAGAGTGCATCTAGTATCCTATTCCTCTTTGAAGAAGAGCTTGTATTAAGCTTACAAGATTTTCTCCTAGTTTTATTTGTGCAGCTTGAAGAGAGTATATCCTTCAGTGCATCAACATATCAGTAGGGATTATTCTTCAGCTATGATCCTAACTCCCCTCAACTATCATGAATGGAAATCCAAAATTGGAATTCTATTGCGCCGTAAGGGACTCCATAGATTTTATATGGATTTTTAAAATTAACCAAATTTTATTGTTGAGAAAGCTAAGTGGCATAATAGGTTGGACGAATCCTATGAATTTATTTTCCTCTCTATTTCCCCTTATCTACTCTTTCATCTAGATGGTTTGACCACTCCATGGCAAGTATGGACCAAACTTCAGTCTCTCTTTTGACTTCAAGATGAGATAAAGAACCATCAATTGGAGAATGAGTTATTCTCTTTGAGTCCAAGCAAATTTGATCCCATTGAAGGATTCTTCACTAAATTCAAGTCACATGTTTTATTGCTCAAGAAATGTGGGATTGAGAAGAAATAAGATCAATTGATTCGTTCCATTTTATCAAAATTGAGTTATGAATACTCGGTTTTTGTGTCTACTTTAATTCATGCTACTAGTTGGCTTTTTATTTCGAATTGGAAAATGCTTCTTTGAGTACATTATTTGATTCACTAAAAAAGGAGCAAGATAAATTGATCCAGATGGTTTATTTTAGATCCTCCAATTTCAAGGCTCATTCTCTCATAGTTCAAGGAAGAAATAATACAAAATCCAAATAGAATCAAATTGTGAAAGAGAAGAATCCAAAGTCATATAATGAAGATGAAAGTTCGAAGCCTACTAATGAAGGCTCAGTGAAGAAAGTGAAGAAAAAAGGGAGCACATCCAAGTTTTCTTATTGCAGCAAGGGATTTCATCCTAAGAATAAATTTTTAAAGAAGAAATGGACATCATTTCTCATATTCTTGATAAGCATAACATCAAAGCTCCAAATGAGTTAGAGAATCCTGATGATTCTTCAGAACATTGTCATAATCCATAGTTCCAAGTTGATATAAATTATGCCTTGAGAACCATACTGAAATCCTTTCCTCGTATATCTAATATAGATTCAATTTCTGATATATCAGAATCAGAAATCTCAATTTATTTCTTTGATAATCCACCTATCAGTCTCTTAGATTCATCTCCCAATGATTATGATTTTTCACTAGATCTTGGCTTGTCTTTAAACCGCTCTTCCTCACTTCATTCAAATGGTTATAATTCGGATTTAGAATAATATTTGCAGGAAGATATGCATGTCATGAAACCATCCATACCACCATCCATACCACTTACCATACCTCTGAATACTCCTAATACTATACAAAACCCAAGTTCACTAATTGATTCTTGTTGGAGGAGCTAGTCGGTGAGCCGACTAGTCGAATAGCTGACTAATTGGAGATTATGCCGGCCACGTAAGGTCGTGTCAGTTGAATGAACCGAAAGGTAGTTATATGTAACTGTTTGTAAATCATATATATTAGGCTGTTGAATCAGAGGAGAACGCGGTTCAATTCTGTGTGTGTATGGACCCTCATGTTATAATATAATCTATTATTCTCTGTATCTATGTTCTTGTCTCTTGTGTCTGTTATGTCTATATGATTCAATGTGCATTATTGGTAACCCTCTGTGATCTGTGAGATTACAACATTGGTTCTGTTTCCGATAGTACATATCTAAACATAATGACTATAAGAAAATGATATCAGAACAGGATATTAAGAAGTGGTGGGAGCGTAAGATAGCAAATTATTTGCACAATTACGCAAGAAGAAATAGATTAACCATTGCTCAGGCGAAGGAGAAATTATTCACTCAAACACATGAGAATTTTGTAGAATCAGTACCCCATCTTTTGAAAAAACTTCTGGATGAAAAATCCGGAAGCAACTAAAGACTAATATCTACTAGAGAAACTGATTCAAGGGGGACGAACAAACCTGTCGGAGTGGTTTGAAAAGATCACAGACGAATTCTGCAAGGAGAAAGGCATAGAAGAAAGAATTTTGGTCGAAACCATTCAGAAAATATTCTATACAGACCTTACCAATCAGTTCCTGTGCTCCTTATTGACCCTGTTGTTCAAGTTCCTAATAGAAAAAGGAGTGGGTCATATTGTAGAACCTCATCCGTCACTACACAAACTGCCACCAAATTCTAATTGGGTGGAGAAATAGAAAAAGTGGGAAAAATTCATTGTCTAAAGGGAGTTGGAGTATTTTCTAAGAAAGTAAAAAAAAATATCCGAGCTTTCTAAAGCGTTGGGTAGGCTATGGGGGGATAGCTGGTCATATGTTGGGGTAAAGTGAAGAGGATTCTAGTCGACTAAAGGAGATACCATCATCAGCAATGAAAATTCAACCTAAAAAGGAAATCAAATGAACAATGAAACACAAAGGTATGATAGACTTACAAAAAGTAGAAAGAGAGAAGAGGCTAAAAAGAAGGGAAGAGAGAAGAGAATGGGCTATACCACTGCAAAGAGGAATGACTACTAGGGTGACAGGCTAGGAAATAAATCCTCCAGAGTCGGGTCATAAATAACAGGAAGAAGGCGTGGATGAAGAAGCATCACCCATGGAAGAATACTTGTGGATAAATCAGTATGAATCTCTCCAAGTAGAAATCCCCCAGTATATAAGACCTTTGTCTCTAACGAATCCGAGTACCAGGATACAAGCCATTGTCGAAGAAGACCTAATACTAAGAGCTGGTGAGTTTGGTATCTGGAGTCGACTAGACAACGAGTTAAATGATGATAATCATCTAGCGATTTGTCGACCAAAGGAAGGAAACTGGGTAACACTTCAGGCATACCCTTCCAATTGAAGTATCCACTTACTTTACCCGACACATGAAGGAGCACCCCCCTTTCCAAACATAGCTTTGAAAAATATAGAACAGTCGGACCTGTAGACAAATCAGTGCAGTTGGACATCGATAGGAGAAATCGACCCAAACTGACTACTTGTCGTAGAAGAAACGACAAACAAAATGATCGACAGGAACAAAAGTTCTGTCAACAACAGCTCTGCACAATGAAACAAGCAAAACAACCCACTATCTCCACCACCACCCCCACCACTACCACCTCCTGGAGAAGACAGTGACAGCGATACCAACATGGCTCATGGACCAGCACATATCCCTCTAAATGAGGGTGACAAAGATCCTAGACAGCATTGGTTCGTCTGTGAGTCAACATGGGAGGAAAATCAAGTTACAGCTGAAGATCGACAAATGGCACAGTTCACCGGTGCCTTGAGGAAAAGAGCACTAATGTGGTACATGACCTATATCGAGAGAACTCCCCAAGCATCTAAAGCATAAATTAAAGTACAATTCTTTTCTTTCTTTAAAACTCCAAACATAAAAAATCTGACAGCCAAAACGTTGAAAACAACATCCCAAAAGCCGGCAGAGTCTATCCGAGAATATGACAAACGATGGAAAGACCTCCTCAGCCAATTGGACTATGTAATTGACGAACAACTATTAATTCAGTGGTTTATTGTAGGTCTATCACGGAAAATACAGCGGCACATAATCTTGGAGACGTTTAAAACATATGAAGACGCACTTACCAAAGCTTTGCAAGTAGAGATGGACAAAGATTTCCTAGCATATCCCACAGATACTAGACTAGAAGAACAACTAGAAATTATGCAAAAGTCATTGAAAGAGTTGAACCTAAAGAATTAGGATATCTGGTGCATGAAATGCTCAACAGCCAGACACACTAAAGATAACTGTCGACAAGACATAAGTCAATAGGACGCTCGATTTTTTCAGACAAAATGCTTCTGCAACATCTACCAAGAACATGGAGAACACACAATGAAATATTTCCCTTATAACATGAAAAATGACAAAGCATATTGGTGTGCAATATGTGAAGTAAAAAGTCACCCAACGGCCGACTGCCATCTAAATTTAAAAAACTGACAGAACTACCAAGCAGTCTACCAGACAAATGCAGCCGCGCAGAACAATGATAACAACCAACAAAGCAATTATCAAAACGAGTCGAATAATCAAAGATATGAAGGCAGTTGATATGAGTGTCGATTCTAAAACCATCGTGGATGATATGGAGGTCGAGATCGATTCTCTGGAAATCACAACAATCGACCACGTTGACCCATCTAGTGCTTTACATGCTACAAAGAAGGTCATCGATATGCAGGCTTCCCATACAAGGACAAAACCTATTTAAAGTTTTGTAGTAGCTGTGGTGTAGGCGATCACTCATTAGAGGATTTTCCTACCATGCTTGACAAAATCAATAAAAATAAAATTGTTAATCTCTTGTCATGTGTTCAAAAACATGATGTAATCAATACAAAGAACCTGCATATAGTAACCCGACAAGGGACAAAAATTGGGAGTGATAACCCATGTATAAGAAAAATAAAAGGAAAGAACGATTATCCCAACCTAGCTAAACAAAAAAAATTGTATAATGATGCAATGAATATATTTAAAGAATTTGCTAGATAGGAGGAAGCTGATGACAATCGACAAAACACGATTAAAGAAATAATATGTTTAGTACAAGATGATAAAGTGGTATCTCAATTCATTGACTTATTGTATAATATGAAGCATAATAATAATACAGAAAAACAAACCAAAAATATATGCAGTCTAAACCAAAAGGACAAAAGTGATGCCGAACCACTTGTCGACCTAGAAATCGAAGGTTACCATGTTCGACAAGTTGTGCTCGACTTCGGATAATAAGTAAATATTATGACTCGTGACACTTGGGAATAGTTGGGAATACCTCGATTATATGAGTCGGGGATGTACCACAAATTATCCGACCAAGGCCTGATCGAACCCATCAAATTTTGGAGAAATGCTGATACGACAATAAAAGGAATATTGACCAAAGTCAACTTTGAAATTATTGACCCTAAGGAAGGATCCAGTTTCTTCCTAGATTTAGTAGATCAACCTTGGGGAAGAAAAATGAAAGCATCGATATCTTTAGACAAAGAAAGGATAAAACTAAAAGGGAATGGACAGAAAGTCATAGTACCTATCCACCCATCCCAAGGAGAACCTTGTATAGAACCTATTGATGAAGAAGTCGACATACGCAAACTATATCAAATACAAAATAATGAAGACTACGCAAAACCTAGTGTCTATGGTGAGCTTCACTTAGGAAATCAAGATTCAGTAGGATACAAATCAGACGCAGAATTATATGATTGGGAAGTTGAAAAATACGAGACACAAGAAAGAGGTTGCCGGACCATTCAGACAGTATAGAAGAAACCTATCCAACAATGTTTTTTAGTTTCCATCATCCCAAAAATATTTGAAAAGAAAAGCAGGGAATATCCTACATTAAATTCAACAAATGTAAGCATCAGACAAACCCCAATATATAAAGAAAGAGAATCACTAGTTATGCATATAGAACAAGTATCTAAAAACATTGGTGAACATGGCCGACTACAAAGCTTAGTAGAAACATTTACAGTACAAGCTTCTAGATGGTGAGATACACATCAATCAAGATTGCAGACATGGAAAATAGTCTCGACTTACTTTGTAGAAAGATTTGGAGGGAAAATGCTAACCAAACAAGCACAAATACCTATGTTCATCCACAGGAAATACCTAGAGGAACACATAAGAACATGCGAAAGAGAGTGGAAAAGACTTGGTTATAAAGACGAACATACATGGCCACACCTGTTTCCATCGACGCTAGCCAACTTACCAAACAAATAGTATAAAATGGAAGAAGCACAGGGAAAAAAATTCCAATGCAACGAACTTAGAGATAAATTCATTAAAGACTTCATCTTTATACCGCAAAATGAAAAGTTAGTCAAAACTGCAAAACAAATAAAAACATTTATAGAACCGACCGGGAACAACACTCTAATACAAAACTACGATCAACAGACAATGCCATGTAATAACATACAAACCAAGATAATACCATAGTCAACAAGACTGCAAATGGAAAACAAAAATCTGGAAGGAAAAAGATTTCGATGGAAATCATACCATTCAGAAACAACAAAACCAATTCACACAATACTTAAAGTCAAGATAGTCGACAAAGAAGATACTGATCGAATGACTACAGTGGACTTTCCTATTACATTCTCACAATTCAAAGAAGGGAGTCGACCGATCAATGAAGCTAAAGCACCAGAATGGTTAGATGCCAAAGTTAAAACTAAAGAGTTTGACATTTCAAATGATGATCGACCAAAAATGGAAAAAATTGGTGATTACTAGAGCAAAGAACAAAAGACCGAAATACTAAACCTACTAAAAGAATTCCAGGATGTATTCGCTAGAGACTACAAAGATCTCAAAGGTCTAGTCCATGAAATGGGCGAAATGAATATTGACATTAAACCTGATTCCTGACCTGTAAAGAAGAGACCATACAAGTTATATCATAAATACAAAGAGATAGTCAAGAAAGAGATCGTAATATGCTTGCAGCAGAAATTATCTACCCTATCGACCAATCGAAATGGGCAATCCCAATGGTCGTACAACCAAAGAAACATGACCCGACAAAGCTAAGGATCTGTGTCGACTTCAGAGAATTAAAGAAAGTCACCTTAACAGACCCATTCCCAACACCCTATGTGAATGAAATCTTAAATGAAGTTGCAGGACATGAATGCTACTCATTTACAGATGGATTCTCAGGGTACAACCAAGTACCAATAGCCAAAGAAGATCAGAAAAAGACAACATTTGTATGTGAATTCGGCTCATTTGCCTACATATTTATGCCTTTTGGTCTCAAAAACGCACCTGCTGTATTTTCAAGAATTGTTGTCAAAACATTTCAAGAATATATCTACAAAACAATGGCAGTATATTTCGATGATTGGATGATATAATATATGTTGAAATATCACTATAAATGGCTAAGGCTCGTGTTGGAATGATGCCGACAAATCCAGTTATCTCTGAACATAAGGAAATGCATATTCCTAACTCCTATAGGGATACTATTAGGGCACATTGTATGCAAATAAGGCATCAAGTTCGACCATGCTAAGATAAATATTATCCTCAGCTTAAAACCACTAGTAAACCCAAAACAAGCCAGGGTACTACTTGGTCATACAGGATATTACAAGAAATTTATGAGATACTACTCAGATATGACCTATCCACTGGAAGAAATATTAAGAGAAGATCAAGAGTTCGAGTGGATATATGAATGTAACGTATCATTTGAAACACTAAAAAGGAAACTAGTAGAGGCACCTATCCTAAGGTTCCCGAAATGGTCGATCAAATTTCATGTACATATTGATGCATCAGGACTAGTAATAGGAGCAATATTAACACAACCAGGGATGATGGAAAGGATTACCCTATAATTTATAGCAGTAGAAAACTAAACAAGGAAGAAAGAAACTATTCAACAATAGAGAGAGAAGCATTAGGAATGGTTTTTGCACTAAAGAAATATCGACATTACCTACTAGCCAACCCTTTCATCTTCTATACCGACCACCGAGCATTGAAATACCTTGTAAATAAACCTTTACACCATGGGATAATTTGTTAATGGCTACTACTATTTCAAGAATTTTAATTTGAAGTCGTTGTTAGACCAAGAAAATTAAATATCAGACCCGACCACTTGTCGAGAATCGACACGGGAGAGGAACCGACAGGAGTCGAAGACAACCTATCGATTGCACACTTATTTCGAATAGAAGCAATCCCAGCAGAATTAGAGGAAATAGCTCAATTCTTAGAAAATGGTCAAGCATCAGAGGGCATGAGCACGAAAAAGAAACAAATCTTAGCTATGAAGGCTACACCATACAGCCTCGTAAATGGATTTTTATATAAAATGGGCTTGGACGACATCCTTAGACGATGCGTATTAGAACACGAAAGAGATAATATCATGTATGAAGCACACTATGGACCGGTGGGAGGACATTTTCAAGCAGATACAACTACCAAGAAAATCCAATAGTCAAGGCTATGGTGGCCGACACCATACAAGGATTGCAAAAAGTTTGTTATCCAGTGCGACAGATGTCAATGACTGGGTTGACCTCTACCTAGTACAGAAATTCACTTGATATCGGTAAACCTAATTTTGACATTTGAAATTTGGGCAATTGACTTCATAGGACCATTCCCAATACCAACAAAAAGAATAGGTGCAAGCTACATAATAACCATAGTAGAATATGTAACCAAGTGGGAAGAAGCAGAACCAGTCAACCCATGTTCCAGTGAGATAGTTGCTAAATTTATCTACAAAAATATAATTACTAGATTTTGATGCCCAATAACCCTAATCAGTGACCAAGGTTCACACTTTATTAACAAAACCATCAAATCACTAACAGACCAGTTCAAAATTGACCACCGATGTAGTACATCTTATCACCCTCAGTCGAATGGAGCAATAGAGGCATTCAACAAAACATTAACAAGGGGCTAAACAAAAGTATGCAACACCAACAAGGATGATTGGGACAAAAAAATACCTGTAGTATTATGGGCTTACAGAACAGCCTACAAATGTTCGACCGACCAAACACCATTCTGACTAGTCTATGGCCAAGAAGTAGTTGTTCCACTACACTTTCGACAGCAAACACCTATCATGGCAAATATTTTACATGTCGATGTCAAAGAAGGAAGGAAGGACCGACTAATGCAATTAAGCAAGCTAGAAGAGCACTGACTGCTCACCTTACAACACCAAGAAATCCAAAAACAGTAGCAGAAATCTTGGCATGATCACAATATCAAAAACAAAAATCTGTCGGTAGGGGACCTTGCCTTACTATACAACAGTCGAGTAAAAGGAAAACCCAAAAAATTACACACATAATGGATGGGAATTTACGTTGTTGAAGATATTCATGCCAATGGATCAGTCCGACTAAGGACATTACACGGCATAATATTTCGGAAACTTGTTAATGGTGCTCGACTAAAATGATACAAAAATTAAAACAAGTTCAATATATATATACATATAACGACCATAACTGTCAAGAAAAACTATAAAAATATAAAAATCCTAAAAACAACAAAACAGAACCAACACCCATAAAATAGAATGGCAGGAAACTTCGAAAGATATAATAACCGGCATTTCGACAATCGACACCAACCCCATCGATATATCACCATCGATCGCTCGCATGATCGACATCGACCGATGACCCCAAAGGTCAAATCATGCCTTCATGACTACATACAGAAGGAGCACCAAACTCAAATCACAATTAACACAAAATCTAGAGACCGTACTGGACCATCACTTCCGCCATTAATACATCCATCTACAAAAATGTCACCGGCTCCACCTATAAATATAGAGCCAGAAAAAAATCATTTACCGTATTTTGAAGAGATAGAACAACTGAGCATTCAGAAATTTGAGAGTTGAGACCCTGTAAGAAAATCTGACCAAGAGACCAAGAAGATGACCCCAAAGAAACCAAGATCCGTAGCTACAAAAACAAAAGAACTACAATTCGCCGAAACCCCACTAATGAGAGGATTAAGAAATATCAAAAATGCCAAGATACAGGAAACCTCATGGACCAAAACCTGGGAAAAAATTAAAGAATGGGCTTACTAGGACAAGAAAATAACACCAGAAGCACAAAAGATTAGCTACAACACCATCATGAGCTACATGAACACACCGTTCATGGCAAGCTTTGGAGGAACGAAGGAAACAACAGTAAAATTTATCATTAGTCGGTATCACAATGGTAAATTTTACTTCGACCAACCGGTAGAAATTTCAGGGGAAGTAATATACAAACTTACCAGTCTATCAAATTAGGGCGACCCTATCCCTATTGGTATAAAAGAAGGACTAGTAGAACAACTAACTGGCACACTAAAAGGGAAGAACTCAAAAGGGCTAATGATCAATCAAATACAAGCCCAAACATCACAAATCGTGGCAAAAATCATAGCAACAGGACTCACTTCTATAGGTCGAGGGAGTGATCTGAAACTACACATTCTAGAAGTAGTTGACACAATCGCAACTCCTAGCAACTACAGGAAAAATTTACTGTTGGGATCAGCATGTTGCTGACATGCTCAAAAGTATATGCAAGAAATGCCATGAGTCGTTCGGGATTATAAGGTTCCCATCTCTGATACTCTAGATAGCAATGTACCACTTGTGCCCAGTCGGGGACAAGCAGTTCTAGGAACCACACAAGTACCACATGTGGAGGTTCAATCCATTTTCGTAGAATGGAACACTGAAAGAATTGGAAAATGGTAAAGTAATGCTGGAAAACTGGTTCCAAAACATGAAAATCCAGACAACTAGATGGAGGGTGCCTCAGAACATCTGAACAAGTCTACCAAAAATAGCACATATTCAACTCAAGATTGACCACACAGTAGTCTGGTACATGCAAGGGGAAAAAGAAACAACGAAACTTTTCGACTATTACCCAATAGTCGAAGAGATTTATCGAGAAATAGCTCGACATTCCAATACAAAGTTATCAATACCAACAAAAGCCAAAGAAATAAATTAACCAATAAAAGAACTGTTGACATACCAAGAAAAAGAGGACTATGAACTCCGACTACATATTAGTTCCTTCATGTCAGACGATATATTGACAGAGGAAACCAACAGACTGCAAATAACAACCATACCACCACCGACCCAAATGGGAAGTACACCAACCGAGAAACAGGTAACTAGACCAACAGAGAAAAAGTATCAGTTCAACCAACCAACAGGAGAGAGAAAAAGAACTAGAAGAAGATATCGAATTAGACAACCCGGAATATGCTATGACAAAAGAAAACTTAAGGAAAATAGCAAGGGAAGTAGCATCCTCAAGGAAGAGGAAGGAAATTCAGGAAAAAGACAAAGGGAAGTGCAAGCTTATCCTTTCAAAGTCGACATCATAGAAAATGCAACAGCAAACAAAGTTTCGGTCGAAACACAATTCAGATTGTTCTTCGATGCAGGAGCAAAGCAAGGACGACTGAAAAAGGTAAAAACTGTAACCACTTCAGTTGAGGATAACATTGTTGATTTAGTTTCTACAACTCCACCCCCATCTCCAACCCATATTATAGAGGAAGACATCTACATATATCCACCATAAGTCGAGTCGACATTTGTAAGAATGCTATGCTGGAGACACTGAAAGAATGCTTCGACCAGGACGGCAATTTCCAGGCATACATTGAAAAATTACCTGAACTACTCACCTCTGTCTAGAATATTACCACTAATTGAATCTAGTGTACCACTCCAGATCCTCTCTCAGCAAATTGGCCAAATACCAGTCTACATTCTTGAGGAACCCCATCAAGACATCTCAAATTGTCGCAAGTCGCACCTCATCCATTATCCATTTCGACATCTCACACACCCCACCATCCAATAAACCAACAAGAGATATGGAGGAAGATAACCTGGAAGATATCAACCAGGTGATCAACAACCTATTCTCTGATGACCTAGACGATTCACCACCAGAATTCGAAGACCCTACATCGATGGACAATATCCCCACTACACCAATTACACCAGACAATTCACCGTCTCCACCACCACTTCCCAATATAGAACCTTTACCAAACCCTGAACCATTTGTGTCAAATCCTCCAAACACGCACCGAGCTATAGGTTCCACCCAAGAAAGTTAACTAGAAATTCCACCGACCACTGAAGATCAGCAGCCAGAAAATCATCCACAGGAGAATCTACCACTTATAGATGCACAAGCACAACAACAGATAGAAAATCATAAACATAAAAGTAAAAGAGATAAAAAGAAGAAAGAACACCACAAAGAATCAAAATCGACAATGGTCCACATTAGCCAACTTGGATCAACACAACAAAGCTAAGAGACAGAGAGTTGGGACGACTCTTAAAAAATCTGTCCATCGAAGCAAAAACAAGAAGCCAGACCAGATGACAGCAGCTTGACAACAGTAAGAATGAACAAGTGGAGTTTCTATCGAAATGTAGAAAATTAGTTCAAACAGTAATACCAGGACCTCTAGAAGCCGACACCGACAAGATGGTTGAAAAGGCATACCAGCTATTTGAAAGCTTGGTGTCAACCCTACAATCCCATCTATTAAATACAAAGGAATACCAAAAAGAGGAGACATCCAGACTGTTAAGGCAGTAGTACACAGCATTTTCAAAAGCTCACAAAGTGTTGCAAGACCACCTGGAAGAATTCGTCATCACAGAAGAAGTACTATGTGATTGGCCCACTTATTACGAGCAAGTATTTCAGCAAACCCAACAAACCTGAGAACAAATTCAAGCACTGGAAATAAGAAAATGTACCAAAGAAGCACTGAGAAACAAGATACAAGATCAAATTGTATTAGAAACAGCCAAACTATAGAGACTAGAAAAACAGGCACACCAATGGGTACAGCAAGGACTCCCAAGCCTTGATAAACTGGATATAATCTGCCTGCATATGAAAATAATATTGGAGGAAGCAGAGGAAAAAGATCAATTTATGGGACCCGACATGGAAATCATAGCAGACCTTTCCATCCAGGAGAAGATGTCGACCTTATCAAGCATCACAACATTGACTATCGACATCCAAAAAGTATTATAGAGTTGGGCATAATTTCAACACCAACTAGCCATTACAACAGAAGCAATTGTGGAAATATGCATGCAAAAACGACCAACCATCTTACTACACAGTTCATGAAGACAAACAATACCAGAAACAACTACCTAAGACAGCACACTATTGAAGTACCTCACATGTTTCTTTGGGACGAAGAAATATTTTGTTCCTGGGGGAGATGTTGGAGAAGCTAGTCAAATAGCTGACTAATTGGATATTAGGTCGGCCGCGTAAGGTCGTGTCGGTTGAACGAACCGACAGGTAGTTATATGTAACTGTTTGTAAATCATATATATTAGGCTGTTGAGTTAGAGGAGAACACGATTCAGTTCTGTGTGTGTATGGACCCTCATGTTATAATATAATCCGTTATTATATTCCATATCTATGTTCTTGTCTCTTATGTCTGTTATGTCTATATGATTCAATGTGCATTATTGTTAACCCTCTGTGATCTATGAGATTACAACAAATATTCATTGGTTTCTTATGCAGTGTTACTTATATCAAATGGTTTCAAGTATTGTCTATTTTTCACTGTTTGGTTATATATGACCTTTTTCATCATTGAACTTATGTTACACATGTTTGGATATATTATAAACCATTAAGGTCCATATCTCATGTCCATCCATCATTCATATTTTTACACTCATTAGTTTTCCCCAGTTGCTCATCATTTTCGTAGTCTAGCCCTATATCCTCATGGAGACACTAAATATTTGGTATTTTTTGTTCCATACAATAATATTTATGATATATCAGACTCTTTTAAAACTTATATCATATTTGGGAAGGTTCTACATCACAATGGAAGAAAGATATGTGATCCACGTCACCATTTTTCAGTTATACAAGGAAGGAGTATGCACATATATATTATCCTTTTTAGATTTTGTTTGCATATCAGATAATGACAGCATCAAGAAGCATTCAAATAAATCTCATACTTCATCAGATGATGAGATACAAGGAGCCTGTCATCTTCCTTCTTGCAGATTCTACACTTTAGTGCATGATCATGGAGTTCATGATTTCTTCATAAAATTATTTCACCGGAAGCATTTTATTCATCTCATTAAAGTGAATATAAAGACATAATTGAAGACATATCCCAAATTTTGTTCCTTGTCCTTTCTTGAGGGAATATTTTCCCCATGTGGTTTTGCCTCTTTCCTCACTTTTTTGGACATGAATAATTGTAATGGGTGACCATAGCCTTGTTGTTAGGCCCTATATGCACCTATATGCATCCATATGCATCTTATTGTTTCAAACATATCATCATAAAGTTATTCTTAAAGGGGGGTGTTGGGATATTATAAACCCACTCCATACTTAGGATAGCAATATTTAATCATTTTTTATTAAATTTCTACCTATTGGCCTAGATAATTGGCATCCACTTGCACCACTTAGTCAATACTTTCCATATATACCCCGGGAGCACCTTTATCCTGATTCTGGTTATATATTTCCCACTTTATGGACTACCAGGATTAGTAACTGCGCCTTCCTGTAGATTTTGTCTTTATACTACTTTTATCCAGTTTTCTTTGTGTGGATAAGGTAAGGCTAGTCAACTAGGAAACTGTTAACTTTTGTTGCCAACCCATCCTCCATGATTTTCTCTCCACATTCCAGGATTAGCAAATTTTTCCATCACTCATGCTTTAGAAAATTCATGAGTTCCTTGACAGAGTTGGAAAGTTATTTAGCCACGTATAGGGGTTTATCATATTTAGTAAGCTTGATTTATGAGCTAGCATGAGTTGTCTTCCACCAACTCAATTTTCCTTTATAAGGATATATTATTTTGTAATAATCAATCAATTAGAATTATTCACTACTAATGTGATTCAGTCTATTTATTCTTCTCTTTATTTTCCTTGTGCATACATGTGAGAATTATCATGTAACAATATCTACCTCATGTGCTTCTTCATTGCATCAAGGCTATATTTCTATATGGTATCATAGCTACAATTTCTTCATGGTATCCGATCGCAAGGTTTTTCATTTTCAATATATTTGAGGATCTATATGTTCTCTCTATCAGAGTGCATCCATACTCTTATTCCTCTCTGAAGAAGTGCTTGTATTAAGCTTACAATATTTTCTCCTAGTTTTCTTTGTGCGGGTTGCAGAGAGTATATCCTTGAGTGCATAAACATCTTATTATGGATTCTTCTTCAGCTATGATCCTGACTCCCTTCAAATATCATGAATGGAAATCCAAAATTAGAATTCTATTGCGCATTAAGGGACTCTAGAGAGTTTTTATGGCTTTAGAAAATGAACCAAATTTTGTTATTGAGAGAGCTACGTGGCATAATAGGTTGGATGAATCATATGGATTTCATTGCCTCTATATCTCCCATGATATACTCTTTCATCTATATGGTCTTACCACTCTAAACCAAGTATGGTCCAAACTTGAGTCTCTCTTTGGAGTTCAAGATGATATAAGAGTGCATCAATTGTAGAATGAGTTATTCTCATTGAGTTTAATCAATTTCGATTCCATTGAAGGATTCTTCACCAAATTAAAGTCACTTGTTCCATTTCTCAAGAAATGTGGGATTGAGAAAAAAAAGATCAATTTTTTCTTTCCATTCTATCAAAATTGGGTCTTGAATGCTCATTTTTTGTGTCTACTTTTCATGCTACTAGTCTTGCTATTTGGAATTGAAAAATGCCTTATTTGACTACATTCTTTGATCCACTAACAAAGGAGAAAGATAAATTGATCCAGATGGGTGACCTTAGATCCTCCAAGGGCAAGTCTCATTCTCTCATAGTTCAAGGAAGCAAGAATATCAAATCCAAATAGAAGCAGATTGTGAAAGAGAAGAAGCCAAAGTCAGATAATGAAGATGAAAGTTCGAAGCCTATTAATAGGAAGGTTCAATGAAGAAAGTCAAGAAGAAAGGGAGAACATACAAGTGTTCTTATTGCAGAAATGTATTTCATCTTGAGAAGAAATTTTTCAAGAATAATATGGATATCATGTCTCGGCTTCTTGAGAACCATAACATTGAAGTTCCATATGTTCTTGAAAAGTCTGACTATTCTTCAGAATATTGTCATAGTGCGCAGTTCCAATGTGATATAAAATATTCCTTGAGTGTCAGAGTTAAATAATTTCCTCATATATCTAATATAGATTCACTTTCTGATATATCAGAATCAAAAATATTAGTTTCTTTCTTTTATAATCCACCCATTAGTCTCTTAGATTCATCTCCTAATGATTGTGATTTTTCACTAGATCCTAACTTGTCTTTAAACAGTTTTTCCTCACTTTGTTCAAATGGTTATAATTATGATTAGTAAGAACATTTTCATGATTATATGCATGTCATGACACCATACATACAACCATCCATACCATCTACCATACCTATGAATACTCCTAAGACTATACAAAACCCAAGTTCACTAGTTGATTCCTCATTGGTTTCTTATACAGTGTTACTTATATCATATGGTTTCAAGTCTTGTCTATTTTTCACTACTTGGTTATACATGACCTTAGTAATCATTGGAATTATCTTACACATGTTTGTATCTATTCTAAACACTTATGTTTTATATCTCTATTCCATCCATCATTCATATTTTTACACTCATCGATTTTCCCTAGTTGTTCATCCTTTTCCTAGTCTAGCCCCATATCCTCATGGAGACATTAAATATTTGGTATTTGTTGTTCCATATAATAATAATTCTGATATATAAGATTATTTTCAGACTCATATCATATATGGGAATGTGATACATCATATTGTATGAAAGATATGTGATCCGCATCACCATTTTCCAGTTATACAAGGAACTGATTATGTTACTGATTATCTTAATTTTTGTACTCTTTGGGAAGGATTGTGCACAAATATATTTTCCTTTTCAGATTATTTTTGTATATCAAATTATGAAAGAATCAAGAATAATTTAGATAATGCTCCTACTTCCTCAAATGATGAGATACAAGGAGTATCTCCTCTTCCTTCTTGCGGATTCTACACTCTAGTAGATGATCATGGAGTTCACGATTTCTTCATAAAATAATTTCACTGGAAGTAGTTTATCCAGGTCATTCAAGCGAATATAAAGACATAATTTAAGACATATTCCAAATTTTGTGTCGCTTCCTTTCTTGAGGGGAATTTTCCCCATGTGGTTTTGCCTCTTTCCTTGCTTTTTTGGACATGAATAATTGTAAAGGTTGACCATAGCGTTGTTGTTGGGACCTATATACACCTATATGCACCTATATGCATCCATATGCATCTTGTTTTCATATATATCATCATAAATTCATACTTAAAGAGGGTTGTTTGGATATTATAAACTCACTTCATACTTAGGATAACACTATTTAATCATTTTTTACTAAATTTCTATCTACTGGACTAGATAGTTAGCATCCACTTGCACCACTTGGTCAATACTTTCCATATATACCCCAGGAGCACCTTTATCCTGATTCTGGTTAGATCATGCCCACTTTATTGACTGCCAAAATTAGTAATTGTGGATTCCTGCAGATTATGGCTTTATACTGCTTTTATCCAGCTTTTGTGGATAAGGTAAAGTTAGTTAACTAAGAAACTGTTATATTTTGTTTCCAACCCATCCTCCATTATTTTATCTCTATATTATAGGATTATCATGTGTTTTCATCACTCAGGGAAACTCACTCATGCTTTAACTAATTAGTGAGTCCCTTGATGGAGATGGAAAGTTCTTCAGCCACCTATGGGGGTTTATCATATTTAGTAAGCCTGATTTATGAGCTAGCATGAGTTTTATTCCACCAACTAGATTTTCCTTTATAAGTATGTATTAATATTGCAATAATCAATCAATTATTCATTCTTCACTTCTTCATGTGATTCAGTCTCTTTATTCTTCTCTCTAGTTTCCTTGTGCGTACTTGTGAGAATTATCATGTAGCAAGATCTACCTCCTGTGCTTCTTCTTTTCATCAAGGCTCTATTTCTACATGGTATCAGAGCTTCAATTTCTACATGGTATCAAAGCTGAAATTTATACAATATCCTTGGATTCTATCACTAATTTTTCATGCAAATTCATACTTTGCACATCATTTATGTTGTTTTATCGATTTCCAGTAACCAGGAAATAACTAGAAATTTACATTGAGATGAGAAAAATGAAAACATTATAATGGAGAGGATGGTTGTAGGTGAGAATAAAGGTTATGCAAGATGGGAAACTTTACCCAGTATTTATTTGTTGCTCTAGGATACTTGACAAGCCATGAATTGATGTTATAGGTTGTTATCTAAAATCTTACATTAGGCTAGACCTTTTCTACACACACTAAAGAGCATTATAATGGTTGGGTAATCTAAGGGACTATTGATCACAAAAAGGGTATTCCTTCCTAATTTTATATATGGGGAAGTGAAAGAAATTTCCATTAATGGAACGATTGAATGAGATACATATAGTTCTGAATGGTGAGAAGATTGGGTAAGCATGGAAACAAATGGTTTTTGAGCTAATAAAGAGAGGCATGTATGTGTTTCATTTCCCCTAGTATCCTCATATCCCAACTTGGGGTTGGTATATGCCACCGATACCTATGGTTGGGTAAATGTTTTCTCTTTCATGGCCAGTAGCTTGGATCTTATTTATTAAAATATAAGTATTCATTGTTTTTAATGTTTATGCTTTTTTATTATTATTACTTCCTATGATGAATACATTTGTCTATGCATGATGTGTGCATGGGTAGAATTTTAATTATGTCATATTTTATATCCATGCATTTATTAATTTATGTTTCCCATTGGAAGCTTAAAACGGTTCTAAATTAAAACAATTTCCCATGGGGAAAAATTTTAAAACATGAAGTTAGCAAACATACCCTCCTATGGTCAAAATGATGGATAGGGATGCTACAAGTGAACATTGCTTCATGTTAGATTCTCATAATACAAGGGTTTATTATGCAACAAATATTTTCTTATTTTCTGGTGTTTAGTTATTCTACATTATAATTATAGTTTCTTGCATCGCAAATATTTGTATTTATTTTTGTTGTTCTAATTTTAAGGGTTAAGAACATTAAAAGTGGTATAAAATCACTTTATTGATATACACAACACCAGCATTTTTGTATAATTTTCATTATGCTAAAAATATGTTCTTGCATATTTAAATAACATTGATATCTATCATTCAGTGGATAAGATTATGGTTGGGGAAGAATACGCATAGGAAATACAAGAAGTTTCACTTGGTTAGACACCCTTGTAAATCTTATTTGTACCCCTTTGAGTAGTACACATTAAATAATGCATATATGCATAATATTACTTCCACATACTCTAGATATATGAAATTCCCCTTGGTAACCAAAACCCATCTATAAATCATTCAATCGACCATCTTTTTGTTATAATGGAATAAATAATAACACTCGAGATTATTACTCTCTAAAACCTTAGTAGTCATGTAGAATAGCTAGCTAAGGGCGCAGTTGACGCTCCTTAGTTAGTACCCTTATAAATGGGTTCAAGTACTACTATTGGACCCCTCAAGTATATCATATAACTATAGCACTTGGCACTCCATTGTCCTTAGGACCGTTGAAACATGTCCCATAATACCATCTAATGAAATACCTACATCTTTTCATCAAAATGAATTTGGTAATTATGTTAGTGCAATAATATTTTGTGGGGGATAATACTCCCACCAATGCTAAAAAAAGTATGGGATCAACCAACACCATTGTTGGATACCTATCTAAAAGCAATCCTTGCGTTGTGTTGATCATGTTGGTATACATATATAACAACTCTTTTTGTGTGGACTCGATAATAAAATAATTGGTGGTACATATCAAAAGACTCCTCTGTAGCCACTAGTCATATTGAGATAAGTTGGAGTTGACACTTTCTAAAATGTAAGTGGCCCCATGGTCCATACTAACAACCAACAAAAAATGGAGGACCAAAAATTGGAACAACCAAAGGCCACTAAGGATCTTGAATCTATGGTCATGAGCTTAAAGCATTCAGTTGATTAGATCCACGTAAATGTGGATAAACTATTAACACATGATGGATATCATATATAAAAACATGGGTATAGATCCCACAAAATAGGATCCAAACATAGAAGCAATGATAAATGAAGAGCAAGGATCTTACACTCTCTTTACATAATCCTAGCCTCCACCCTTTCAGGATAACAATTCATGGAACCATTTCCCAAAGGTTGACATGTGAAAATTTGATGGCTTAGATCCCTTGGGATGGTTATCCAAATGGAACACTATTTTGATCTTCGTGGAATTAAGAATGATCTCATAAATTTAAAAATATGGGTCTTATATTTAGACTGATATTATCGTAATGATGGCAATGGTACCCAAAAACTTGTCATCATTATGTCACTTGGATCTAATTTGTGAATATCATTCATGATAATTTTCAACGTCTGAAAGTAAATGAATACCTTTGTCCATAATTTGATTTAGCTGTATTGATCAACAACTAGCTAAGTTGTAGTCCATGATTGCAGAATTTAAGAAAATGCCAAAATTCATTCCTTCTAAGTACCTTCAAATGATGCAAACAATCATGACTAACAAAGGAAGTAATAGCCATCCTATTGGATCATTTCTATTACCCAGTATGGACCAACTCAAGTATTCATTTCCTAGATCAAAATAATAGAGTCATTTTCTTGCTTCATCAATGATGTCAATCCAACCTATTTGGTTAATTTTGGGGGAGATTCTTCATTAGTGGCCTTGAAGAGACAATTCGAGCATGTGTCATAATGTAGTGCCCCATAGCATGGTTGGATGCTTTTGATGGGGATAGAGAATCCAAGATGGTGATAAATTCCTAAACCAAAATACCTTCATTTCCTATGCACACACTATCTCCCATGGATCCTACTCCTAGAACCTCCATTGTGCCACCATTAAAAACCCAAAAGCTATCTCCAAAAGTGATGGGAAAACATTAATGCCTCAATTTTTGTTATAATTACGATGAAATATATTTTATAGGGCATAAATGAAAAAAATAGAAATTATTCCAAATAGATGCATCCCCACATGATCACCTCGAATACATACCAATTGAAGGCGCTTAAGAATCAAAAGTGGAGGATAGTTCTCCACCCTTGGAAGGTGACAACACTTTGCAAGATCCTTGGAGGAACTCCAAGTTTTTCTCCATGTCATATCATATCTATTAAATTCGATACAGTATATCAAGCATGACAAAGTAATTGTATTAAATTACAATGGAAAAACCTATAACGTTATTCATAGGTGTCACGTGCCCCAATTTGCAAAACAATTTTATGTTATTGCGGAACATTATGTTATATTTTATTTAAAGTTTGTAATTAATGACCAAGTGGGGTCAAGGATAATTTAATGTATTGCAGAATATTTTATTAATAAATAAATAAAAGATGAGACAACAGCTTAGGGAAGCNATTGAGAGCATATTGACAAGTGGAAGCATCCTCAAACTACTTCTAGTTGTTGCAGGTGGCAACTTCCCTATATTTTTGGTCAAGATTCCCCAAGAAAGTGGAACGGGAACAGGTGGCTCATTAAGTAAAAACTAACCCAAAAGACCTAGGAATGCTAATAAAACTTAACATTGAAGATAGTTGAGGCTGCTCATTCTAGATTTTTGATCATTCTGAATGAAAGAAGTGCACATGTGAAATTCGATGGAGGGGACTAGATGAAGTGAGTTTGAGGGGATAAGTGCTGAAGACTAAACTTGTGCAGCTATTCTAGGCTAAAGTTCTTACTGCTGTAAGCAAGACTAAGTTATTGCTGAATACTCAGTGGAGTTGCAGAGGATCTCAAAAACTACATTTCTCACCCAGTACTCTACCAGGAGGATCAGGAGATAGGCTTGGGGGTCCTGAGAAATTGCAGACTAGATTTTCTCTAGGAGTTGGTTGGAGGAATAGCCTCCTTAAGCTGTTGTCACCTCATCTATATGACAGGTTCTACTTGTTTAGGTTTAGTTATTATTTTATTCATTGTATTAGAAAAGTTTAAGAGTTTATCAAGATTAGTATATTGTTATTTCATCATTGTTAATGATAAAGAAAGAATATTTTTTTATACTATGAAAGTTAGTAATTAGTTATATTATGATAAAACGGTAGAGATATTGGTAAGTTAATTGATAGATATGAAAATTACCAAACTATATTTTTCCATGCCTTTTACAAGGCAGTACTCTAGTATAGCAGGTATGCTTAATTTAGATAAGTAGATTTCAAAAACTTTGGATGCAGATGTAAATAACTACTTCTACAGTTTTATGTAATTTAATTACAGAAGTGTAGATGTACTTGTAGTGTCTATTGAAGGTATCAAAAGTATCTAATCTCAGGTAAGTATAAATTTAAATAATAAGCACCAGTATGTATAATATTTACAAAATTAAAACTAGTTAAACACATAATATAAATTCAATAAATAAATTTAAATAAATAGTATAAGAACAAAAAAAGATTTACTTAGGGTTTAACCTAGTACATAATATTTTAGGTTATATAACTACCTAGTTAGTCATACATTTAAACTAGGTTTACTGTAAACGAAAGGTATTAACATTGCAAACCTCTAGAAAAATCTAGGGTTTGTAAGAGATAAGTATTATCATTCTAGGGTAAAAATTTACATTTTATTTTATAATACAAAAACCTAGCAGATCTTTTCCAAATTTGACTACAGTAATAATAAATTTTACAGCTAGCAAAATAATTACAGAACTATAGATTATTCAAATATAATCTTTAATAAGTAGCAGAATATCGTATTAATCTAGTAACACCGTACAAAGTAAATAACAATAAATATTTACCATAAACCATTTACACCTAAATTTAAACCGAATTGAAATAATGTTGTAAACAACACTAAGTTGAAACGAAACTGAACAAGTATAGTATAGCCTATGGATTTTTATATTATCTTTCGAGGCTTTAAATCCTGACCAAAAATGACTTCTTCAAGTCTAAACAGAAGTCACAAAACCAAAAATATTACAACTATAAATTACAGCAGTGAAAAACCCTTCAACCCTTTCGAAAATGCTAAAATCACGACCATTTCTTTTCTATGTAAAAACCAAAATAAATCTTTCGGAAACCACCCAGTGGTTGGACAGTACAGTCACAGATTAGAGCCGAATATATTAAAATTTATTATCATCTATATCATTCCAGGCCGAGAAGGCTCAAACAAAAACCATGAAGTCGCGGCTGCAATAGCCATAACATTTCCTTACAACGGCCCCTGGGGCTTTAAAAATTTATAAAACAAAAGAACAATAGCATAACTATTAACCATGGCCAAGCCATCAACCATCACAGTGGTGCTTCTATTTCCTTCCACTATATTTATGTGCGGGAAAAACCCTCAGATGTCACCGAGGTTTACACCAGGAGAACGCATTGCTGAATACTGAGAGTAGTTTTTCATCCAGCTTCAAATCCAAATCTGGAGAAACCTACACATCATAGCATTGTTAGTTATTTTCTTAAAACCTTAATGAAAAACCATGTAATTTAGTAAACTAAAATAAACATAAGTATTCTTTTTACCTTGTAAGATGTACGGTGGTGAAACCGTG
Source organism: Pseudotsuga menziesii (assembly GCA_001517045.1). NCBI lineage: Eukaryota > Viridiplantae > Streptophyta > Pinopsida > Pinales > Pinaceae > Pseudotsuga > Pseudotsuga menziesii. Next base: position 117,366 of record LPNX011063419.1, read on the forward strand.
GAAGCCACCTAATCCTAGGTCGATGGCACCTCAAAGAATGTAAGCCCTAGAAATGTGTTTATGCGGAGTGCAGCAAAACCCTAAGCCATGAACTGGAAGGGATAAAAACCTAAGAACTGGAATATGTAACTCTTCACCTAAGAATTTCTATCCACCTTGCATAGTAAACAAACACCCACAGTTACTCAATACGGTAGCGAACCAGTTCCAATGCTCAAATGCCTCTTCAACAGTCAATGGGCCTCTAAACCACAGTATATTCTCAATCCTTCACAATATCGCAGAGGTATGGAGGGCGGGTTCTTATCTCTGTGGAGGTTTAAGCATAAACCATGGCATCCACGAGCTCTCAGCTCGACTGCTCCTCAACTAAATAAAACCCTTACAACGTGAAGATAGGGTTTCGACATCTTTTATGAAAGTCAACAAAACCTAGTGGCTTAATAACCTACCACGTGTCCCCAATGAGTTCACAATTGTGGGTTTGAAACCATAGTCAATTTCCAATCCTCAAACAAATCATTGTGAAGAATATTCAAAACCATATCAATGATATGTTTTCATTTTCTCAATAATTTTGCTTTCTTGGTTTTGTCGATTTCCTAGCTTTAAAACCATAGGATAATTAAAATGGTTTTTTCTTTTACTTGTTATTGTCTACTAGACAAGTTAAAATAATCACTTTCTAACCATGTTGCTTATAGAATATAAAGAAAGGACTACACTTATAATAGTAAAACATTATTGAAAGAGGTAATCTACTCATCCCTTGAAGTATTTCACATAGATCTTGGAGATTGGGAGTAATTTGTATAACTATAGTACAGGCAATTACAAGATCTTCTCTAATACATACGATGGAAACAACACATTAAGGAATTTACAATTTATAACAATTGTAATTGGAAGTGTAATTAAAGTTAGGTGGATACATTAGGGAATGAGGTGAGAAGACACGGTTTAGAAGGTTAATAAAGTAGAGTTTTTAAAGTTTAAGAAAGAACTCAATCGAATATGAATGATACCTTGGACAAATCTATGCACCACAATGTGCAGTTGGGAATACAAGTATGTCCAACCTAACTACTCTTTTATAAGAGACTCATTTTGTAAACTAATGCTTGATTGTTGACAAAGGCAGTTTAAGAGTCAAGATAGATAATATATCTATTATGAAAACACCTAATTATGGATACCCTAGGGTAAGGGTAAGTTATGTAATACTTTTAATAAGTATAATGATATTATTGAAAAAGGATCCCATAGAAAACAAAGTTTATAAACAAGAAAACCAAGTAATAGTTCAACAACATAGAGTATTTTTATGTTTTCAAAGGAATTCAATTGAATACGAATAGATCCAAACTCCAATTGCTATATGATAGATATGTAATTGTAGGCATATGCATGCGAAACATATAATTTCTTTATAAAAATGTTAGATCATAAATTATTATGAGAAGAAGTAGGAGTATTCTCTAGAAGTGTTCTTAACCATTCATTTTGAAAAAAATATAAGAAAATAGTTGAAAACTACATGATGAATTAATTGGTTCCATTTTGGTAGTAAATTGAATATGCATATAACTCATCCTTCCACATTTTTGTTTTACCATCTTGATGCAGTATGACGACTTTAGCAATGTCAACGTTACCTCTTACAAGGACAAGCTGGAAACAGACATTTTAAATTACTAGCATTTATCTTATGCTAGTGGAGTATTTTTATTGATTTGGATATTTTTTACTGGAACAAATTGCTTACCTGTTAGAACCTGTAAAATAACCATCATTTCCACTACGTTAGCTATAAGCTAAGTAATCCCCGATCACACCTAATATTCTTTCCTACTTGACAAAAGAAGACAATAACACACTTAGCATTAGTTTAAGATGCAGATTTCTCTTCTCACTTTTTGAAAAACACAAACTGCTATGTTTAACATTACTAACATAGTATTTTAAGATAAGCCAATAAGTTATATAGAACCAAAGAAAAGAAATGATATTTCTTATTTTTAAACTGTTTAAATATCCGCTAACAGTTAAAGGATCTTTGGCAGTGACACCTCGACATTTTATGTTACATGAAAAATTTTAAATTTTTACGAATTTTTGAGTTATTACAATAGGCAAGTTGCATAAGAAACCCATTTCTACACCAAATTTAAATTATGATAGAAAATGGTATTATTTTGAAATGTGAGGTTGATGTGAAAATGTGAAACCTCAAATGAGTTTCACATCACCATGGATTTCAAGGCACTACATATAAGACTCACTAAGAAAGAGAACAAACATCATATCAAAGGGATTACTTTAGGTTCTCTAGAAACAATCATCTACCACTGTATGAAGAAGTGATTGAATAAAGTCCATTTAGGTATTATTGCATAATTCACACCCATACAAGTCATGGATACACGCCCATAGGAAATTCACCCTGACTTATAGTTGATTCTCTCTAAACATCAAGAAATATTTGAAACACCAAATGGTTTACCACTAAACTATGGGATGCATGACCATGGTATCCCACTAATTCCAAGCAGTCAACCCCACAAAGGTATGCCCTTATCAACACCCTTTTGCACAAAATAATGAAATAGGAAATATCATTCAGGAGTTTATGGATTTTGTAGCATTAGTCATAGTACAATCCCTTATTCCCCACTGGTAATTATGGTATTAAAAAAGGAAGGCACTTGGTATAGGTGTTCAAATTTTTAACTTTTTAATAAGTTGACTATCAAGGATCAATTTTATTTCCCAAACAGTGATGATCTCTTGGATGACCTTCATGGATCCAACATATTCACTAAAATATATATTCATTTTGGATACCACCAAATCAAGATGAAAGAAGTATACATCTCTAAGACAACTTTATACACCCATTTGGTTCATTATAAGTTTCTAGTCATGTCGTTTGGTCTTTACAATGCTCCATCCGCTTTTCAGATCCTAATGAACAACGTATCTTGAGTTAGTCAACTAGTGTGTGTGACCATATCCTTCAAATAAGGATGACTTGATAGTAGTGAATAATTAATTAATGTAAAAATGGTCTTTTGTTAATTAAGGCCCACTAAGTAGTTAGAAACCATTAATTATTAGACCACGAGTAGCTAGAGTTCTCACTATGGGAAGGTTATTTAAAGAGCTCGAAGGATGTGGATTGTTTTGTCAAGTATTGGTGTATTTGTATCTTGGATCAAGTGAAATTTCTATAAGTTTAAAACCCGTGAATTGAAACAACGCATATAGATTCTTAACCAAAACAAATATTAAACAATGGGACACACGGTACATAGAGATTTACCCTAGAAACCCTTAAAAGAAAAATCCAACAAAACTTAGAGACACACTTATAGATTTTTCATTGTGTTTCTTAACCATTCACAATACAATATTTAGGTATTCTATAGCATCCAAAACCCTAAATCACTAATCTAGATTAGATTTGGACCCAAGTGTTATGGAGAAAACTTCCTATGGCTTGGGGTGTACCACAATAGATAGAGTAACCGCAGAAATCAATCCCTTCCCAATATGCAAGAGAAATAAAACATCTAACACTAAAGGATCTCGAAAAATACCTTATTTCGGATGGTTCATGTAGATCCCCGTTGAGATTTTCCAATCCCACTTGTGTTAACAATTTTCTCTCTCAACAATCAGCAAACAAGACAAGCATGCTATATAATGGTGTTAAACCTACTCTAGCATATATAATATTTGGCCAAGAGACAAGTGACTCAGATCCACATCAAGGAAAACTCCAAAATATTTGGCCTTTTGCACACATCCCGATGTACGCGGGTTTAAGGGTTATATCCATGTATATACGCGAGAATGGGTTTAAAAGTCATGTATAGAAAATAACATGTGTTTTTAGGGATGATCTTGGAAACATCAAAGGTACAAAAATGGTCCATGGGGTCCAAAGAGTGTGTAGAGGGATGGGGAAGGCCATAAATGTGTGGTCTACCATGTGTGGTGAAATCAGCCGTAATAGATTCCCCCTAATGTGTGAGGTCAGAGGGGTGATACGATGGCCAAAATACATTATCAGTCCATCCCAGAAGTGGAGTGATGAAGAACCAGGTGGAAGAACCAGCCATCCAACAATACAGTACAAATATCTCTTCATATGACTACAAGTACATACAGCAGTCCCAGATACATAAGAGTACAATGGCCATGAATAAGCATGATAAAAAATATGACATGTGTGGTCATCACCATGTAAAATATAGATAGATCAGAATCTCCATGATGAAGATATACAAAGGATCATGATCTCCATAATGGCTGAAGATATCTGACATACACTGGAATCAAGTCACAAGAGCTGAAATCTCATGAACACTAGCACGATCGAGGAGGTAGCATATCAGAAATGCCACCAATCTGGAAAGTCTTCTACATAAACTACTACAAGTACATGTCCTACTATGTGAATAAAGGTGTCAAGGTCGAACGTAGTATTCCATCGTCTGATTACCAGTCATTGATGTATATCGTTAACAGACATGATATCACCCACCGATAATGAAAATGGGAATCAATGTACTAGAGTGCAGTCTAACAAGTGTGAATAAATGTGTTGAGGTCAAACACTTGAAAGAATTCATCGATCAAGGGACGTTGATGTATTCCCAAAACTGTCGATGGTGAGAGAACCTACCACTGATGATTGTAAGTCTCAAGGCACTCAAATGACTCTAGAATCCTATCCCGAAATAAATGAGATGAATTCGATGGGATGAAATCTGCTGGAAGGAGGGCATTAAGGCATCCCCCATCATCCAACATGAGGTACTCAGCAAAGCTGTATAATGTGGAAGGACTCGATCATAATGTGCTCAAACCAGTACCAGTCCTGGGAATGGCCAACATGCAAAGTCAAGAAAACTGAGGAATGGCCAACTCAGGCTTCAACTTCCTTAGAACAAGAGCATAAAGGTGAATGGTGACTGAATGTACGCAACATAGACTCAATATACAAAACTGGGACATCTCTGTGACATAGGAGGCATCGGCAGAGGCTCCATAGGGACTGGAAGCTTAACCAGTCGGTGGAGATAAACTCAGAGAAACGAGAACAACTCCTAAATTCAAACTATTAACTCAACCAATGGATGTGATATACAGTGCTCTATTCGAAGGTGACACGACTCAACTGCTGCCAAAGAGAACATCTTTTCTTGTCCATCTTTTTGGTTTTTTGATTTTTTTTTGGACTTTTTCAAATATTTTAAAAAGATTGAAAAAAGAATAAAAGTGCTTTATAGTTACAAACTAAGAGGAGACGAGTGCCAAGGGAAAAAAAACTAGTTCTAAGCAGCGGAACATACCTATGCTCAATGCAAGGAAACATGTGTAGGATAACGACACTCAGGGGAAATTCCCCTCCCGCTAAAAATGGGGAATCAAGCTACAAAAGATATGTAAAATGGCTCTGTGTGGCTAGACTTGAGATAAGCTCGGGCTATATGGATGATAATGAAAGTCAGGGAAGCCATCATAAGGCTCAATTAGGCAAGAAAAACTCATGATAATGCAATTACAAATTGACATAAGGGAGTCCTAGGGAAAAGGCCAGCAAAAATATCAAGAGGAGTATGAGGCTCTTGCACAAAGTCATGGCGGTACTATACAAAGGACTCCCCCACCCTAAAGGAAAAATGTTGGCATGGGAACCAAATGAAAAATAGGATCTAACTAGGGTACCCATGTATGGTCAAGCTCTAACATTCTCATCATTTCACTTCTAAAAGCAACAAGAAGTTTTCGTGACAAGATAGAATGGGTTTGTACCTAAGGTTATAGTGAAACGGTCATAAGGTCATGCAAAGTGCAAATGGATGTGAAACCTAACCTATATGTCAGTTTAGACATAATACCTGAAATCAGCATGAACGGGTCAAAACCACGGTCAAACTGCGCTCAAAACAGACTCTTACATCATCAAATTAGTTCAAAATGGTCGAAAATGGTCAGAAACGGTCAAAACTATAAAAAGTGGGTAAAAATTTTCAAAATATTTCTATCAATAGTAAAAAAATTTAAAATTCCATATCATTTGAAATTTTTACCCATTTGAGCTCAAAACTTCCAACGCGAATTCTGGGAGCATCGTCCGGCGAAATTTGACACCGTTTGATCCAGGTAACTCCTCATGTCCTCCTCTTCCTATTCCACACAAATTTTTTAAGTTTTCATGGTCCATTTAATTTTATAGGCCATCCTAAGTTGTGTGTTTCGGCCCACGTGGGTATCAAGGGATTTTCCACATATAGGGCTCGCCATACACAGAAAAATCACCAAACCCACGTACATACGTGGCTGTTTTGCAAACAGTCACATATGAGGCCGCAAATGATATTTTCAAGGGAAAATGATAATCAAAACTCTTGTTTTTTGTGCAGGATGGTATTAGAGTGGAGGGAGAGGGAACATGGTGATGTGGAAGTGGTCGTGCAAGGTGATTTAATGGCCCAACAAGCATTACGAGCATGTGGTTTGTATAATTTTTGGTGTCTTGGCAGCCTGAGGGCCAAACCAAGACTCCTCCAGATGCTAGTGGATTACTGGGATCTAGACTCTGAGACTTTTCACATTGACAGGATGTCGCTTAGTATAGAAATTTAGGAGATATACTTTATCACTCATTTATCCCGACGAGGAGAGGTGGTAAATCTCCAATCTCGTGGGCCAGGAGGTGGATTGACTATTGATGAGTACATTGCGGTGTACTGCTTTTCGGACACGAAAAAGGTTGGGAGTCAAATCCCTACAAACTCTATCCAGGTTCTAGGACTGAAGGCCATACTATTAGCATTAGGCAAGATAGTCGGATTAGCTTCACTCCAACAGGCCTCTCGACCACTGATGTTCTACGCAGTGGAGGGTATGAGACCCACAATGTATGACTAGATCACTGTGCTGTTGAGAAACATGAGATAAAAATTCAGTGACTTCAAGATGGGCAGGGTGAGAAAAATATGTTTCAGTAGAATACTGAGCACATTCTTCTTTGAGCGTGTACTAGGGCTAAGCCCTAAACTGGAAATTCCTCCACACAGAGTTCGAGATCCAGCCCAATGACGTTGGGAAAATTTTATGCACAGATTGGGTGGAGGTAGGGTGGCTAACCCCTACCCAACACACTTATTTCCATGGTGGCGGAGGCATATCATTGCCATTGATGACTATCCCTATGCAAGGATAGACTTCTGTGGAGATCCGAACATGCCCCTACCACCAGGAGTGGCAGATGGAGACATAGGTAACGAAGCCCAAACCCACTTTTTAAGTTTTTTGAATTATTAAATTTTTTGTGTTTTTTAATATATTGACTCAAAAGACATGTTTTGGTGTGATGACACATAGTGACAATCTGTCATGTGTATGTAGATGTTGGACCACGACAATTGGATGGTTTCCCTCGCCATAGATGGAGGGGAAGAGGAGATGATATCATGGGCACAGGTGCGAATCGGATGCTCCAAAGCATTCACACAAACTCCATACGCTTGACGCACAGGGTACCCATGGAACAAGTTGAGGACTTGCCTGAGGCCATGCAACACCAGGTGGTTGGTGTACCACAAGCATGGGTTCAATTATTCCAATGGCTAGCTAGAGCCATAGTGTGCTACCATGATCAGAACCCTCCTCCTCCTCCTCAGGCTTAGAGACCTGAGATTATTCATTTTTGTACGACGGTGTATTATATTTTGGTGGCTCGAAAGCCCCAATTTTGTATTATGACACTTATGTATTATGACTTCACATTTTGTATGTTAATGAAAAACTTTTATGATGATCAATTTTATTTATTTACATGTGTGCAAAAATGTATGTTTGTGATATGCTCATGGTATATGAGACAAATGCCAATCTAACACATAGTTAGCATATGAATCAGCAACTTGATTAAAAATTCTTGAAACATGAATGTATGTTATATTCTCAAATTTCTGTTCTAGTAATCTCACACGTAAGAATCTTTGTAATAATATCGGATCCATAATATGATACGAGCCATTAAGCTGTGAAACCACTAACTGCGAATCAAGATGTACCTCAAGAGAGAGAACACCATGTGAAATGGCATCACGCAATAACTCAATAACGACACTATATTCAGCAACATTGTTCGAAGAAGGCCGTAAACATACGCCTCCTGAAGACAATACTTGACCCGTAGGAGTATAAATCACCCAAGCAACCGAAGCTGAGTTTTGAGTGTGAGGGCTAGCACCATCGGTGAATCCTATGTAGACGGAAGACTCCATCGACATCTTCCATAAGAAATTGAAGGTAATCAACAAACCCGATCACCATAACAAAACCTAACTATGCAATTCAAAAAATGTACAATAATATACAAAAATCATCCTTGGCTGAAGATCATGCATAATATTTTTTAAGATAGAGCCCATTTCTAGGCTCCTCCAAGGCTGTCCCTTCATAATCCACTAGCTCATAGGCACCCTTCTCTAACACACATTTGACCATGTAAGGACCATGCCACATGGGGTTAAACTTCCTTGCCCCCAAGGGTTCTTTACCTTGATCCCACAAATGGACCAAATCACCTTCACTAAACTTCCTCGGATGGATAGACTTGTCATATTGGACCTTGACGTGGTGATTATTTACTTCTAGAGCCACTAAGGCATCTCGGCGCTGCTTATCAAGCTGCTCTAAGTGGACCAAACGTTCTTCCAATGCGAAAGTGTCTGGTAAAATATCTATAGCTAGCTTCAGCGAAGGGATTTCGCATTCAACCGGTAAGATAGAATCCGCCCCATGTACAAACTGATATGGAGAGAAACCAGTGGCAGTCTTAACCGCGGTTCTATAGGCCCACATAGCATGATATAATATGATATGCCAATTCATATTGCATTGTGCGATGGTTCATTGGAGAATGGACTTAAGTGATTTATTCACTGCTTCAACCATTCTCCTGAGGGTAATAAGAATATGAGTGCTCTTGCTTATACCCTAACTTTGAAGCCAACTCTTTCATCATTTTATTATGAAAGTGCCTACCATGTTCAGTGACAAGATCTTTCAGAATGTCGAACAGAGTAATAATTTGGTTGAAAATGAAATGCGTGGTTGTCTCACCGTCAAATTTAACCATGGGCATAGCCTCTACCCATTTCAAGAAATAATCAACAGCCACTATAATGTGATGATGCCCCCCAGCTGAAGCTAGGTTGCAATCCATAAAGTCAATCCCCCACTTGGTGAAGGGACCGATAGTGGAAATAGGATGTAACGGGGCTAGATGCAAGTGCATATTGGGTGCAAACACCTGACAAGGGTGACACTTCTTGACCACATTAACTCAATCTTTGAAGATCGACAGCCAAAAATATTCTACTCTCAATATTTTTTGGGCTATAGAAAGCCCAGGTAAATGACCACCACATGCCCCTCCGTGGTAATCATTCAGTACAACCTCAACCTCATCATGGGTTAAACAATGACACAAAATGGAATCTACCCCACGGTGGTACAAAGTGTTATCCACTATAAGGTAGTTCTTAGCTACATGACGTAATCGTCGTCACTCATCCCATGAAAGGTGAGTAGGGACCTTCAACGTTTGCAAATATACAATGATATCCCCATACCATGGGTCCAAAGTTGAGATAAGTAAAATATTCTCATCAACAAATGTATCCTCATAAACCTCTTCCTCCTCCAAATGTGGAAAATCATATATGAGCTCCGCAAAGATCAACGATTTCTTCGATTTTGCTGAAACGAATTCAAGATCGAACTCTTGCAAAATAACAATCCATTTATTGTATTTTCCCTCAATCATCCTTCTAGTGAGGACGAACTGAAATGGATTGATATGAGCTACAACCAAGGTTCGGCGAAAGAGAATGTAATGTCTCAATCTCTGAACCGCATGAACGGTGGCCAAGGCAAGCTTCTCCACATGGGAATAATGGATTTCCGCATCAATAAGGTTTTGGATCAAATAATATATGACATGCTCATGGAGATCATCATCCTCTCAAACCAAAACCATACCAACCATCTCCATGGACGCGGCCACATAAATCAAGAAATCACGGCTATAGTCAGGTGGACTAAGCATGGGGGCCGATGTTAAGGCTTGCTTAAGGCTTGCTTAAGAGCATCAAAGGACTCATGGGCTCACTCATCCCAGCAAAAAGGAGTGTCCTTATTTAAAAGACACATAAATCCTTTAGTCAAGTTGGAAAAATTATCTACGAACCTCCACAAGTAATTTTCCATGCCTTGCAAACACTGAAGATGTCTAATATTACGCGGGGGAGACAATTGAAGTATCGCCTCAACCTTTAAGGGATCGACTCTTATACCCTCCCTAGATACGATGAACCCCAGCAAGAGACCAACAGTCACACAAAAGATGCACTTATGAGGATTTAACTGAACCTGATAATGACGGCATCTTTCAAATACTAATCTCAAATGGTATGGATGACGCACTCTCAAATGAGAATGAGCAGCGAGGTCATCCAAGTACACTTCGATAATCCTTTTGAGATCATGAAAAATTAAGGTCATAGCCCGCTAAAATGTAGCTCCGGCGTTTTTAAGGCCGAAAGGCATCTTTCGATATGAAAAACTACCCCAAGGACAAATAAATGCAGTCTTATGTTGATCCTCGGGTTTGATCTGAATCTTATTATATCCATAAAGACCATCCATGAAGGAGAATACCTCGCTTCCCACACACTCATCCAAAATTTGAGCAATAAATGGTGTGTGAAAATTATCCTTAGAACAAGCACGATTTAAATCACAGAAATCGATGCATATACGGATCGCTCCCTGCTTCTTATCAACTGGAACGGGATTTGAAACCCACTCCATCAGGGGAATGGGATATATAAAACCGTATTTTAACAATTTCTCTATCTGAACCTTAATGGCGGTTGCTTTTCTAGGATTCACCGCATGCAAACGTTGTCGAACCGGCTTCGCATTCGGATAGGTCTTAATTTCATGTTGGACAATACGAGGGTCAATACCTAGCATTTCCTTGTATGAACAAGCAAAGATGTCACAAAAATATTTAAATATCTTGGTATACTCCTTAATCTCATCAGGGGAACAACTTGCCCCAATATAGACATTCTCAACTTTGCCAAGATCACGAGAAATATTGATAGGAATAGTAGGTGATAAATTCGTCGTGTTCCCATTGGCCATCTGACCAGGAGAGCTCAATGGAACCATGGGACTACCAATCTTCTCACTAAGAATCTCCATAAAGTCATCACGCTCCATACAGTTGAGTTCAGGCAGAAAATATGATTGATGATGTAATTATTCCAAAGGTGGCTCAACCCCAGACATGGCCTCAATAATGGCTTCATTCGATGGAAAAACATCGTCGAGGAAATCATGTGCGTGAGAGGACTCAACTGCCCATGCAAGCAGAACATACGGGTCCTCCTCCTCCATCCGCGAAGAGGAAGGACTAGGCTCTGCAACTTGACAAATATTTTCTTGATATGCTACCATCGTTGCAGGTAACGACACATCCATTTCGATAGGTCCAATCAAAGGACTCGGTGAAGGAAGAATCCAAGGATCTTCCATATGGGTAGTGTGAAAAGACACCGAATTCAACAAGGACGAAGCCCCAACAAAACTAGATCTGATCATAAGAATGGGTGCAGGACAGCTAAAGGTTCCCATAAGAGACGGATACATACCCACACCCACAGTCCCAGTTTCTGGCTGGGAATGATCGATAATCAGGATAGAAGTTCCCAATGATGCATTAACACTTGGATTATGGAATGACGTCTGATCAATCATAACGATATTCCCATTAAATGGAAAGCATACCACTCGAAATAGATAAGAGGCTACGGCTTGCATACTATACATCCAATTTTGGCCCAACAAAATATTGTAGTCAAGGGATGCATCAACCACCTCGACCTCGATCATGACGGTCTTCCCTCCCAATTGGACGTTAAGAGAAGGAAGAATCCCATGTGACCGAAATGATCTACCATCAAAATTTGTCAACATAGTAGCGAATTGAGACAGCTTGGGAGAACCCAAACCCTTCCAACATGACAAAGACATCATGGAAGCAACAACGCCTTCATCAATAATAGTGCATTTGACGGTTAAATTAAGACATTCTACATGAATAAAAAGAGACACATAGTAAGGCAAGCAAGGTTGTATTCCCATGATTTCAAATTTGATAACGGAAGAAGAGTTATCATCATTAACCCCAAGAACAGAAAACAAGGCTCTCCTCTACACAGGACAATTCTGAAGTACTTCAAGCGTGATCATTGCACAAGAATTTTGGCCCAAATCCTTGAAAATGAAATAGTTTTGGGTGGCTTCAACATTAGGATTGTTCCCTGAATGCTTTAGGAATCCTTTAGGAATGCGAGGTACAACTTTAGGTTATCCATAGGTTTTTTGATATGCAAAGGGCTCTCGAGTGGAGCGGGTTCCTTTCCAAGGTCCGGTTGTGACGAACCATAATCTTTCACACGAGTCACAACCTTAGTAGCGCACACCATGTTTATGCAACCATGACCATTGTAACGTCCCCGACCCTCCGACCGGTGAAGAGGACGCTACCATGGCATTAACCATCCGGGCTACCAGCCCCATGAACATGTGAATTCATGAAAATGCTGAAACAGAATGCATTGAAGTAGAACATACACAGATGAAATTATTTATCGTACACAGCGAAAGCAACATACATTCATACAAGCATTCATTCAACATGTTCAACATAATCATTAACAATAAATAGGACTGCAGAAGTAAAATAGACAAGGTTACTTATCTTATAAGAACTCGTTCCGCAACTAGCTACGTCGCTGCAATGTTCCACCCAACCATAGGCCAGCATGCTCCTTAATCTCTCAGCAACGCTGCCACCCCCAAGCTGGGCATGATTCTCCAAGGAATAAGGAACAAGCAGGATTACACATAGCCAAGGATACACAAAACACAGCCAAGACAACACAGTTGGATTTATCAGGCCATCAGCAAGACAGCCAATCCAACATGGTTAGGTTTATCAGGCAATCAAGGAGTTGGGAAAGGCTAAATGCTAAGTTGTTGAGCTCATTACAAAGCTAGGAACACCTACACCAGAACTAGCCTGACTTATAATACACCCACACACACCCAACACAAGGAATCGGTCCCTTCTCTACTACACAGTCCCTCGGGCCCTGCCTTCCCTTCCAGTTCTATTCAGGGGTTGTGGAGAAGAAATCCATCCCTCTAGCTCTATTTGTGTGGTTTCCAAACACACCAGCTTTATCAAGCAACCCAAGACTCCATCCCTACTCCCAACACAGTCCAAAGACCAACCATTGCACACATGCAATCAATCAGCCATTACAGCTTAAACAGGGAAAACGACTCCCAAGCGAATTATAACAGTCCCAAACGTATCAGTGAGCACAGCTCACAAAATGGGGAAAACAATAGTCCCAAAACGTATCAGTGAGCACAGCTCACAACATGGGGAAAACAACAGCCTGTCCTGGGCAACGAAGCCCCCAGGAAAACTTACACAGACCATAATGGGGAAGAGAAAATACAGACTCCCAACCTGTGCGTGAGGAAAATTTGCACCAGATGCCAAAATACAGAGGGGAAACACACCAGATTTTGCTCTGCGGAAGAACGTGAATGACAACTGATAAGCAGCTCCCTTCCTGGCTGCGTGAAATCAGACAGAATAGATTCCTGTGCATGAAAATGAACAGAATCCTGTCCCCAAAATGTAAAGAAGACCACAACAAACACAATGTAAGGGAGACCCAAGAAACACAATGAATCTTGAGGAGAATAGCGGAAACCATAACTCACGTGAAGAACAACGGTCCCAATATCAACATTGAAATGATGGGAAAATTACACGGCCATACCAGTCTGTAAGGAGATCATACAGCCGAAAACATGAATGGCCCTTCACCAGGAAATCTTGGATGAAAGAGCACGACTCCCAGCTCGCTGCATGAGTCGAAACCAAGAAAAATCCTGTGCGTGAGAATGAACAAGACTTCCCCTCCTGCATGAGGATGAACAGACAATGGCGAGTCGCTAGTGGGGAGTGCATGAGTGTTTCAGCACCATTGTGGAGAGAGTGGAGAACTGCTGAAGTGATGGTGGTGGTTTTTTCTTGCCATCGTGAGATCAACCCGTTGGTGGAGTGTGCATGTGGGCAAGGACTGACAGTCCTGCCACACTCCACTCCCAACCATAACTCCCCCAACTAACAGCAACAGTTTTTTTTAATGGTGGTGGTTGGACAAAACAAAGAAAGATCAAAACAAGGTGGTGACACATGGATTTTCTCTCATGGCTCAAGGTTTGACAATTCCCCCCACCCTTATCCTTGTGAAAATAATGCCCCTTCTCAATTTAGTTGCCACAAACATATCTGGTTGAGTTATTTAATTAAAGGTGCATATTTACATGATGGCAAACTTAATATATGTTGCATGCCCCGATATACCATCAGTGACAATTTTAAATCCGAAACATAGCATAACCAATCGATGGTGGGGCCCTGGCTTTTAGCTCCGCACCATGATTATTTACAATATATACATCATATACATCTAATGCAATGGGGTCAAAACCGGGGTGTTACAACCATTATTGGCTTCTAGCATATTTTGATCACCACCCGATGCACAATGCAGATCAATGGTCCTCGAGTTCATATTTTGATTGTTGGGTAAAGGATTAGCTATCACAGCTAGGCCCTGTGCTATGAACCTTGAGGCATCTTCCATATGAGGGAACAAGTGAGTGAGGTGGTCCTCCTTACATAACTTGCAAGGAAACTTTACCTTACTTTTAGTCTTCGTGTCCCCCCCAGCATTACGAGTGTTCTTGTCATTATAATTATCATTTTTGTTCTTATTCCCACCCTTACGATTATTTTTCCCTTTTTTCTTATTCCTTCTAGGCTGATGGTTTCCCTTTTGGTCCGACGATTGCACGAAAAGTACACTTGCCATTTGGGTTGGTTGAGATGAAGCCGTGGCTTGTCCTGACGCAGATTGATTAATTGACAATTGGCTCACTTGTTTCACAACTGAATCCATAGGTTTGGTACTTATACATCCCACAATGCCATCGGCATGTGGCCTAGGCTTGATATTGGGATCAAAACTAGTTCGTGGAGCATTATGTATAATCTCATACAAAAGTCTGGATTGAGCATAGATCAAATCCAACTCTTGTGCCCTAAATATTTCTTGTTCCTCGTTCTGGACTCCAGATGTAGAAACATCCTTCGCAAGGTAAGGTAACAACGAATTGAGGAACCACTCAAGGAGAAATTATGGTGGTATAAAGGCTTTAATCAACTGCTTTCGTCTACGCCACTCTTGAATATGATCCGAGATATGTGTGGCTTTGTCTTGTCGAAATGTTGACAAGAGTTCAGTACCAACGTCGTAATGTACGGGTAGCTGAAAGTGATTGAGGAAAGTCATGGCAAGGTCATCAAATAAAACGTATGCCCCACTTGGTAACTCTATATACCATTTCCCTGCAGGCCCAATGAGGGTGCGTTGAGATAGACTCAAACGGATTGAATCCTTATGTAAGGAATTGGAAGAGCACCAAAGGTGAAAAGTAGTGACATGCTCACTAGGATCTCTCCAACTTTGCCCTTGAACATGGGAATTTCCGAAGGAATCTTGTTAGGGACGGTCGGCCAGGCCAAGTCATGAGATACTAGATCATTCATAAGTCTCAATAAGTTAGGTAAGTTCATTGTTGCGAGGAAAGGGAGCCTAGGTTGAGCCGGTCTATGCCATGCTCCCTAATAGTTCTATTTCATGTAAGGTTGATTACTATAAATACCATGTCCTTAGTTATAATAACTTCCTCCCATTTGACCCGTATAGGGATGCATGGAAGCATTGTGATGTGGGGTACTTTGATTATGCGGTGCTACAAAGCCATAATTGGAAGAGTAAGCAGTTTGTTGATACCCACACCCATAGGGTTGATATTTCTGTCCATACTGTAGTCCATAAAACTATCCATGAGAAGCTCCATAAGGCGTCCCATGGGATGTCCCATGAGAATGTCCATATTTAGGGATATGGGAAACTCCTTGAGATGGACCATAAGATGATCCAGAAACAAGGATATGATCTCCCGACACAATAGGAGGTACTTGACTCTGAGATGCTACTATGCGAGCAATCGCAGTACGAACATGGCTAGTAGCGATATTTCGGCCCAAAGGACCATGTGAATGAGGGGGAGGAAGAGTTGTCAGAAATGCATTCGAAGGAGTAGGGTTCAAGGATGAGGGGACATGTGAAGGGATGTAAGTGGTGTTCCCAATGGTCACTCGTTTTGGTTCTGGTATCCGTATATGATTACTAACACTAGGTCTAGGATGGGCATGTGAGGTTGCTTCCACCGTACCACTGGGATGGAAGGTGCAATAAGACTAGTGCTCCCAATTATCTCTACATGGAAAGGAATAGGAGTCCCCTCAGGCGTAGTGCTAGGTTCAACTTCTAACTCAACATGATGTGTCGGATCGGGTGCAGGGATATCAGACATGCCATAACGAACATGACTATTGCTTGTGGGTTCATAGTGAGTCTCGTCGCCTGGTAACCAATATCGGCGGCCTATGAATGAGGGACCATAACCAGAATGTGAAGGTATTTTCAGTTAAGGGTCATATACGGGAGTAGGATCTTCCTCCCCAACATCATGAGGTGGAGAGGACATCTCTGGAACATCATCCTCGTGATCTCCCATAGTGTGTGAATCAAAATGAGAAGTAATCTGCCCGGACTATCTGTTTCTCTCTCCCAAAGGAGGAGGAGACGTGGAAGGAAAAAGTCCTGCTAAACGAAGAGAACGACGAGGTGCTGCACCCAAATCTACAATGACTCAAAAAATAAAAATACTCAATCTAATTACGCAAACCCTAGGAAAACTAGCATTCACAGAGCACACACCTATAAAATGTAAAGCCAAATCACAAGCAAACAAGGGTAGGATATGTGAGCTCCCAAATGAAGAAGGTATGTATTGCCTAGGAGAGTCTTGAGACTCCCATACACAACAAGAGGAGGTTCATAACCAATTATAGTGGCCCTCAACTTCAACGCATATAGCGACTGTGTTGTCCGACCCCTACCTGGCTAGGACACCCACAGAATAACCTCTGCTAAGTACCCCCTCGATAACCTAGGTAAGGAAACTAAGGTCACTTCAATATAATCAATGCTTAGACAGACAGTCGCAGGTGGGATTGACCGTATGGGCAGGGTAGCAAAGCCTGAATCTCTCGAAAGAGCCCCCAGATATGAATACAATCCTGGAAATATCTCCGGTGCTACTCATTTACAACCAGGCGTCATCCCAATCATAACCGCTCACACTGCCTCATGCTTAACTCCCTTGTAAGAGGAGGATCCTGAGAAACACTAATTATATAAAGGATTTTCACACTCTCACCTAGACAGACACATAAATGTTTCATTTAGTGGTCTTGGAGAATTTACTCACAATCAACTATTCCCAGACCCTAAAACCTAATCTTGTTGGTGCACCCTATAAAAGAAAAGAGTGTAATTCATTTTATTATACGTTGATTTTAATTGGCTTATTACTCAAAAGGGCAAATGGTCGTGCAACTAATGATGCTATGACGCAACAAGAAGTAAAATGCACACCTAACAATCAATGCAAATGCACTGTGTCAAATGAAAAACGGGGTATGCTACTACTTGAAGTGCAAAATTTTCCTTCAAATAAATATGCAATCATTCCTATATGAAAATCTGAATAATACTCTCCAAGAAAACCTAATGCAAGTACCATGCAAATGCAAAATGCAAATAATGCATCATGATGCAAAAAGCAAATGTTTTTTGTATTTTTTGAATTAAATGAGATAAAAAGCAAAAGTATGACTCTACAACCCCCAAACTCTGCAAGCACTACCAGACAGCACCCAAGCAAAGCACCAAGGTAAAAGAGACCTAATGCACTAATCCCAAAACAAAAAATAGAAAATGAAATGACAAGAACATTTTCAAAAAATTTAAACTAAAAACGTCTCTGGTCAGAAACAGAGGTGTATACAAACTCCATAAGCATCCAAGAAGACTCAGCAATCATCCAAACTCACCTAGCAACATTTAATATTCCCAAAAAATGAAAAAATCAGGGCATACGTGACTATTTGTAGAAAATCCGCGTATATACGTAGCTATTCTAGGAAAACCCACGTGTACACGCGACTGTGAAGGAAAAACCCACGTATAGGAAGAAAAAGAGATAAAAAAGAAGGAAAACAGACAAGCTGAGACAAAATTTACGCCTATCAGACACTACTAGGAAAACATGTCCCTAGACCCGACTCAGAAACAAATAAATTAGAGCAATTCAAGAACATTGAATGTCGACAAAACCCCCAAAGGAAATGACTAGGAACTCCCCAGTATGGTCTCCAATTCTGTTACGAAGAAAACTTCCTATTGCTTGGGGTGTACCACAACAGGAAAAGTAACCGCAGAAATCAATCCCTTCCCAATATGCAAGAGAAATAAAACATCTAACACTAAAATATCTTGAAACATACCTTATTCTGTATGGTTCATGTAGATCCCCGTTGAGCTTTTCCAATCCCGCTTGTGTTAACAATTTGCTCTCTCAACAATCAGAAAACAAGACAAGCATGCTATATAATGGTGTTAGAGCTACTCTAGCATATATAATCAATAATGTATAAGCAATTAACAGCATCCATGGATTCAATATTCATTTAAATGCACAACATTGGACAAGAAAAGATATTTCTATTAATATAAATCAGAGATTACATGAATGACAACCTCTGTCGGCACGTCTACAAACCGTAGAAACTGAGTCCTCCACTTGGGCCTCCACCACCTCAATCCTCCATCTCTCGATACCAAGCTCCCAAGCAAGGGAAATCCTGGGAAGAACACCAAGTGCTCCAAGGGACAAAGGGATGCAGACTCAAGTATAAGCAAGCTACGACAACAATGGACTATAGTTTTCTTGCTCTTCAATTCCTCCCCTTCAATGTATCCAAAGGGTTCCTTATATAGTGCTTCAATGGGGTAATGGAAGTTCAAATCCAAGCGATCTCAAGGCATATGCAAGGCCAAGAGACAAGTGACTCAGATCCACATCAAGGAAAACTCCAAAATATTTGGCCTTTTGCACACATCCTGATGTACACGGGTTTTAAGGGTTATATCCGTGTATATACGCGAGAATGGGTTTAAAAGTCATGTATAGAAAATAACATGTGTTTTTAGGGATGATCTTGGAAACATCAAAGGTACAAAAATGGTCCATGGGGTCCAAAGAGTTTGCAGAGGGACAGGGAATGCCATAAATGTGTGGTCTACCATGTGTGGTAAAATCAGCTGTAACACCAAGTGATCTCGGCTATAACACCAAGTGATCATAAGGTGGCACAACCCACATGCAAATAATATAACACATACCCAACAAGTTCTCCCAAGGTTAATGGGCAAGTGAACATTACTTTCTATTAGATTCTCATAATAGAAGGGTTTATTCTAGAGCATCTCTAATCTATTGTCTTATGTTTGGTTAGTTTGAACTATGATTTCTAGTTTCTTGCATCATAAATCTTTGTATATCATGTACTTATTTTAATATTAAGGATTAAGAGCACTACAATTGACCAACCCCAAATATTATAATAGATATATGATATTTTATGAGTCTTGTTGATTATCATAGAAGATTCATTGAAGTATTTCAAGGTGGCACACCCAATTACCTATTTCCAAAATAAGGGGATAAAATTTGAATGCACATAATAATGTGAAGAAAACTTCCAGTTGTTGAAGAAGCTTCTTACTAGTGCTCCAATTTTGAAAATTCCAATCTTAGAAAAAGATTTTCTGATATGTATAGATGCATAAGGAATAGGTGGACTTATTGTGAAAGACAATGGTGTGGTGTGTTATGAATCAATAAAATTGAAAGACCATGGAAAGTATTATGTTACCCATTATTAGAGCTTGTTGTAATAGTGCACACTTTGAAAATATTATCTTAGCACTAATCATTATGGGAATATTCCTAATTCTATAGATTCGAGAAGAATAACCATGGGTGAGATTTGTAAAATTCTATATCTTTGATACACAACGTATCAGAAAATTATTTCCACAACAACGAAGAAATACAATGGGTCCATTATATAATTTTCCAACTCTAGAATGGATATGAGAAGTTTAGCCATGGGTTTAATTATCGATTTACCAACTTTTCAGGGAAGCATGACTGTGCAAAAAAAATTTATAAGGAAGCGTGTTTTATTCCTATTAAATCCGCTTACAAGTCTAATGGGATAGAAAATATTATTATTAAGGAACTATTTAGATGACACATTACCCAAAGAAATTGTATCTGACAAAGACACAAACTTTTGGGAAAGTCATTTTGTATATTTGGGTTCACAGCTAAATCTTAGCACTACCTACTCTCCACAAATAAATGGGAAAATTGAAAGGGAAATCAAGTGATTGAGTACATGCTTCACATGTATGTGATGGATAAACCATACAAGTGGTAGGATTATCTATATTTAGTATAGTTTTCATATAATAATGGGAATCAAGTGTCATTAAATATGATTCTATTTAAAGTTTTACATGGAAAATGATGCATGACAGTAGTGAGTTGGGATAATCTAATGAACAAAATTGTAATTGGAAAAAATGCTCAAGGAAATGGAGCAAGAGGTTGCAACAATTAGGCATAATTTGAAAGCAACCCAAGGAATATATATATATATATATATATATATATATATATATATATATATATATAGAGAGAGAGAGAGAGAGAGAGAGAGAGAGAGAGAGAGAGCAAGCATGGAAGTTCAAGTTGGGGATCATGTTTACCTCCAAGTGAGGGCAAGGAGGAGTTCCTTGAATCTTGGAAGTTGTGCCAAGTTGTCACCAAGATATCGTGGTCCCTTTGAATTTTTTGAGAGGATAAGGCTAGTTGCATATAGAACTACATTGCCTACTAAATCTAAAGTTTATAATGTTTTCCATGTTTCTTTACTTAAGGAATATGTAAATGATATTATTCATGTGATGGATTGGAATGTGATTCAAGTGGAACCATATTCTACTCAATAATTATAAGGTACAATAGATGTTGTATAAGGATTTATTTCATCTCACTAAGGTGTAATATAAAAAAAGTTATTCTTCTTTCATTGGACCGTATATGGATCTCCTACAACCATGATTTTATTGACATGAAATACTTCATCAATATTTCATATGCTCTGTGTGTGTGTGTGTGTGTGTGTACAGAGAGAGAGAGAGAGTATATATATATATATATATATATATATATATAGAGAGAGAGAGAGAATATATATATATATATATAGAGAGAGAGAGAGAGAGAGAATATATATATATATATATATATAGAGAGAGAGAGAGAGAGAGATCCCAGTGGGCTATCTCACGTGGTTGAGTGTTGTAAGTTGTGAGCAGAAGGTTTCGGGATCAAATCTTCGAGTGGCTATACATTTTTATATAAGGGCCTCACTTGATGTCCTCATCGGGTTAGCTCCGTAATCACACCAAACGAGGTGTGGCCCCTTTGGGTGCCCCCCCCTGATTTCTTCTCATGGATGTTGCAGTCTTGCTAGGGGGTTTGTGAACCTGACACACACACACACACCACAATACTTTCCTGTAGACCGTACCTTCTTGGTCCTAATACATAACACATGCAAATAATAATGTACATGAATTCTTTATAAAATAATAAAGTTATGAACAAGCAAATGAATGCAAATGGGTTCATTAGGCATTATAGTCATGTTGTGATACCATATTTAATTCCCTCCTAAACACTAAGACAACTAAGAAAAAATATTCTACAAAATGAATTTATTTCCTTTTCTAAACACTAAATAATTAAGTGTATGTGTGAATGTGTAATCACATAATATGAATCATCTTAAGGAATTCTACTTAATTCTTCCAACCAAATGTTATAAAACATGACTACTTTAGCTTACAATATCCCAACATACTAGAGATAATCATTCCAATATTTGAATTTAAAATTATATAATGATAACACTTGTGTTTCCTCGTGTCAAAGTCGATTGACTTGACAAAATAATGTTACCCATTATAGGAAATACATAATAAAATTCTTACTTCTTTCTGGATTCACATTATTAAAAATCTACAATCAATCTTCAACAAACTACTAGGATTTACAGTGAAGATCTAAAATCAAATGATATATCAAAATCTTGTGGTGGCCACTCTCCCTATCATTATACATATTTTTTACTTATTCATCTTACATGGGTTCGACTCGCATCAATAAGGTGTTATCTAAATTCATATCAAATGAAACAATCCATATTCTATAATTTCTTCCTTTCAACTATCTAATACAATAATTTGATCTCAACAATCGTTCCTACATAAATGATTTCAAATTCATATTATATTTTGTATAATTGTTTGAACATACAATAATGCATTATATTCTCACTAATATGAGGGTTTAACAATGACGGTATTCCTATGAATCCAACTCTACGTAATCTAGTTAACTAAATAGTAATAAATAAATAAAATTAACTAAACAAAGACAGCTATTCCAGATTAAGTTGTTTGCCCAAAGTTGGAAATCAAGAAAATTGTTTCAACTCATACAATAGAGATAAACCAATCAAAGAAAGATCATAAAAACACAATTCAATAGAACATTTTCTTATTACCTTATTAAAATAATTGAAACGTCATTCTTAAAAACCTCTTACACTCACTAGGATTTTAACCAAATCAAATCCTTCTCAATATAAACATAAAAGTCCACCATCAAATATAATAAAGGGTTTTTCTTAATGATTCTACTATAACTAAGTATCTCTTATACGCATTCTTACTTATCTTTGCAACCCAAATATAATAGATCATATCCTTCTCAATATAGACATGAAAGTTTACCCAAAAATAAGAAAGGGTTTTCATTAATGATTTCACTATAAATAAGTGTATCCTTTATACATTCTTACTCATATGTACAACCCAAATATATTATAGCTACAAGAAATAGTACCTAAAAAAAATCTCGTTTTAAAATATAAACAAGTCCATAAGTCCAAAATTACATTAACAAATCTCATTTCCAAAAATCAAATCTCATTTCAAACTATGAACAAGTCTATATGTCCAAAATTACATTAACAAATCTCATTTCCAAATCATGAACAAGTCTATAAGTACAAAATTACAATAGAAAAGTTTCAATCCAACTCAAAAGGTAAAACCCCTTTTCCAAAATCCTAGAGAAATGTTTCACAAAATGTAGTAAAAGGGATCAATTTTTATGCTGAAAATGACCACTCCATAATGGGTATCCTTAAAGAAAATTACGATATCTTGAGCACAAATGTGGGCTCACTACTGATCTTTTTGTGCCTCTATTTGAGTACGAAAAACCAACAATTATTTTTCCTAAAAATTTCACTAACACTCTTATCTTATGGGTATTTTTTACAAAGATTTATCAAAATCCAAGGCTTGATTGAAGGTTTTAAACAAGTATTTTAACACTCTAAAAACATTGTATATCTCTATACTCGAAATAAATTAGACCTCTACATGGAGGGCTTGATCACGGGAGGATCTGATGATCCCCATCTGGACAGGCTTATCATGTTCACTTGTAAGGGACTCAATGAAGGCATTGAGTGAAGGAATCTTCCATCCAGGGGTTGTGAGCTTCCCCGCACGAAATGTAGAGACAAACACCGAATAATCAGCTCCAAGTTTGGAGAGTATGGCGAGGATGAGCTGATCATCATCCTTCTCCACCTTACACTGCTTCAACAGTAAGACAATGTTCTTGAACTTTGTGAAAAAATCATTTAAGGTCTCGAAATTGGAAGGATGGAGAGACATCAACTCATTTTCAAGCTGGTATACTCTCAAATCATCATGTTTTCCATATAGGGTTTCCAATTTGTCCCAATTTTCCTTTGGAGTCTTCAATCCGAAGATATGGAGAAGAAGATCCCGGGAAATAGAGAGGCACAAGAATCCGAATGCTTCATATTTATTGTTCAAGAATCTAGCTTTGTCTATCACATGAGTAGGATCTTCTTCAGTATCCATAGTGACCTAGTAGAGTCCTATGGCACATAGCTGTATCTCCATATCTCCTTTCCATGAATGGAAATTGAACAGAGTCAAGAGTTCGATGGAAGAAGCCATCTCAAACTACTGGAGCGAATGCTTTCACCTGTTAAAACCTGCAAATCACAACAAAAGGGGCATCGTAAGGTCAGACAACCTGCACATTTTAGGCTTTCATCACACCCAGCATAGCTGATCAAGCAAGCTTGACCAACAATTCCTTAACTTGGGGTATTAAGTGGTAAGCCTTGGATTCTGGTGCAGTGCTGGATTTTTGAGCTTTTGCTCAATTTTTCATGCAAGATTTGTCAAAAACCTTGTTTTTGAGAGATCTGAGCTTCATCCCACCATGAGCTCTAATACCTTATTAATTTTTCACAGTGGTCTAGGGACTGAAAACACAGTCTCACAAAGAATTCATACAATTAAGAATAAAATTGGCAAAATGGTGTTGCAATAGAAGTAGCGGTTCTGTATAATCAATGAATAATGAATAATACAATACAATGGTCATGCAAGATGCATGAATTCCAAGACAATTCGAATTCCCAAGGAGGTCATTAAAATTGAATGAATGGGTGTAGCTTAACCGACTGTAAGCCACAGTAAACACACTAGTTAACCAACTGATCAAGTCCTGATTGACTCAACTGAGTCCTAACTGAAGTCGGAGTGCAATGGATGACTGAGTCTAACTGAAAGTATCTCAGATACATGTCACTGCATGCCAACCAACAAGTGGTAACACATCATTAACTCCAATGAACCCTGATGAGGTTAACTGAAGTCAAACTAGCCATCAGAGGTGGTTGGAGGCACCCCTATTGACTCTAGTTCATTAATGTTAGATTTTTATCATTTAAGCTACCATTATGTTAGGATCTTTAACTGAGAGAAAAACAAGCACATCAATCAAACATAAGAGACAATGAACACAATGTTTTTCCTCAGGGAAACCATAAAGGATAAAACCCCTCAAAAACCCTGAAAATTCCTCAGAGATAGAATCAGCACCAAAAGCAAAACCCCAAAAATAGTAAGATGATCTCCCGACAACAGTAGTCTCTCTCTCTCTCTTGTCCCAACAACTTCTTCTCTCTCAGTTATGCGCTACAACTGAGTGTGAGTGAATGTGTGATAAATAGAGAGGCTCGCTTTCTATTTATACTAATTTCTGACTTGACAATAACTCACTAGGGCTGACTTCTCTAGGAGAGTCTAATAAACCTAGGGCCCCACAACTGCGGGGACTTTAACCCTTGATCAATAGGAGGGTTACCCACAATGACTTGACATGAATTTTTCATATTATAGAAACTTCCGATCGAAACATCGGGGCTTGACATGCCTCAATTACATTACAACTACTTCCCGAAATAAACATCGGGGTACAATACATAAGATATACAAGTGAATACATTCTGAAGTTACAATTACATCAACACTCCCTCTTAACTAGGAAGGTATTCTCTCGACACAATTTATCAGCACAAGTCTTATTCTCTATATCATTTGGATCATCATCGAGTCCTCGTCATCTTCATCTGGATCTAGATCATCACTGCTGGATCAACATCACTAGATTTGGATCATTACTCAATATGGATCATCACTGCTGGATCAACATCACTAGATCTGGATCATCACTACTGTAACACCCCGGTTTTGACCCTGTTTGCATGATGTATATATAATGTAATTAATCGTGGTGAGGAGCTAAAGGCAAAAATCCCCACCATCAATTTGGTTGTGAATGTTTCGGCAATAGGAGTAGTTACCGATGGTAAGTCGTGCTATCCGGCACCGTATGGTTGGGCATCATGTAAACACGCACATAAATTAGAAATAAACCACAACTAGCTACGACAGTGCAACGTTGAAATGAAAAGGGGCATGATTCGAAAGGATAAGGGGTGGGCGATGTCAACCTTGGTCTATGGGGGAAAAACCCATGTGTTGCCACCTTGTTTAATTTGACATCTTCCTTGTTTCATTCAACCTCTTGAATGTTTTGTTGAGTTAGTTGGGGCAGTTATTGCTGAGTGGTGGTGGGTGTGGCAGGACTGTCCATCCTTGCCCACGTGCCCACTACACCAGCAGTTGCTCCTCTTCACCATCGCGTGGGGCAGAAGAAATGGTCGCTCCACTCTCCCATTCCTCCATTCTGTCTGTTCGTCCTCACGCAGGAGCGAAAGTTGCTCATGCTCATGCACAGGATTCTCCTGGATTTACTCACACAGCCTTTCCTCTACGGATTTGTGGATGGTGTGGTTGTATGTTTTCCCCACCGGATGATTTGTGGGCTCTACGCTGTTGTGACTCATGCAGCAAGATGGGAGCTGTTTGGTCACTGTCACCCACGATTTTCCTGTGGAGGGCCATTTTCACGCTCAGGAACTATGTGTAAGTTTCCTTTCTGATTTGTGGCTGTGCATATGATTTCCTCTATGTTTTGCGGTTTGGTGCAAGTGCTCCCACGCACAGACTGGTTGAGGTTGTTTTCCCACATTGTGAGTCGTGCTCACTGATTATGTTTGGGACTGTTGTCTTCCCCGTGTTTTGTTGGGCTGTTGTTGCACCCTGGTTTTGGGTTGCTGTTGAGTTGTTTTGGCCACAAAAGGGCCAAGAACAAATATGAGTTTCCTTGTGGGATTGAGCTGTGTTTTTCCTTTGTTTGGGACTGTCACCTAGTTGTCTTTGCCTTTTTCACAGTGCTGTGAAGGGATTGTGTTGCTGCAGTATGCAGTGGTTGGTCTTCGGACTGTTGTGAGTGGGATTAGAGGCTGGGTATGCATGAGAAGTTGGTGTTGAGGCCACCAGCTTGGCATTTAGCCTATCCTAGCTCCATGATGGCCTAATAAACCCAACAGAGTTGGCTTGGCTATGCTTTGTGTCTCCTTGGCTATGTGTAATCCTGCATTGTCCCTTATTCCTTGAGGAATCATGCCCAGCTCAGGGGTGGCAGTGTTGCTGAGATATTGATGAGCACGCTGGCCTATGGTTGGGTGGAACATTGCAGTGACGTATCTATTTGCGGGGTGAATCCTTCATCAAAGATAAGTATTGCTATTTCATCTCTACAATTTTATCTATTGTTTTATGAATTATGATGAACATGTGGATGCTGGAAATGTATGTTTGTTTGCTTCCGCTGTATGTTGATGGATTGTGCATCTTGTATGATGGAATGCACCCTTGTATGCATTATGTTAAGTTTTTAATTTCAGCATATAATCCTTGTTCGTGTTCATGGGGTTGTTAGAACGTTTGTTTTAATGTTCGTCACGTCCTCTTCGCCGATATGAGGGTCGGGGACGTGACAGAGTGGTATCAGAGCTCATGTTGCAGCATGAGCCTGAATGGACCACCAAGGTGCAGTGATAGAAGTAGAATTACCTTCTGCCCAGCAGAGATCAGAATTGAATGACTAGAAAAAAATTCAAGTTCAAAAATTTATTCTAAGTTTTGGGCAGTCGGGACACTAGCGGGAAAGACTTCCGCTATGGCGGAAGAGTTAGCAGAATTGACTTTCGATGTAGTGGAAGCTCTAGGAGAAGGCATGCCTACAAGAATAGTTGGAAGGAAAATCGCCTAAGTGTTCGAAGCTCTTCAGAAGAATTTAGCTGTTCGGGCACCCGCCGTTGCGGATGGAGAAACGACTGGGCATCCAATGATAAAGGCCTCCGACCGCCGACGCCATGAAGAAAGTTCAAAAATTTCCTAAGTACAAAAATTGTCGGCCATTGGAAGCGGAAAGTTATTCAAGCATCCGCCATTGCAGAAGACAAAGGCACTAGTCTTCCGATGTGGAAAGACTGCCGATGCTAGAAAGTTAAAATTTTTCTAAGTAAACAGCCGCCGATCGGAAGAGGTTAGTGTTTGGCGTGCCACCGTTGCGGAAGCCAAAGTCACTAGGCTTCCGATGTAAAAATATTGCCAATTCTGATTGGGCTATGCCACAGTAGATTTGGCCACCGATCAGAGGAAGATTGAAGATGTTGGGCCGCCATTGCGGCTGTTGATGAAACTTCTTCGCCAACGTAAAGGAAGAAATAGAGCCGATCTAGCAGTGAAGAAGAAGGCGAAGAGGGAAAAATTTGAAAATTTTTCTAAGTCTGGGAACCAATCGGCTATCGGAAGGAGAAGTTGTTCGTGCGCCCGCTGTTGCGGAAGCCAAAGGCACTAGACTTCCGATGTGAAAAGTCTGCCGATGCCGATCAGGTTGTGCCGCCGATTGGAAGGAGAAAGAAGATCGCGTTCCGTAGTTACGGCTGCAGAAGGAACTAAGTAGCCGACATAAAGAAGAGATGGAGCCGCTCAAGTGGCGAAGAGGGAAAAATTTCAGGGAAAATTTCAAAAATTTTCTAAGTGTTGTGGTCATCGGAAGATTTTAGCTGTTTGAGCAGCCGATACGTCGGCTCAACTAGTGGTTTGGACTTCTGATGCCGTCGATGGAAGAAAGAGGAAAGACGAAGTTTCGAAAATTGTCTAAGTATGGAGACCGTTGAAAAAATTTAGACTTTTAAGTTGCCAATGAATCGAAAGAAAATAGAAGATAAAGTTGTCGATGCAACGGAAGAAGAAAAGAAGGAAGTTTCGGAGGAAATTAGTGGAAGTCGAAGCCACAGTTTCGAAAGAGATCTTCCAAAGATCGCTGAAACGTATGAAGAGGATAGTTGTTTGAGCGTCCGATGTGGCGACAAGAAGAAGAAGAAAAATTTGAAATTTTTCTAAGTATGGAAGAAGATCGGAAAACTCTAGAAGATCGGACCGCCGACATGTCGGAAAACTTTAGAGGATCCGATTGCCGATATGATAGAGCCTAGTTGTTCCAATTTCTGATGAACAGTGGAGAAGCTAGTAGTTTGGGGATCCGAAACAGTGGAAGGAGTAGCTGTTTTGATAGCCGATACGTCGGAGGATTAGTGGGAGTGACAGCCAATTCTGCAGAAGAAAATTTTGAGTTTTTCAAATGGGATTTTTCCAGCAGATTTCGACTATTTCAGTGGGGTTTCAGCTGTCTTTCAGTGGAGTTTACAGGTGGCTGAAGTTGGCACCCAGTCCAAAATGCAGTGGTGTGTAAAAATGCAAATATTTGGTGAAAGTCTTCATTCTTAGAAGTGGTGTGGTTTTCACACCCGAGGTCAGAATGAAGCATGTGGATGGGCATTGGAAAGCTTATCCAGTAAGGAACAAGGGTAAGTCACCCGAATCTGAGCATGGAGTAGCAAAGTGCTAATGACGGCCACTGCTATCAAATGGAAAAATCTGGGAAGTTCCATGCCCAGAGGTAGCAAGGACTATGAAGCCAACCAGTTGTTGTATGGAAGAGGAATTCCATGCAAGGGTGAGGGAATTGAAAAGGGAAGTTTTCCTTAAAACCCTATCTCGCTGATTTTAACTACATTTCCTTACTTTTATGCTTGAAATGTATAAGGATATGTTTTGTATGAACCACTAATGATAATCATTGCTTTGATGTTGGCATTAGTGGAAAAAACAACGATGACATGGACCTAGCTGAATATGTTGTTGATGCTGATAAGTGTGACTAGCAACCCTTGGAGGAGGGGATAAGGCAACAAGTCCATTAAAAAAGTTGGTGAGCAAGTTTTGCAATCTCCTGCAAGGACCAACCAAATTGGTCATGTCAAGGGTGTAAGTAGAAGCCATGTAGGTAAGAGTTTGATTTTGACAAATTCCAAGAATTGGTAAAGGTAAGAGACCTCGTGCCATGTGGATATTTGAATATAGAAAGGTGTCATGCCTATATATGTTGATTGAGCTTAGTAGCCCAAGGAAAGTAAGTACAGGTGCAAATGTTGTGATGCATTGCCTGAATGCATTGAGATGAGTGCATGTGATATTATGAATGAACTAATGACTGAAATGATGAATTGATGACAATTCAGGAACCATTTCAAAGGTTGTCATGAATGCAGGATAGTCACAATTGATTGACTACTAGAAATGCTCTATGGAAGAGCAAGGTGGTACAAATGATACGCTTGTGAATTAAGGAGTATCTAAACATTTCATTTAATTGCATGAATGATGTGACTATGCCTTGCAAATGTTAGTATGATGATGATTGCGTGAAGCAAATGAGTTTTGGTATACATTGATGTGACTAACAGCTAGAAGTATTTGAATTTTATAAGTTCTGAAAATGCTTCAGTGATGGTTGTAGCAATGAAAAGGTTATATGCATCCAGACTTACCAAGTGTTTGGTTGATTGAAGCTCGTGTTTCAGGTAGATTATTTTGAGCATGGCAATGAGAGGTAAGAACCTGACCAATGCCAAAATATACCTTATGAGAAGAGTCTCATGGTTGTAAAAATAGTTGGTATGCATAATAGGTTGTTAAATTTGAAATTGTGAATTTTGGATTTAAGAAATTGCTAACAACCACTAGTCACTATTGGCTTGTATAAGATTGTGTTTGGTTGATTGAAGCTCAGGTTTCAGGTAGATTATTTTGATCATGGCAGTGAGAGGTAAGACCCTGACCAATGCTAGAATCTACCATGTGAAAGAGCCAGACTTTGTGAGAATAGTCCGCATGCATAATGGGTTATTAAATTTGAATTGTGAATTTCGGATTTAAGAAATTGCTGACGACTACTAATCACTGTTGGCTTGTATAAGATTGTTTCAGGAGGACGCATGGTAAGTGTGTATTCATGTTATGTTAGTAAGAATAAAATTATAATGGGAATAGTAGTGCTGCTTACAAGAGACCCACAATTAAGCAAATCAATTTCTGTAGTAAACAGAGTTGCAAATTCCTATTGAATTTGATTACTAATGCCATTGTTTGGTTATGGAACAATCAATTTGGATTGTACTATCAGATGATGATTGACTGTTTGGCTATTTGATGAATGTGCCAGGAGTACACATTGCAGGAAGATCATGTGTGATGGCCTACAAGAGCCAAACTTCATGGGAAGGTTTTCCCTTGGAAATGGGTTTCGGGTGAAACACCATTGGACATTTTGGAAATGTCTCATTTGCACTGCATGTTTGGTAGTAACATGAGTGAGATGGTATAAATTATGTCGGTAAGACATGTGTGGATATGAAAAGTAAAAAGGAGTTGGGATAGCAAACTGAGGGACTGTTAACTCAGGGAAGGAGCCCCCATTCCTCCTTAACAAAGGCATACTGCGTCGGCAAATGGATAAGTGTTCTGTGACCCTTGCTAAGAATATCCATGTTTAATCGTTATTAAAATTCCATATACAGAACATGTTTTGATTTTATTTCCATGATGACCAACTGCTTGAGTATGAATAGGGCCTACATGGCACACACCGGAGAAGAGTGCACACTTTTCCGATGTTGAGTCATGAAAGGGTTTTCAATATTGATTACACTCTAGGGAGTGGACGTCACACTCCTGGTGTCTCAATATTTGATAGTGAATGATATGAAATATGACTACCATTTTAGAGCAATAACGCTAATGAGTTGCTTATATTGCTTGTGTTAGCAGGTAAAAGGTAAAAGGTAAAAGGTTGTTGTGAGGGGTTGTGGAGTAAGGGTTATTGTTGGTATAAGTGTATGTGTTATTGTTCATGGCCTGATAAACCCAACTGTGTTGGCTTGGTTGATTGGTTGTTGATATAAGTGCATTGTTGATATAAGTGCAGGTTATTTGTTGGTAGTCTGATAGACCCAACTGTTAGCTGGCTTGGCTGAGTATCCTGATAAACCCAGCAGTGTATTGGCTCGATTGGCAGCAGCCTGATAAACCCAATTGTACATTGGCTTGGCTGGACAATCTGATAAACCCAACTGTAAGTTGTTTTGACTGTGCCTGCTATATATATAAAAGGATGTTGTGGAGTAGCCTGCATGCTGACCTAACATCTAAGTCCATAGGCGATCCCAAGGCTTGCAAAGCGAAGCAGGATGCTGTGGACGAATGAGGAAATGCACAATACAGATAAGTATTTGATTATTTTGCTTATGAATATACATGTGTATATGATTTGGTTATGTTGTTTTAAGCTCTTTTTTTAAAAATAAAACCGATGAGAATAAACTAAACATGTGAATCTATTCAATGTTTGGATATAGGTATCGCGGGAAGTGAGGAATATGAGAGCATCCTAAAGGTGCATGTGGACATGTGACTGTCCTGGAAAGCTCGGAATGAGCGGCAATGAAAAAGGTGTTAGTGAGACCGTGAGGTTCCTAGCATCCAAGATAAACCATGTGAAGAGACCCCATGGTTTAGAGGTCTAGAATAGACCGAAGACACTAAGTGTCATGACCAAGAGGGATTGGTCCAGCATTTACGGTGAAGTGAAAGAGGATGAGAGCATGAAAAGCCACAGCAGTGGTGTGGGTTCCAGGATGGAACACAACAAAGAGGGGAAAAAAAACTCTTGCTGCTCTCTCTTGCCCTTTTTATTTTATATATATATATATATATATATATATATGCATTGTGAAGACAAAATATTGTTGAATGCATGTATGACTGAAAATGGAATGTGTGTATTTGCTTAAAGTAAATTGTGAATGCTGGAATAGTTAATTCCCTGCCCAAGAATGGACATGAATGAGCTCGTGTGCCTGTTGGGAAGGCATGAAAAATATGAAAGTCTCCTTGATGAGACTTGGACTGTCATGCCAATTGGGTAATTAACTGACTGATTTTAATGTCTATATTATGCTTGGTCTGACAGAATTTCAATGGTGCATTTCACAGGTGAGAAAAGTGAAACCAAGTGGTGCACATTGATCATGGCAGCAGATCAAAAGTTGTTGGACTTAGCTGGAAGTCTCCTTCAAGTGATTGCCAAGACCTAAGAGAATCTTGGGGAGATGCTCAAGATACAGAAAAGGCAGAGTGAAATGAACCACCAGATTTTGCAAGACTCTATTGGTTTACAAAGGGAGGTGAAAAGCCTTCTGGGAGCAATCGGCAAAGGAAAGGAGGGTGGATCAGCGATGGGACATTCGTCCAAGCGACCCATTGGGAAATGGTCCAGGCATGAAGACTCAAAGGAAATTGAGTAGGTAAAGATGAAGCAGCCAGTGAAATGCTAGGAATGTGGAGGACATCATTTACGCCGGGACCGCCCAATGAGGGAACATGATGAGGGCAATAACCGCAAAGTTCCTAGACTTCGAGATAAGCTGGAAGCTGAGAACCAGTAGGAGAAGTTCATGGAAGCCGAGGGGCTTGGTCGTGAACGTTCAAAGTAGATGATTAAACATGGGACAGATTTGCAAATTTTGAAATTTTGATGTGCAATTGTATATGTATTGTATATATGTAATGGAACACCGAGGACGGTGTTATTCCAAGGGGGAGGGGAATGTAACACCCCGGTTTTGACCCCATTTTCATGATGTATATATAATGTAATTAATCGTGGTGAGGAGCTAAAGGAAAAAATCCCCACCATCGATTTGGTTGTGAATGTTTCGGCAATAGGTGTAGTTGCTGATGGTAAGTTGTGCTATCTGGCACCGTGAGGTTGGGCATCATGTAAACACGCACATAAATTAAAAATAAACCACAACCAGCTACAACAGTTCAATGTTGAAATGAAAAGGGCATGATTCCAAAGGATAAGGGGTGGGGGATGTCAACCTTGGTCTATGGGGGAAAAACCCATGTGTTGCCACCTTGTTTAATTTGCCATCTTCCTTGTTTCATTCAACCTCTTGAATGTCTTGTTGAGTTAGTTGGGGAAGCTATTGCTGAGTGGTGGTGGGTGTGGCAAGACTGTCCATCCTTGCCCACGTGCCCACTCCACCAGCAGCCGCTCCTCCTCACCGTCGTGTGGGGCAGAAGAAACGGTCGCTCCACTCTCACATTCCTCCATTCTATATGTTCGTCCTTAGGCAGGAGTGAAAGTTGCTCACGCTCATGCACAATATTCTCCTGGATTTACTCGCGCAGCCCTTCCTCTATGGATTTGCGGATGGTGTGGTTGTATGTTTTCCCCACCGGCTGATTTGTGGGCTCTGTGCTATTGTGACTCACGCAGCAAGATGGGAGCTGTTTGGTCACTGTCACCCATGATTTTCCTGTGGAGGGCCATTTTCACACTCAGGGACTGTGTGTAAGTTTCCTTACTGATTTGTGGCCGTGCATATGATTTCCTCTGTGTTTTGCGGTTTGGTGCAAGTGCTCTCACGCACAGACTGGTTGAGGTCGTTTTCTCACATTGTGAGTCATGCTCACTGATTATGTTTGGGACTGTTGTCTTCCCCGCGTCTTGTTGGGATGTCGTTGCACCCTGGTTTTGGGTTACTGTTGAGTTGTTTTGGCCACACAAGGGCCAAGAACAACTCTGAGTTTCCTTGTGGGCTTGAGGTATATTTTGCCTTTGTTTGGGACTGTCACCTGGTTGTCTTTTCCTTCTTCACAGGGCTGTGAAGGGATTGTGTTGCTGCGGTATGTAGTGGTTGGTCTTCGGACTATTGTGAGTGGGATTAGAGGCTGGGTATGCATGAGTAGTTGGTGTTGAGTCCACCAGCTTGGCACTTAGCCTGTCCTAGCTCCCTGATGGCCTGATAAACCCAACAGAGTTGGATTGGCTATGCTTTGTGTCTCCTTGGCTATGTGTAAGCTTGCATTGTCCCTTATTCCTTGAGGAATAATGCCCAGCTCGGGGGTGGCAGTGTTGCTAAGAGATTGATGAGCACACTGGCCTATGGTTGGGTGGAACATTGCAGCGACGTAGCTGGTTGCAGGGTGAATCCTTCATCAAAGATAAGTATTGCTATTTCATCTCTGCAATTTTATCTATTGTTTTATGAATTATGATGAACATGTGGATGCTGGAAATGTATGTGTGTTTTCTTTCGTTGTATGTTAATGGATTGTGCATCTTGTATGATGGAATGCACCCTTGTATGCATTATGTTAAGTTTTTAATTTCAGCATCTAATCCTTGTTCGTGTTCATGGGGCTGTTTTCCCATTTGTTTTGGTGTTCGTCGCGTCCTCTTCGCCGGTATGAGGGTCGGGGACGTGACAACTGTTGGATCAACATCACTAGATCTAGATCATCACTCGATCTAGATCATCAATGGGTCATCATTACTGGTGCTATCTCTTAGTTCTTCTCATCAGAGGAAGTTCTACAAAGCCAACCCTTTTTCATGCTAGTTGTAGGGCTAGCCTCCATGTAGGTCTTCTTGAGCGCTTATATCTAACCCTAAGTTAGAATGGCTCACCCATCACTTACATCTGACCATGAGAGGAACACATCCAACACCATGTTAGAAAGGTACGCCCAAAACTCACATCTGACCATGTGGGAACACATCCCACAACCCTGTCAAAAAGTCCCAGCACTGACATCTGATCATGGGAGGAAAACATCCAAGAACCATACCGGAAAGGCTCAGCACTCACATCTGACCATGGGAGGAACACATCCAAGAACCATATCGGAAAGGCTCAACACTTATATCTGACCATGGGAGGAACACATACAAGAACCATATCAGAAGGGCTCAGCACTTATATCCATCCATGTGGGGAACACATACCGTATCCATGCTAGAAGGGCTCAGCACTTATATCCAGCCATGTGGGGAACACATCCCACATCCATGCTGTTCGGGTACACAGGGTACTCCCAAAATACCGAACACCTTGAGCAACCACTTCACACAAATCGATCATAGATCAAGACACCGATGTTTGTCACATGGTTAAAACCCTCGAGAGGGAAATAGTCCACAGCCCCAGCCAAATAGGTACTTTGAGAAATTTATTATGCAAAATAAAGAAAGTTACAAGAGCTTCTCATAATCGATCAACTAGCCAAGGACCCTCTATGCTCTTTAAATAGAGATCATAGACCAATCAGGTGTTAAGCCACGGATCAATGGTAGGTATGATCTAAGAGAAGTTGAACCATCGGAACACTTTATGTCTAGAGCATATCGTGACCGTCGGATTAGAATATTTACAAATGCATACTAATGCATACTAAAGAAACACACTTTACCTAACGGATATATTACACAAGTTGATCTTAACTAACTCCTAAGTGTCTAAATATCCTAACATCCCCCCTTAAGAACAACTTGGGATAGGATTGAAGGATTTACAAAAGTGACACTATTAGGACAAGGAAGGAGGCATTAGAGCCTATCTCCCCTTAAGGACACATTCCTGAACTCTAAACATAGATTGAAGTTTAGAAAACTTCGCTTCTGTAAGAGACTTGGTGAAGATGTCTACAACTTGATCATCTGTAGGGCAATAGAGCATTTCAATAACACGATCATGAACAAGATTTGTGATGAAGTGTACATGTAGCTCAATGTGTTTGTTGCGTTGATGTAGAACTGGATCTTTGGCAAGCTTGATGGCACTTTTGTTGTTGCACCAAAGTGGAGTAGGTTGTTGCTGCTCGAATCCAAACTCTGAAAGGATCTGTTGAAGCCATAAAGCTTCCTGACTGGCATTAACTACGGCTCGATATTCTGCTTCTACTGAAGAAAGAGCAAGTGCTTGTTGTTTCTTACAAGCCCAAGTGATAGGTCCAGATCCCAGACTGAAAACATAACCTACAGTAGACTTTCGATCATCAGGATCACCGACCCAATCTGAATCAGTGAAACCAACCAATAAAGGTTTCCCCCATGTACTGTAATGATTCCCAAATTGAATTGTACCTCGAATATATCGAAGTATTCTTTTTGCTTCTTTCCAGTGACTTTCATGAGGAGTTTGCATATAACGAGAAACACGACCAACAACAAAGGAAAGGTCAGGACGGGAATGAGTCAAGTATAAAAGACTACCAACAAGTTGCCTATACAAGATGGCATCTACTTCAGGGGAAGTACAAGTGGCAGATATTTTGAGTCCAAACTAGAAGGGAGAAGGGGCTGGTTTACAATCTTCCATGTGGAAGCGACGAAGAAGGTCACAAGCATACTTATACTGGGAAATAAATATTCCTTCTTTGGTTTGCAAGACTTGGAGACCAAGAAAATAATGCAAATGTCCCAAGTCTGACATTTCAAAATTTTGCTTAAGACTGGATTTCACATGGGTTATAAGTTTAGGGTCACTACCAGTAAGGATAAGATCAGCAACTTAAAGAACAAGTATGATGAGATGGTTTCCTAATTTCTTGGTATAGACATTGGGGTCAGAATGGCATCTAGAAAAACCAGTGTGAAGGATAAAGTTATCCATTTTGGCATACCAAGCTCTAGGAGCTTGCTTAAGACCATATAAGGATTTATTAAGGAGACAAACAAGGCTAGAATTATCCTGAACATATCCAGGAGGTTGTTCCATGTAAATTTCCTCTTGTAATTCACCATGTAAAAAGGAAAACTTGACATCCATTTGATGGACTTCCCATTTATGTAAGGCAGCAAGGGAAAGAACAAGGTGAATGGAATTCATTTTTGAGACAGGAGCAAAGGTTTCATTGTAGTCAATCCCTTCAACTTAGGAAAAACTTTTGGCAACTAACCTTGCCTTAAGTCTTTCAACACTTCCATCTGATGCATACTTAGTTCTATAGACCCATTTACATCTAACAAGTTTTCTTCCTTTTCGAAGAGGAACAAGATCCCAAGTATCGTTCGCCATTAAGGAGCGATATTATTCATCCATAGCTGCATCCCAATTTGGATTTCTTGAAGCTTTTGCAAAATTTTATGGATCATGATTCTCGGAAACTTGAGCCAAAAGAGAAGAGGCTCGCTAAAATTGAGAACGTGTTCGACATTGATCTCTAGGATCACCGACAAGATCACCAGCTGCTTCACATGTTGAACGGACCCATCGAGGAAGTATTGGTGCTGGTGCAATTGGAGGAACATGAGCAGGCAGAGGTGGATTTTCATCCTCACTATCATCATCAGAAACTGGATTTGGAAACCTGTCAAGGAAGTTGGAAGAATAAGAAGAAGGCACAATCACCAAATCAGGCTCGCAAGCCAAAGATGGCACACCCGCCAAGTTAGGCTCTCAGGCCAAGAGATTTTCATCAAATTTAACATCTCTTCTAATGATTATATCATGTGAATGAGTTTGAAGAAGTCTATAACCTTTTACATATTTAGAATATCCAACAAATATGCACTTTTCACTTTTAGGTTGCAATGCTTTCCGTTTTTCATCCGGAATGTGAGCCCATGCTTCACAACCAAACACACGAAAGTGACTTACATCTGGTTTAATTTTACTCCATACTTCTTCCGTTGTTATACCTTGTAAAACTTTAGTGGGTGTGCGATTAACTATGTAATTTGCACAATTTATGGCCTCAGCCCAATATTGAAGACTTAGTCCCTTAGATTAGATCATACAATTAACCATTTCTTTTAAAGTGTATTTCTTCTGTTCAGCTACACCATTTTTTTGTGGTGTATATGGAACAGTGTGCTGTTGTTGGATTCCTTATTCAGTGAAGAAATTAGTGAACTTGTTGTTAACATATTCTCCTCCATTGTCAGATCTTAACTTAATAGTTTGATGACCAGATTGTTTTTCAACAAGGGCCTTGTAGGCTAAGAACATGTTAAATACTTCGCTCTTAAGTTTTAGTAAGTAAACCCAAGTGCGTCTGGAGTAGTCATCAATGAAAGTTAAGAAATATTTGAAACAAAAAAAGAATGCAGATGGAAGAGGACCACATAAGTCACTATGCACAAGCTCCAAAGGAACCGAGGCATGCCAAGAGGCATGTTTGTCAAAATTGTCTCGATGATGTTTTCTAAGTACATAACCGGAACAAACACCATCCTTGCAAGATACCATCGGAAGACCAGTCACCATATTTTCTTTACATAGTTGTTGCAATGAGTGATAATTTAAGTGACCAAATCGCTCATGCCAAAGTTTGCTCAAGTTATCACTATGAGCAACAAAAACTCAAGGAAAAGGTGATGACCCAAAGTTGTTAAATTTGTACAACCTAGTAATATCATCAACAGTTCCAGCAGCAAGGACATTTTGAGGATTTTTAAAATCCTTGATTACAACTTGGTGAGGTGTAAACGTCACCGTTTTACCTTCACCTGAATGAGTAATTTGATAAACTGATAACAAATTGCAAGAAATTTTTGGAACACATAGTACATCACTAAAATGGCCATTTTCTACTGGAACTGTTCCAGATCCTACAACACTTAGAGATCTATCATCACCAACAAATATTTATTTGGTGCTACATTCATGCATAGTAGAAAAGATGGCTTGATCCTTAGCCATATGATAAGATGCTCCAAAATCAATGAGACATTCATTTGTAGTAGAAGAAGAAGATGCAGTATAAGAGTAATCAGAAGCACAAATTGCATGTCCATGAGAGTTATATTCTGAAGACGAATATAGGTTGATGTGGTGCTTCTTCATTGCTGCTTCCAAGGCTGCCATCTTCTTAAAACACTTAGATTCATCATGATTGTCTTTCCCACAAAAATTGCATTGATGCTCAGTTTTCTTTCCTTTTTGCTTGGATCCTTTGTCATTTTTTAAAGAAGGAGTTGACTGAGAGGGTTTGGGACCCTTGTTGTTTGGCTTATTATTGCAAAAATTATGTTTCTTGGGAGGCTTGGACTTTTCTTTCTGTGGAACAATAAGGCTTTCCAAGATGTATCTCCATTCTTAATTATTCCAAGATGAATGAGCTTATCTTGCTCTCTAATTAAGGAATCACTAAAGGATTCAAGACTAGGCTCTTGATAGCTAGCTATAGTCAAGGATTATTTCATGGAGTAGAATGTAGATACAAAAACAGAATATGCAGGTCCAAGTTTGGAAAGAATATGATAAATACATTGTTTGTCTTGTTTCTTAATCTTGCATTCTACACATAAGAGTCTAAGTGTTTTATACTTAGATAAATAGTCTTGAATGCATGAAAAATCATTTGGATTCAAGGAAATCAACTCATTCTCAAGTTGATGACCCCGAATTTCATTGTGTTTACCAAACACACATTCCAAATTTTCCCAAGCTAAATCAGGTTCATCAATTCCAGATATGTGGAATCGCAAATCAATAGAGATTGACATCCCAATCAATCCATGAGCTTCATCGCATCTATTTTCCCATTTAATTTTCTTATCATCATTAGTGGGTTCTGTTTCTTTCCTTGAGGTTATCCTGAAAAGTCCTCTACTTCGCAGAACATCCTCCATACGAGATTTCCATGAGAAATAGTTAGAACTTGTAAGTATAATATCACAAGGGGCATCCATACTATAAAATAAGGGATGAAATAATAGAAACTAACTTCCTGTATGCAAAGAGCTCGAGAAAATATGCAGTTTAAAAAAAATGACACTGAAAACTTATTCTAGATGATGAAGTTATGCTTGATCAAAGAAAATGTTGAAGATGTCCCCAATAGTGACGTGGCAGATATTAACTTGACCAACTAAAAAAAAGAACCCCCCTCTTCCCAAGATCAACCTTTGACAATCACTTTACAATAAAGTTGCTTTGAAGTGAATCACTTTTGTAGAATAAGTGAGGTTCACTTTTACAATAATTTTACTTTTAAATAGTGCGGCAATAAATTAAAAGACTTAGGTGACTCACCTTTTATTTTATTTTATTTATGTGAGATGCACTTTTACAATAAAGTAACTTGAAAATAGAAATTGCATGCACTAAAAAATAGCTTAATAAGACTTGAACTCAAGACCTATTAAGGAATAAAGCAACTTTGGACCAAGTGAGCTAAGTTTAAAAGGTACGTAAAAGAATGGAAAGAGGAAGGGATTTTTTTTTACTCCTCTCTCTTGTTCTCCGTGCTTGCCTTTTTTTTCTTGCAAATCACAAAAAAAACGAAAAACAAAAACAAAACAAAAATTTCCACACAAAAGGGTTAGATCTTGGTTAGCTTACCCGAAAAGTCTACGTTTTCAAGTTTTCTCGTTGTTTCTGATTTGCTGTGATCACACAAGGTGCACGACAAAGAGAATATGTAGCCGAGAAGACAAGAAAAAAAAACTTTCCCTAACTGTTTCTGATTCGCCGTGATCGCGCAAGGTGCACGACAAAGAGCATACGCAACCAGGGAAGGAAACACTCCGAGACTAAAACAGTAAAGATCTAGTAATAAAACTGATAAAATATGAGAGATTTTTAAAAAAATAAAACATATCCATCATTGTAACATTATACCTTCAGATTTGCCGAAATGGGTGTTTTGGAACAAACGTAAACGGTTTCGGTGAAATGAAAACTATTTCCTAATGGAAACGGTGCTCTGGACGCAATGGAATAGCTCCCATGGGCCATAAATGCACAAAAAATCTAGAACCAGAAACCATTTCAAATTTTCAGCAACACCAATTCCAAATCTTGATCAAAACCGAAAGCAGCTCTTCATAAAAGCTCTGATACCATGTTTGGGTACACAGGGTACTTCCAAAAGACCGAATGCCTTCAGCAACCATCTCACACAAATAGATCACAGATCAACACACCGATGTTTGTCATGTGGTTAAAACCCTCGAGAGGGAAACAATCCACGGCCCCAGCCAAATAGCTACTTGGAGCAATTTATTATGCAAAAGAAAGAAAGTTACATGAGCTTCTCATAATCGATCAACTAGCCAAGGACCCTCTATGCTATTTAAATAGAGATCACAGACCAATCGAGTGTTAATCCATGGATCATTGGTAGATATGATCTAAGAGAAGTTGAACCGTTGGATCACTTTATGTCTAGAGCATATCGTGACCGTCGGATTAGAATATTTACAAATTCATACTAATGCATACTAAAGAAACACACTTTACCTAATGGATATATTACACAAGTTGATCTTAACTAACTCCTAAGTGTCTAAATATCCTAACACATGCTAGAAGGGCTCAACACTTATATCTGACCATGGGAGGAACACATCCAAGAACCATGTCAGAAGGGCTCAGCACTTATATCTGATCATGTGGGAACACATCCCACAGTCCCCTCAGAATGGCTCTGCACTTACATCCAATCATGTGGGAACACATCCCCCAGTTACATCAGAGTGGCTCTGCACTTACATCTGATCATGTGGGAACACATCCCATAGTCACATCAGAATGGCCCTCATCCCTAGGCTGAGTATTCCTGGTAACTAACCAGGTGCCTCCATTCAGAGAATGGCATTCAACACTTATATCTGATCATGTAGGAACCAATCCTATAGTCACATTAGAATGGCTCAGCACTCACATTTGACATGGAAGAAACCAATTCTCTCACCATGACAGAATGGCTCAGCCCTTAATTATAACCATGGAAGGACCAATCCTCTCACCATGTTAGAATGGCTCACGGACTCATCACTTCCCCTTGGAGGGAACCTTGATCTGGAGAACACCAAGCTTCTCCATCAAGTACTCAAACTTCACTCTTGTTAATGGCTTCATCAACACATCAGCTATTTGTTCATCCGTCACAACATCCTGGAGCTTCACTGCTCCTCTCTACACCATATCCCTAATACAGTGATATTTGATCTCGATATGCTTTGACTTGTCATGAAACACCGGGTTCTCTGACAACTTCACACAACTCTGGTTGTCGCAATATATAGAAGTAGCATCCAACTGGAGATCAAATAAATCAAACAGTAGCTTCCTTATCCATACTGCCTCACAACTAGCTGAACAAGCTGCAACATACTCTACTTCAGCTGTACTTAGTGCCACATAGGACTGCTTCCTGCTAAACCAGGAGATCACACCTAATCCCATACTAAAGAAACACCATGAAGTGCTCTTCCTATCGATGGCACTGCCTGCCCAATCTAAATCAAC
The DNA here is from genome assembly GCA_001517045.1 of Pseudotsuga menziesii. Classification (NCBI taxonomy): domain Eukaryota; kingdom Viridiplantae; phylum Streptophyta; class Pinopsida; order Pinales; family Pinaceae; genus Pseudotsuga; species Pseudotsuga menziesii. The sequence continues at coordinate 160,429 of LPNX011063419.1, forward strand.
ATAACCTTCCAGTTTAATCTTTTGATTCGCCTCATACTTGAGCCCATAATCAACTATACCCTTTAGGTACCTCAAAATATGCTTTGCAGCAATCAAGTGAACATGTCTTGGATCTGTCGGGAACTGGCTCAAGGTGTTCACAGCAAAGCAAATATCTAGTCTCGTGTTCGTCAAGTGAATCAAGGACCCAATCATCTGACGATACATCGTAGCATCAACCACTTCTAATGAAGCATCACTCAATAGCTTCAGGTTTGATGCCATAGGTGTGGTTATGTCCTTATAGTCCATCATCCCAAACCTCTTCAGGATATCTACTACATACTTCCCTTGTCCAAGGAAGATTCCATCCACATTCTACCACACCTCCATGCCTAAAAAATAATGCATCATAACCAAGTCCTTCATTTTGAACTCAGCAGCAAGATTTCTCTTTGTATTAGCAATCAACCCATCCATACCTGTCACAAACAGATAATCTACATACAGTAGGAGTATCACTGGGTTACCTCCTTCAACCTTGTAGTAAAGGTTGGAACCTGCTTTACTTTTGGTAAAGCCCAAACTGGATAGAAAGCCATCAATTTTTCCGTACCATGTCCTGGGTGCTTGTTTCAAACCGTATAGGTATTTCTTCAATTTACACACATGAGTCTCCCTGTCATGTGTCTCAAAACTGAGTGGCTGATCCACATACACTTCCTCTTCTACTACACCATTCAAGAAGGCAATCTTGACATCCATCTATTGTATCTTCCATTTCATCACTGCAGCCAGAGCAAGTACTGATCTGATGGAAGTGTATCTGGCTATAGGTGCAAAGGTTTCTTCATAATCTATTCCTTCTTTCTGGGAGAAGCCACGAGCCACAAATCTTGCTTTATATTTTTCTATGCTGTCGTCTGCAGCATGCTTGATCTTGTAGATCCATTTGGAAGTTACAATAGACTTCCCTTTTGGTCTTGGGACAACATCCCAAACATCATTGTTCATGATCGATTGATACTCCTCAATCATAGCATTCTTCCATTCTTTCCTCTTTGCCGCTTCTTCATAGTTGGAAGGTTCTTTATCCATAATGTCACATAGTAGGGCTACATAACGGGAACAAGACCTAGTTCTTTTTCTTCTGGATCCCCATATCTTTCTGCACCTTGGATAGTTTCTCGTACCCAAGCAGGTTTCCTTTTGTGAGGATTCTTCTCATGAGGTGGATCTACAGGTTCTTGAGGTTCTTCTAATTCTCGATATTCTTCTTAAAATTATTCATTCATGGTTGTGTCATGAATTATGGGTGCTTATGTTTCTTCAGGTTCTTCAGCATGTCTCTTTCTGGATTTGTTGTAAGTTGAGTCTTCGTAAAATGTTACGTCCCTGCTGATGTCAGTATTCTTGAATCCTGGGAAGTGTATTCTGTAAGCCTTCAAGCTTTCAAAGTATCCCACAAATATACCCTTCTTTCCTGAAGGATCTAACTTTGTCCTCTTTTCTTTCAGAATGTGTATGTACACTGGGCAGCCGAATATTTTGAGATGGCTGACTTCTGATTTCTTGCCGAAAAAGATTTATTTAGGTGTCTTGTTCCCGAGTACTCTATGTGGAGTATGGTTCTATACATACACCATTGTTCTAGAAGCTTCTGCCCATAGATCCATGGGAATATCTTGGTCATGAATCATAGCCCTTGCAGCTTCCATGATCGTTCTATTCTTCCTTTCTGCAACCCCATTCTATTGTGGATTATATGGAATAGTTAACTCCCTCTTAATCCCGGAATCTTTGCATAATGCTTTGAATTCGTTTGATGTGAATTCTCCACCATTATCTAATCGAAATGTTTTGATATTCTTTTCTATGTGGTTCTCGATCAAGGCTTTGAATTCCTTGAACTTGCTAAATACCTCATCTTTGTTCTTCATGAAGTATATCCATGTATTCCTAGAAAAATCATCAATAAAAGAAACATAGTATACATACCCGCTTAATGCACTTGATGACATTGGACCGCATACATCAGAGTGAATGATTTCCAAGATTCCTTTTGCCTTGCTCTCACTACTTGGAAATGTCTTCTTTGTGTTCTTTCTGTTCGCACATCCTTTGCAAACTCCATCATGTTTTGCCTAAATTTCAGGAAGACCTTTAGCAGCTTTGCTTGCAAGTGGTAGTGCTCTGTAATGCACATGTGCAAGCCTTCTATGCCAAATTTCATTTGGCTCTACTATGTCATGGACCAAGGCTTGTTTCGGATAGCCCTTTAATTTATATAGACCTCCCTCTTGTTCCCCAATCACTACTGCATCATTAATAGTCTTTCCCTTTGGCCACATGATAACTTGGCCATCTACAAATGCAACCCTCATGCCTTTTTCATCTAATGCAGATATGGAGAGGAGGTTCTTCTTTAGTCCTGGTACAAACAGTACATCTTGCATGTTCATAGACTTTCCAGAGTCTAGCTTATAGGAGGATTCCCCACTACCTTTTATTGGATACTGGTAGTCATCACCAAGTTTCACCTTGTGAAGTGACTCATGTTCAGATAGTTTCACAAAGGATTCTTTGAATCCTATCATATGTTTGGAAGCACCACTATCTATAAGCCAATCATTGCTTCCATGTGTGATATTTATCGTGAGGGTAGAAATCAAGACATATTCTTCATCACTTGAAGAATCATCACTTTATTGCTTGATTCTCTTTGTGGAAGGATTGTCATCTTCTATAGCATGAGCATGATGTCTTCTCTTGTTTCCATTCTTCTTATGAGAGTTAATCTTGTTTCTAGGACAATATTTGGAAAAGTGTCATCTTTCATCACATGTATAGCATCTGAATTTAGATAAATATTTTCTAGTGTTATCTTTCTGGTGGAAGTTCTTACCTCTAGAGTGATGAGAGCTTCTTCTGCTTTTCTTGGAGTGTACTGTGAGAGCTTGATCTTCACTTCCCATCTTTTCTTCTCGAGCTGCTATCCAAGATTCTTCTTGAGAGCATTCTTCCCATAGTCTGTTGAACTTGACTAGCTTCTTTCTGGCACAGATCCCTTGAATAAAAGAGTCCCATGTCCTAGGGAGACCATTCAAGGTGGTCATCACAATCTTTGCATTCTCCACTTCTCCATCCACTGCTTCAAGATGTTCTTTGATCTGAGAGACTCTTGTAAAGTAAGATTGGATGGTTTCTGCATTCTGGATCTTTACATTCTTCAATTGGTTTCTTAGAGTCATCTTCCGATTTATGTTCTTCCCTTCAAATAGTTTGGTCAGGGCATCAAACATAGCTTAGGTGTCTTTAGGTAGGACACTTGTGGTATGAAGTGATCCTTAATTGAATTAGCAATAATCCTCTTATCCATGACCAATTTCTTCTTGTGTAAGGCTTTAGCCTCATCTCCCTGTGGAACTGGAACCTCCTCAATGATATAGGAGTCCAACTCATTTTCTTCTAGGACCAGGGAGATCCTATACTTCCAGGCTCGGAATTTATCAGCTCCCTCAATCTTTTCATCAAGCTTGGTAGGATGAAACATCTTAACTGAGAACCTCAAATGGAAATACAAAATATTTAGATCTTACCAGGTTAACTTGTCGGATCTGGATCGGGAGCTAAAATTCTGCAGAGCTGGTTCAGGAGCATATTAGGGTTTGACTTTCTCGGAGTTCTGTCCAACCAAAAGCTTTGATCTTGATCTCTAAAATTCTATTTTGAGGAGGAGATCAATCCAAGACTGGGCTCACTCAAAAATTCCACTTCTATGGAAAGCCCTAATTTTCGGCAGTAGTGTTGGGTCAAAAACTGAAAATGCTCAAAATCATATTCTACTTCGACAGAAAGATGCGCCCTGGAGAGGAGAGTCAGCCCAACCTTATTTTGCTGAAAATCTGTGGAGAGAGATCCAAAAAGTAGGAAGCCCTAGTTTCCACAGCTACTAAGTGTCTTCTTCTGAGGTTAGCTCTGATACCATGTTAGATTTTTATCATTTAAGCTAGCATTGTGTTAGGATCTTTAACTGAGAGAATAACAAGCACATCAATCAAACATAAGAGATAATGAACACAATGTTTTTCCTCGGGGAAACCATAAAGGAGAAAACCCTGCAACCTCCTCAGAGATAGAATCAGCACCAAAAGCAAAACCCCAAAAACAGTAAGATGATCTCCCAACATTAGTAGTCTCTCTCTCTCTCTTTTCCTAGCAACTTCTTCTCTCTTAGTTATGCGCTACAACTGAGTGTGAGTGAATGTGTGATAAATAGATAGGCTCACTCTCTATTTATACTAATTCTCGACTTGACAATCACTCACTAGGGCCTAATTCTTTAGGAGAGTCTAATAACCCTAGGGCCCCATAACTATGGGGACTTTAACCCTTGATCAATAGGAGGGTTACCCACAATGACTTGACATGACTTGTTCACATTATAGAAACTCTCGATCGAAACATCAGGGCATGACATAACTCAATTACATTACAACCACTTCCCGGGATAAACATCGAGGTACAATACATAAGATATACAAGTGAATACATTCCGAAGTTAAAATTACATCAACAATTAAATATTAATAAAATAATCAATATAATGAATGGAGGTTCCTTCACCACTCAGCTTAACTGATTATAACCATCAGTTAGCAATTAGGTGCATTTATGACACTCAAATCACCCTCGGAGTCCTCCAGTTAGCCTCCCCAAATGAAGGAGAAGGATTAGTTGGCCTCCTTGACTTAAGGTAGGTGTGGGTGTGCTCATGTTGATGTCATAGTGTGCTCATCTGATGTCGATTAAGTCAATAAAACTTAGGATAGTGGTTTAACAAGGCCAAATTGACCAAATTAAGTGTGCATGGTGGGTAAATGTCTCCAACAAACTGGGGGGGATATTTAACCTCTGAGCCAATGGGAAGAAGCCAAGTGTCAATAGGAGAACCCATCAACTACCAACCACCTTTTCTTGTCTTATTCATCAACCAATTAAATTCTCCAAAAATGAGTTGGGTAGTTATTGCCTTGGGGCTTGGGGAGTATGGGAAGTAGTCAATTCTGGTAGGGTTGTTAGCCTTGACCACACGCTTTCCCAAGGGGAATGTTTTTTCCCATTTCCCTCACGTGGAAGAGAGCAGTCATACCAATCATTCACATGATATTTTCCTCATGCACTCACACGCGGGAAGGCATTTTTTCTTCATGCACTCACGTGGCTTAGCTCCTCACGTTTTTGGTTTATTGTGTGCTTTCCCTCATGTGGGAAGTTTTTTTCTTCAATTTCCCCAGGCTGGGAATTCGTTTTTGGTAATGGTCGGTGGGTGGGTTTCCTCCCCCATGATTTGGCTGCATTTCCCCATTGTTTTCCAAGCCAAAAATCGTTTTTGGTAATGCCCAATGAGTGGGAGAAGAGACCCATGATTTCTTGGGTGTTGTTGAGTTTGTTTTGGTCATGTTAAGGCCAAAATGTCCCTAGGAATCAAATTGTTGTTAGGGGGATGTTTTCACCCATATTGGCAATTCGTTTTATTGTGAAAACTGTTTTCCTCAGGCTAGAATTGTGTATCTTTTTTTGTATGCATCTGTGCTTTGATCTAATCTAAATTGGGAATGGAAATGGCATCTAACCAGCTTGATAAACTTGTGTGTGAAGGAACCTCATAGAAATATCTAGGGGGTTGGTTTTCTTCTTTGCACACCCTGAATAGCGCTGGAAGGGAAGGCATAGCCCGAAGGACTCTGTAGTAGAGAAGGGGTGCTTCCTTGTGTTGGGTGTGTAGATGTTATAGAATCCAGGCTAGATTTGGTGCAGGTGTCCATAGCTCTATGGTTGATCTCACTCGCTTAACAGTCAGCCTTTCCATCTCCTTTGCAACCTGATAAACCCAATTGTGTTGGCTTGGTTGAATTCCATGGTATCCTTGGATATGTGTGAGCCTGCTAGTATTCCTTATTCCTTGTGGGATTCATGCCCAGCTTGAGGGTGGCAGTGCTGCTGAGAGATTAATGAGCACACTATCCTATGGCTGGGTGGAACATTGCAGCAACATAGCTGGTTGTGGGACAAGCTTCTTCATAAGATAAGTATCATGTGTTAATATCTGCATTTGTATGTGTTTATGAATTAAATGAATAGGTTAAATGCTTGATTGGAATGTATTTTTCTTTCGCTATATGTTAATGGTTTATGCACTTGTGTATCTTTTTACTTCAATGCATTTTACATTACGTTCATGGGGCTAGATTCCCTGGATTAGATAGCAGCATAGTCACGTCCTCTCTCCGATAGAGGGGTGGGGATGTGAAAATGTGGTATCAGAGCTCACATTGCACCATGGGCCTCAATAGGCCATGAAGAGCATTGACAGATGCAATATTACCCTCTAGTCAGCAAGGGAAAAATGAGAAAGACAGGAAAAAATTTCCAAATTTTCCTTAGTGTTGGAAATTTTTCATATATCAGCTCAGTTGGTCAAGTTCTGCCGATACAGTGTCGGCTGAACTAGTTGAGTTGAGCCGATGGCATGTTGACTTGACGAGAAGAAGAGCAAAAGAAAATTTTCAAAAAAATTCTAAGTGGTCAAAATCGGGTGAACTCGGTAAGTTTTTCCAATATGTCAAAAAAGTTAGATGAGTTTTTCGATGCATCTCGAGTGAGTTTCTGATGCATCTCAGATGATATTTTCAATGCATCTCGGATGATTTTTCTGATGCATCTCAAATGAGTTTTTCCAATGCCAAGGAAAGAAAGAAAAAAATTTCTAATTGTCAAAAATCCCATATCAAAACGAAAAGACGAAGTGTTTCTGATACATGTCAGGTGAAATCAGTAAGTTTTTTCGATACGTCGAAAAAGTTTGATGAGTTTTCCAATCGGTAAGAAAAGGGAAATATTGCCAATACTTCAAATGAACTTGGAGAGTTTTGCCGACCCATCGGAAGGAAACGATGATTTTTTTCAATCGAAAAGAAATGTTGAGTTTTGCCGATGCATCGAAAGGGAAAGGGTGAGTCGAGCCGACATGTTGGAAAACTTCGGTGAGTTTTTCGATCGGGTGGAAAAGAGGATTTACCCCAAAAAATGGAGTTTTTGCAGGTTTTCAGTGGGATTTACAGGGACCAAAAAGGTGAAAATGGTAGCGATCTTATGCACCAGATTGTGCAAAAATAAAATATTTACAAAAAAAAATGAGGGCACTTCCCTCAACCCTGAATAGTGCTGGGAGGGAAGGAATAGCCCGGGGGACTGTGTAGCAGAGAATAATGTGCTTCCTTGTGTTTGTTGTGTAGATGTTCTAGAAGCCAGGCTATATCTAGTGCAGGTGTCCATAGATTTGTGGTTGAGCTCACTAGCTTAGCAATCAACCTTTCCAGCTCCTTTGCAGCCTGATAAACCCAATTGTGTTGTCTTGGCTGAATTTTGTGGTATCCTTGGATATTTGTGAGCCTGCTAGTGTTCTTTATTTCTTGTGGGAATCATGCCCAGCTCAGGGGTGGTAGTGCTGCTAAGAGATTCATGAGCACATTGGCCTATGGTTGGATGGAACGTTGCAGCGACATAGCTGGTTGCGGGACGAGCTTATTCATAAGATAAGTATCCTTGTGTTAATATCTACATTTGTATGTGTTTATGAATTAAATGAATGGTTTAAATGATTGATTGGAATTTATTTTGCTTCCATTGTATGTTAATGGTTTATGCACTTGTGTATGTTTTTACTTCAATGCATTTTACATTACAATCATGGGGCTAAATTTCCTTGATTAGATAGCATCATAGTCGCATCCTCTCTCCGGTAGAGTGGTGGGTACATGACAGTGTGGTATCAAATCTCACGTTGCAGCATGGGCCTCAATGGGCCATGAAGAGCAGTGACAGAGGCAATATTACCCTCTGTTCAGCAAGGGAAAAATGAGAAGAAAAAAAAATCCAAATTTTCCTAAGTGTTGGAAATTTTTCATATATCAGCTCAGTTGGTCGTGTTTTTCCAATACAGTGTCGACTGAATTGGTTGAGTTGAGCCGATGGTATGTTGACCCGACAAGAAGTAGAGAAAAATAAAAAAAAATTGAAAAATTTCTAAGTGGTGAAAATAGGGTGAACTCGGTAAGTTTTTCTGATACGTCGAAAAAGTTAGATGAGTTTTTTAATGCATCTCGGATGATATTTTCGATGCATCTCGGATGAGTTTCTGATGCATCTCAGATGATATTTCCGATGCATCTCGGATGATTTTTTCGATGCATCTCGGATGAGTTTTTTTGATGCCGAGGAAAGAAAGAAAAAATTGTCTAAGTTTCAAAAATCCCATATCAGAATGAAAAGACGAAGTGTTTCCAATACATGTCGGGTGAACCCGGTAAGTTTTTTCGATACGTTAGAAAAGTTTGATGAGTTTTCCGATAGGAAAGAAAAGGTCCAACTTGTCAATGCATCAGATGAACTTGGTGAGTTATGCCGACCCATTAGAAGGAAACAACGATTTTTTCCGATCGAAAAGAAATGTTGAGTTTTTTCGGTGCGTCGGAAGGGAAAGGGTGAGTCGAGGAGACATGTTGGAAAACTTCGGTGAGTTTGCAAATCGGGTGAAAAAACTGATTTGCTCTGAAAAAGAGAATTTTGCAGGTTTTCAGTGGGAATTTTAGGGACCAATAAGGTGAAAATGCCAGTGATCTTTGTGCCAGATTGCGCAAAAATAAAAGATTTACAACAAAAAAAACCGAGGGCACTGCCCTTGACCCCGAATAACGTTGGAAGGGAAGTCATAGCCTTAGGGACTGTGTAGTAAGGAATGGGGTGATTCCTTCTGTTGGGTGTGTAGATGTTCTAGAATCCATGCTAGATCGGTTGTAGGTGTCCATAGCTTTGTGGTTGAGCTCACTAGCTTAGCAGTCAACCTTTCTAGCTCCTTTGCATTCTGATAAACCCAACTGTGTTGGCTTGGCTGAATTTTGTGGTATCCTTGGATATGTGTGAGCCTACTAGTGTTCCTTATTCCTTGTGGGAATCATTCCCATCTCATGGGTGGCAGTGCTGCTGAGAGATTGATGAGCACATTGGCCTATGGTTGGGTGGAACGTTGCAGGGACATAGCTGGCTGCGGGACAAGCTTCTTCATAAGATAAGTATCCCTGTGTTAATCTCTACATCTATATTTGTTTATGAATTAAATGAATGGGTTAAATGCTTGATTGGAATGTATTTTCTTCCATTGTATGTTAATGGTTTATGCACTTGTGTATGTTTTTACTTCAATGCATTTTACATTACGTTCATGGGGCTAGATTTCCCAAATTAGATAGTAGCATAGTCGCGTCCTCTCTCTAATATAAGGGTGGGGACGTGACATTGAATCTCTTCAACTATCATGAATGTAAATCTGAAATTATCACTCTATTGCGCATTAAGGGATGCTATAGAGTTTCTATGGCTTTAGAAAATGAACCAAATTTTGTTGTTGAGAAAGCTAAGTGGCATAATAGGTTGGATGAATCATATGAATTCTTTGTCTCTCTACATCCCATGATATAATCTTTCATATATATGGTTTGACCACTCCAAATAAAGTATGGTCCAAACTTGAGTCTCTCTTTGGAGTTCAAGATGAGATAAGAGCGCATCAGTTGGAGAATGAGTTATTATCATTGAGTCCAAGCAGTTTCGATTCCATTGGAGGATTGTTCACCAAATTCAAGTCACTTGTTATATTTATCAAGCAATGTTGGATTGAGAATAAATAATATCAATTGATTATTTCCATTCTATCAAAATTGAGTCCTGAATACTCAGTTTTTGTGTCCACTTTTCATGCTACTAGGATTTCTATTTCGAATTGAAAAATGCATTTTTGAGTACATTCTTTGATTCACTAACAAAGGAGCAAGATAACTTGGTCCAGATGGGTGATATTATATCCTTCAAGGGAAATTCTCATGCTATCATATTTCAAGGAAGAAAGAATATCAAATCCAAAGAGAAGCAAATTGTGAAAGAGAAGAATCCAAAGTCAGATAATGAAAATGAAAGTTCGAAGCCTATTGATGAAGGTTCAATGAATAAAGTCAAGAAGAAAGGGATAAAATACAAGTGTTCGTATTGAATAAAGGGATATCATCCTGATAAGAAATGTTTCAAGTATAATATGGAAATGATTTCTCATCTTCTTGAGAACCATAACATCGAAGTTCCATATGTGTTAGAGAAGCCTGATGATTCTTTAGAATACTATCATAGTGCGTTCCAAGGTGATATAAACTATGCCTTGAGTGCCAAAGTTAAATAATTTACTCATATCTCTAATATATATTCACTTTTTGATATATCATAATCAAAAATATTAGTTTCTCTCTTTAATAATTCACCTATCGGTCTCTTAGATTCATCTCCCAATGATTGTGATTTTTCACTAGATCCTGACTTGTCTTTAAACAGCTCTTCCCCATTTCATTCAAATGGTTATAATTATGATTTAGAAGCATATTTTCACTATTAAATTCATTCCATGACACCATCCATACCACCATCCATACCATCTACCATACCTATTAATACTCCTAATACTATACAAAACCCAAGTTCACTAGTTGATTCCTCTTCTATTTCTTATGCAGTATTACTTATATCATATGGTTTCAAGTCTTGTCTATTTTTCACTGGTTGGTTATATATGACCTTAGTCATTATTGGACTTATCTTACACATGTTTGGATATATTCTAAACACTTATGTTTCATATCTCTAGTCCATCCATCATTCATATTTTTACACTCATCGGTTTTCCCTAGTTGTTCATCCTTTTCCTAGTCTAGCCCCATATCCTCATGGAGACATTGAATCTTTGGTATTTGTTGTTCCATATAATAATATTTCTGATATGTCAGAGTCTTTTCAAACTCATATCATATCTAGGAAGGTGATACATCATATTGGAATAAATATATGTGATCCACATCACCATTTTACAGCTATACAAGGAACTGATTGTGTTACTGGTTGTCTTAATTTTTGTACTTTTTGGGAAGGAGTATGCACAAATATCTTTTCCTTTTCAGATTATGTTTGCATATCATATTATGAAATCAGCAAGAAGAATTCAGATAATGCTCCTACTTCATCAAATGATGAGATACAAGAGTCTCTCCTCTTCCTTCTTGCAGATTCTACACTCTAGCACATGATCATGGAGTTCATGATTTATTCAGCTCATTCAAGTTAAGATAAATACATAATTGAAGAAATATTCCAAATTTTGTGCCTTTTCCTTTCTTGAGGGAGGATTTTCCCCATGTGGTTTTTCCTCTTTCCTCTCTTTTTTGGACATGAATAATTGTAAAGGGTGACCATATCGTTGTTGTTGGGCCCTATATACACCTAGATGCACCTATATGCATCCATATGCATCTTGTTATTTTGGACATATCATCATAAAGGCATACTTAAAGGGGGTTGTTGGAATATTATAAACTCACTTCATACTTAAGATAACAATATTTAATCATTTTTTATTAAATTCCTAGCTACTAGTGTAGATAGTTGGAATCCACTTTCACCAGGCTTGGTCAATACTTTCCATATATACCCCAGGAGAGCCTTTATCCTAATTTTGGTTAGATCATTCCCACTTTATTGACTTCCAAAATTAGTAACTACTCCTTCCTATAGATCTTGTCTTTATACTGCTTTTATCCATCTTTTTTGTGGATAAGGTAAAGCTAGTCAACTAAGAAACTGTTATCTTTTGTTTCCAACCCATCCTCCATGATTTTCTCTCCACGTTATAAAATTAGCATGTTTTTACATAACTCATGACAACTCTCTCATGCTTTATATAATTTGTGAGGCTCTTGATAGAGTTGGAAAGTGCTTTAGCTACCTATGGGGGTTTATCATATTTAGTAAGCCTGATTTATGAGCTAGCATGAGTTGTCTTCCACCAAATCAATTTTTATTTATAAGGGTATATCAACATTTTAATAATCAATCAATTATGCATTCTTCACTTATTCATGTGATTTAGTCTCTTTATTCTTCTCTCTATTTTCCTTGTGCATACTTGTGAGAATTATCCTATAGAAAGATCTACTTCATGTGCTTCTTCTTTGCATAAAGGATTTATTTCCACATGGTATCAAAGCTTCAATTTCTACATGGTATCAGAGCTGCAATTTATACAATATCCTTGGATTTTATCACTAATTTTTCATGCAAATTCATACTCTACACATCATTGAAATACACACCACCAGAAGTTTTGTAGAATTTTATGTTGGCTGTGGAGCCTAATATTCTAGATCCATAGATATTATTCAGTTGTGTTTGTAACCCAAGTATACTGTACACTCATTCCCCCTGCCTTGGGGTTCGAGGGAAATTCCCCCGAGACATGGGATTTCGGGGGCAGCGCCCCTGAGAAACAGGGGTTCGAGGGCAGAGCCCCCGAGAAAAATTTTTGGGATATGTGTTGGCCAATAGTTTTGCAGACCCATGGTATTGCGTTAACCCTAGAATTTTTGGGATGTGTGTTGGCCAATAGTATTGCGGACCCATGGTATTGGGTTAACCCTAGATTTTTCCCATTTTATTTTCCCTATAAAAGAAAGCATTGTAAAACGACTGAGTATGGTATGGTATTATTTTGTATTGGAAGAGAGACTATGAGAGCATGAAGAGGAAGTGCAGTGACTTTGCTGCAGGGTGTATCCCTTCATCTTTCTGGACTGTAATAAAAGGACTGGCAATTTCTTTGTGGATGTAGCCCATTGTTTGGGTGAACCACGTTATATCGGTGTCTCTGTCTAATGTTTTAATGTGTTTTGCATCTTGTTTATGATTTAACTATGTATCTGTTATTTCTCTGCGGTCTTGTTTTATAACAATTGGTATTAGAGCCAAAAGGTCTATTTGGTTGGTAAACTCACAGGAAAGAAGGGTTCCTGGTTCGAGTGGGAGCAATGGCAGAAGAAGGAAAGTTTAGGGTCGAGAAATTTAATGGCCAAAACTATTAGTTATGGAAGATGCAAATGGAGGACTATCTATACCAGAGGGACATGTACCTGTTGTTGGGCAGAAAAGAAAAACAGTCAGCGGCTATGAAGGATTAAGAATGGGAGGTTCTTAACAGAAAGGCACTGGGAACAATACGGTTGTGCCTAGCTTCGTCGATGGCCTTCAATATTTTGAAATAAAAAAACAACAGAGGGTGTGATGAGCGCATTGAGTAAGCTCTACGAAAAACCCTCAGCTTCTAACAAGGTATTTTTAATGAATCGTTTATTTAATATGAAGATGTCAGAAGGTGGATATGTTGTTGACCATTTAAATGAGTTTAATACACTTACCAGTCAGTTAAGTTCTGTAAAAGTGAACTTTGATGATGAGGTTAGGGCTCTTCTAATCTTGTGCTCATTGCCAGAAAGCTGGAATAGCTTGGTCATGGCTGTAAGTAACTGTGTCCCTAGTTCAAACACTCTTAAGTTTGATGATGTTGTTGGTGTTATTGTTAGCAAGGAAATGCTAAGAAAAAGCACAGGTGATACATCAGGTAATGCGTTGACCATGGAGAGCAGAGGGAGATAAAACGAGAGAGGAAGGAGCCCAGAAAATCGTTGCAAGTCTAAAAAGGGCAGATCCAAGTCCATATTCAGAAAAATAGAGTGCTAGAACTGTGGTAAGAAAGGACATCTGAAGAAAGACTGTAGAGCTCCAAAGAAGAAAGGAGACAAACAGCAAGAGACTACTTAAGAAGCGAATGTAGCAGGTGATGTGTTACAAGATGCTTTGATTCTTGCATTAGATAATACTAGTGATTACTGGGTAGTAGATTCAAGGGCTTCATGTCATGCTACACCCCATAGGAAATTCTTTCTCGATTATGTTCAAGGTGATTTTGGGCATGTGCTATTGGTGGATGATGAACCATGTAAAATTGTTGGAAAGGGTAAGGTACGGATTAAGTTAAATAATGGAAATGACTGGTTGCTAAAGGATGTAAGGCACATTCCTGCTATGAAAAGAAATATGATCTCAATAGGGAAGTTGGGAGATAGCGGCTATTTGTCTACGTTTGGAGAAACATGGTGGAAGATCACTAAAGGATCACTGGTAATAGCAAAAGGAGATAGGGTAGGTACGTTATATTTATGTCCTCATAATACTGATTATTCTATATTTGTAGCTTCCACAGAAATAGGTGCGACACTGTGGCATCATTAGGCTTGGCCACATGAGTGATAAGGGGATGCAAATTCTCCACTCAAGGAAACTGCTTCCAGATCTAAAGCAGGTAAGTTTGGAATTCTGTGAGAACTGTGTTTATGGAAAACAGAAGAGAATTAGATTTCTCAGGGTTGGGAAACAAAAGAAGAGTGAAAAGTTAGAGCTTTTCCATACAGATGTATGGGGACCAGCTCAGGTACAATCTCTTGGTGGCTCTCGTTATTATGTTACTTTTATTGATGATGCAACTAAAAAACTTGGGTTTATTGCATTAGACAAAAATCTGATGTGTTTGATACTTTTAAGAAGTGGAAATATTTGGCTGAGAATGAGACAGGAAAAAGGTTGAAATGTCTCAGATCTGATAATGGAGGCGAGTACTACGGCAAGGATTTTGACAGTTATTGTTCACACAATGGGATTTGCAAAGAGAAGACATTCCTTGGAACACCACAAGAAAATGGTGTGTCAGAAAGGATGAACAGAACGATCATGGAGCATGCAAGGTGCATGAGATTGCATGCAGGGTTGCCCTTATAGTTTTGGGTTGATGTTGTAAACACTGCTGTTTATTTAATAAATAGAGGGCCTTCAGGCGCTTTGGATGGTGGCATTCCAGAGGAGGAATGGATAGGTAAATAGGTAAAATACTCATTTCTGAGAACTTTTGGTTGTGAATCATTTGTCCATATTGATAAAGATGATAGAAAAAAGCTTGAGGCTAATTCCAAGAAATGTACCTTTATTGGATACGGGGTTGATGATTTTGGTTATCGCTTATGGGATCTTAAAAATCGCAAAATCATTAGGAGTAGAGATGTAGTATTCAATGAAAAGGTCATGTACAAAGATCAGTTGCAGGGAAAGAAAGAAGAAAAGGAAAACACAGAGTACACAGTGCTTAATTAAATCAAATAAAATGAAGTTCCAAAGGCACCGAAAAATCAAGAGCAGCAAGAGGTACCTGAAACTCCTGCAAATGTAAGAAAATCTACCAGGTTAAGTAGACCCTCTAAACAATTCTCTCCTTCATTGTATTATTTATTGATGACTGATTTTGGTGAACCAGAATGTTTTGAAGAAGCAATGCAGGTAGAAACTAAAAAGAAGTGGGAGCAAGGCATGGATGAGGAGATGGACTCATTGGTAAGAAACCAGACTTGGGATCTAGTTAAGTTGCCTGTAGAAAAAAGGGCATTGCAGAATAAATGGGTTTATAGGTTGAAGAAAGAATATGGAGGAAAGAAGCGGTGCAAGGCTAGACTTGTTGTAAAGGGGTTTGCACAAAAGAAAGGTATAGACTTTGATGAAATATTTTCTCCTATTGTTAAAATGACTTCAATTAGAACTATTTTAAGTCTAGTGGCGGTAGAAGATTTGCATCTTGAACAGTTAGATGTAAAAACAGCCTTTCTGCATGGGGATTTGGAGGAATAGATTTATATGCAACAGCCAAAAGGGTATGAGGTCAAAGGGAAGGAGAATTTGGTTTGTAGGTTGAAGAAGAACTTGTATGGCCTAAAACAAGATCCAAGGCAATGGTATTTAAAATTTGATAAGTTTATGACAGAACAAGGTTATGATAGATGTCATTCTGACCATTGTGTTTATTTCAAGAGGCTAGATAACGAAAGATATATTATCTTGTTATTGTATGTGGATGACATGCTTGTTGCAGGGTCTAACATGCAAGATATAAATGTGCTCAAAAGAAAACTAGCTAAATCATTTGCGATGAAGGATTTGGGTGCTGCAAAGCAAATCCTTGGTATGAGAATAACAAGAGACACGAAAAATCGCAAATTGATGTTGTCTGAAGGTGAGTACATCAAAAAGGTGTTACAGAGGTTTAGAATGTAGAATGCAAAACTAGTCAGTACACCTTTGGCCAACCATTTCAAACTAAGCAAGGATATGTGTCCAGAGACACAGAAAGAGATAGATTACATGCCCCAGATTCCCTATCCATCAGTGGTTGGAAGCTTGATGTGTGCCATGGTTTGCACAAGACCAAATATTGCACATGCAGTGAGAGTTGTGAGCAGGTATATGAATAATCCATGTATAGAGAATTGGAAAGTAGTAAAGTGGATTCTCAGGTATTTGAGAGGTACCACTTCTCATGCATTATGTTTTGGAGGTCCAGACACTGTTCTACAGGGATATGTTGATGCAGATATGGCTGGTGATAAAGACAGCAGGAGGAGCACCACAAGGTATGTGCTTACTGTGGGTGGAACAACAGTAAGTTGGATTTCAAAACTGCAACAAGTTGTTGCACTTTCAACAACAGAAGTAGAGTATGTTGCTGCTATAGAGGCTAGTAAGGAGATGATTTGGTTGCAGAGGTTCATGGAAGAATTGGGTAAGAAGCAGGAGAATAGTAGGTTGTACAATGATAGCTAGAGTTCTATTCATCTTGCAAATAACTCAACCTTTCATTCGAGGACTAAACATATACAACTAAAGTACCAGTTCATAAGATTTGTTCTAGATGAAGAACTGTTAAAACTAGAAAAGATACACACTAGCCAAAATCCTGTAGACATGTTGACAAAGGGAGTAACCAGAGAGAAACTGAGTTCCTGCTCAGTTTATGTTGGCCTTTAAGCATGAAGGTGAAAATAAGAAATTTTCCAGGTCCAAGGTCCAGAGCATAGTCCAGCAAGTGCAGTAGTGGTGGAGTTGTTGTAATCAATCTCTAAGTGGGAGATTGTTGGATGTGGAGCCTAATATTCCAGATCCAAAGATATTATTCAGTCATGATTGTAACCCAGGTGTACTGTACACTCATTCCCCTTGCCTTGGGGTTCGGGGGCGGAGCCCCCAAGAAAATTTTTTGGGATATGTGTTGGCCAACAGTTTTGCAAACCCATGGTATTGGGTTAACCCTAGAATTTTTGGGATGTGTGTTGGCCAACAATATTGTGGACCCATGGTATTGGGTTAACCTTGGATTTTTCCCATTGTATTTCCCCTATCAAATAAAGCATTGTAAAACAACTGAGTATGGTATGGTATTATTTTGTATTGGAAGAGAGACTGTGAGAGCGTGAAGAGGAAGTGCAGTGGTTTTGCTGCAGGGTGTATCCCTTCATCTTTCTGGACTGTAATAAAAGGACTAGAAATTTCGTTGTGTATGTAGCCCATCGTTTGGGTGAACCACGTTATATCTGTGTCTCTCTGTAATGTTTTAATGTGTTTTGCATCTTGTTTATGATTTAACTGTATATCTGTTATTGCTCTGCGGTCCTATTTTCTAACATTTTCATTATGCTAAAAATATGTTCTTTCATATTTAAATAACACTTATATCTATCATTCAGTGGATAAAATTATGATTGGGGAAGAATACACATAGGAAATACAAGAAGTTTCACTTGGTTAGACACCCTTGTAAATCTTATTTGTACCCCTTTGAGTATTGCAACATCAAATAATGCATATATACATAATATTACTTCCACATATTCTTGATATATGAAATTCCCCTAGGTAACCTAAAACCATCTACAAATCATTTAATCGAACATATTTTTGTTATAATGGAATAAAGAATAACACTCGATAATATTACTCTCTAGAACCTTAGTAGTCATGTAGAATAGCTAAGGGCGCAATTGACCCTCCTTAGTGAGCACCCTTAGAAATTGGGTCAAGTACTACTATTGGACCCCTCAAGTATATCATATAACTATAGCACTTGACACTCCCTTGTCCTTAGGACCATTGAAACATGTCCCATAAGACCATTTCATGAAATACCTACATCTTTTCATCAAAATGAATTTGATAATTATGTTAGTGCAATAATATTTTGTGGGGGATAATACTCCCACCAATGCTAAAAAAGTATGGGATCAACCAACACCATTGTTGGATACCTATCTCAAAAGAATCCTTTCATTGTGTTTATCATGTTGGTATACATATATAACAACTCTTTTTGTGTGGACTCGATAATAAAATAGTTGGTTGTACATATGAAAAGGCTCCTGTCTAGCCACTAATCATATTGAGATAAGTTGGAGTTAACACTTTCTAAAATATAAGTGGTTCCATGGTCCACACTAACAATTAACAAAAAACGGAGGACCAAAACTTGGAACAACCAAAGGCCACTAAGGATATTGAATCAATGGTCATGAGCTTAAATCATTCAGTTGATTAGATCCACGTAAATGTGGATAACCAATAACACATGATGGATATTATATATAAAAAAATTGGTGTCGATTCCAAAAAAGAGGATCCAAACATAGAAGCAATGATAAATGAAGAGCAAGGATCTTACACTCTCTTTACATAATCCTAGCCTCCACCCTTTTAAGATAACAGTTCATGGCACCATTTCCCAAAGGTTAATATGTTAAAAGTTGATGGCTTAGATCCCTTGGGAAGGTTACCCAAATGGAACATTATTTTGATCTCTGGGGCATTAAGAATGATCTCCTAAATTTAAAAATATGAGTCTTATATTTAGACTGATATTATTCGTAACAATGGCAATGGCACCCAAAAACTTATCATCATTATGTCACTTGGATCCAATTTATGAAGATCCTTCATGATCATTTTCAACATGTGAAAATAAATGAATACCTTTGTCCATAATTTTATTTATCCATATTGAGGAACAATTAGTTGAGCTATAGTCCATTATTGCAAAATTTAAGAAAATGCCAAAATTCATTCCTTCTAAGTACCTTCAAATGATGCAAACAATCAAGACTAACGAAGGAAGTAATAGCCATCCTACTAGATCATTTCCATTACCCAGAATGGACCAAATCAAATATTCATTTCCTAGATCAAAATAATAGAGTCATTTTCATTCTTCATCAAGGATGTCAATCCAACCTATTTGGTTATTTTTGAAAGAAATTCTTTATTAGTGGCCTCGAAGAGACATTTCGAGCATGTGTCATAATGTAGTGCCTCATAACATCATTGGATGATTTTGATGGGGATAAAGAAGCCAAGATGGTGATAAATTCCTAAACCTAAAGACCTTCATTTCCTACACACACTCTATCTCCCATGGATCCTACTCCTAGCACCTCCAATGTGCCACCATTAAAAACCCAAAAGCTATCTCCAAAAGTGATGGTCAAACATTAAGGCCTCATTTTTTGTTATAACTATGATTAAATATATTTTATAGGGAATAAATGAAAAAAATAAAAATTATACCAAATATATGCATCCCCACATGAGCACCTAGAATACATATCAATTGAAGGCACTTAAAAATCAAAAGTGGAGGATAGTTCTCCACCCTTGGAAGGTGACAGCATTTTGCAAGATCCTCGGAGGAACTCCAAATTTTACTCCATGTCATAACATATCTATTGAATTCAATACACTATATCAAGCACCACAAAGTAATTGTATTAAATTACAATGGAAAAACCCATAACGTTCTTCATATGAAAGTGGCATAAGAAACCCATTTCTACACCAAACTTAAATTGTGATAGAAAATGGTATTATGTTGAAATGTGGGGTTTATGTGATTTCAAGGAACTACATATAAGATTCACTAAGGAATAGAACAAACAACAGATCAAAGGGATTACTTTAGGTTCTCTAGAAACAATCACCCACCACTGTATAGAGAAGTTATTGAAGAAAGGCCATTTAGGTATTATTGCATAATTCACTTCCATCCAAGTCATGGACACACACCCATAGGAAATTCACCCTGACTTATAGTTAATTCTCTCTAAACATTAGGAAATATTTTAAACACCAAATGGTTCACCACTAAACTATGGGAAGCATGACCATGGTATCCCACTAATTCCAAATAGTCAACCCCATAAAGGTATTCCCTTATCAACACCCTTTTGCACAAAATAATGAAATAGAAAATATCATTCATGAGTTTATGGAATTTGTAGCATTATTTCTAGTACAATCCCTAATTCCCCACTGGTAATTATGGTATTAAAAAAGGAAGGCGCTTGGTATAGGTGTCCAAATTTTTAACCTTTTAATAAGTTGACTATCAAGGATAAATTTTATTTCCCATTCAATGATGATCTCTTGGATGAGCTTTATGGATCCAACGTATTCACTAAACTATATATCCATTTTGGATACCACCAAATAAAGATGAAATAAGCAGACATCTCTAATACAACTTTCTACACCCATTTGGTATTATAAGTTTCTATTCATTCCTTTTGGTCTTTGCAATGCTCCATCCACTTTTCAGATCTTAATGAACAACATATTTTGTGTTAGTCAACTAGTGTGTGTGACCATATCCCTTAAATAAGGATGACTTGATAGTAGTGAATAATTAATTAATGTAAAAAGGGTCTGTTTGTTAATTAAGGCCCACTAAGTAGTTAGTAACCATTAATTATCGGACCACAAGTAAATAGAGTTTTCATAATGGGAAGCTTATTTAAAGAGCTTAGAGGATGTGGATTGTTTTGTCAAGTATTGTTGTATTTGTATCTTGGATCAAGTGAAATTTCTATAAGTTTCATACACATGAAGTGAAACAATGCATATAGATTCTTGAGAAAAACAAATATTAAACAATGGGACACACGATACATAGAGATTTACCCCAGAAACCCTTAAAAGAAAAAAAACAACAAAACTTAGATATGCACTTCTGTATTTTTCATTGTGTTTATTAACCATTCACAATACAATATTTAGGTATTCTATAGCATCCAAAACCCTAAACCGTTAATCTAGATTAGATTTGGACCCAATTGATCATAAGGTAACACAACCCACATGCAAAGAATATAACACATACCCAACAAGTTCTCCCAAGATTAAGAGGCAAGTGAGCATTACTTTCTATTAGATTCTCATAATAGAAGGGTTTATTCTAGAGCATCCCTATTCTATTGTCTTATGTTTGGTTAGTTTGCACTATGATTTCTAGTTTCTTGCATCAAAAATCTTTGTATATCATGTACTTTTTTTAATATTAAGGGTTAAGAACACTACGATTGAACAACCCCAAAGATTATAATAGATATATGATATTGTATGGTTCTTGTTGATTATCATAAAAGATTCATTGAAGGATTTCAAGGTGGCACACCCGATTACCTATTTACAAAATAAGGGGATCAAATTGAATGCACATAATAATGTAAAGAAAACTTCCAATTGTTGAAGAAGCTTCTTACTAGTGCTCCAAATTTGAAAATTCCAAACTCAGAAAAAATATTGTGTGATGTGTTTAGATGCATAAGGAGTAGCTGGACTTATTGTGCAAGACAATGGTGTGGTCTGTTATGAATCAATAAATTTGAAAAACCATAGAAAGTATTATGCTACCCATTATTAGAGCTTGTTGCAACAGTGCACACTTTGAAAATGTGGAGCGGCCACTATTTGATGGGAATGAAATTTGAACTTAGCACTGACCATTATGGGAATATTCCTAATTCTATATATTTGAGAATAATCACCATGGGTGATATTTATAAAATTCTACATCTTAGATACCCAAGCTATTAAAAAATTATTTCCACAACAAGGAAGCAATACAATGGGTCCATTATATCATTTTCCAATTGTATAATGGATATGAGAAGTGTAGCCATGGGTTTTATTATCGATTTACCAACTATTCAGGGAAGCATGATTGTGCGAGAGAAAATTTATAAGGAAGCACATTTTATTCTTATTAAATATGCTTACAAGTCTAATGAGATAGAAAATATTATTATGAAGGAACTATTCAGATTACACATTACCCAAAGCAATTGTATGTTACAAAGCTACAAACTTTTGGGAAATTAATTTTGTATATTTGGCTCCACAACTAAATCTTAGCACTGCACACTGTCCATAAATAAATGGGAAAATAGAAAGAGAAATCAAGTGATTGAGTATATTCTTCACATGTATGTAATGAATAAATCATACAAGTGGTAGGATTATCTAGATTTGGTAGAGTTTGCATATAACAATGGGCATCAAGTGTCATTAAATATGAGTCCATTTAAAGTTTTACATGGAAAATGATGCATGACAGTAGTGAGTTGGGATAATCCAATGAACAAAATTGTAATTGGAAAAAATGCTCAAGGAAATGGAGCAAGAGGTTGCAACAATTAGGCATAATTTGAAGGCAACCAAAGGAATATATATATATAGATAGATAGATAGATAGATAGATAGATAGAGAGAGAGAGAGAGAGAGAGAGAGAGAGAGAGAGAGAGAGAATGGAATTTCAAGTTGGGGATCATGTTTACTCCCAAGTGAGGCCAAGGAGGAGTTCCTTGAATCTTGGAACTTGTGCCAAGTTTTCACCAAGATCTCATGGTCCCTTTGAATTTTTTGAGAGGATAGGTCTAGTTTCATATAGAACTACATTGCCTACTAACTCTAAAGTTCATAATGTTTTCCATGTTTCTTTACTTAAGAAATATGTAAATGATCTTAACCATGTGATGGATTGGGATGTGATTAAGGTAGAACCATATTCTACTCAATAATTATAATGTACATTAGATGATGTATAAGGATTTATTTCATCTCACTAAGGAGTAATATAAAAAAAAATATTCTTCTTTCATTGGACCATATATGGATCTCCTACAACCATAATTTTACTGACGTGAAATTATTCATATGCTAATAAATCTCTCTCTCTCTCTCTCTCTCTCTCTCTCTCTCTCTCTCTCTCTATATA